>JANZLQ010000079.1:82323429-82347459 GCA_026212715.1 Elanus axillaris | reverse complement strand
TAATAACACTAATAAAATGACAACAGTAATAGTAAAAGGATTGGAATGTACAAATGATGCACAGTGCAATTGCTCACTACCCGCCGATGGACACCCAGTTAGTCCCTGAGCGGTGATCCCGCACCCTCACTCTTCCCAGTTTATATACTGGACATGACGTCCCATGGTATGGAATCCCCCTTTGGCCAGTTTGGGTCCCTGCCCTGGCTGTGTCCCCTCCCAACTCCTTGTGCCCCTCCAGCCTTCTCACTGGCTGGGTGTGGGAAGCTGACAAATCCTTGACTTGGTATAAACATGACTTGGCAGCAACTGAAAACATCCGTGTGTTATCAACATTCTTCTCATTCTGAACCCAAAACACAGCACTGTACCAGCTACTAGGAAGAAAATTAACTCTATCCCAGCTGAAACCAGGACAATGAATTTCCAGGATCTCTTCTATCTTCAGTGAATGTTAGCCACGGAGTTTGTTGATGCTCATGAAAATAATATTGTTGAATCTACTAAAGAGCATGTAAATGCTTAAGTTAAATCTATTTTCTGCTAGAAGAGTTTCTGATTTCTTTTGTTAAATCTACTGGGCCTTTGTCTTCAGATACATTGGTATAAAACAACATAGCCAAATAGAGAAGATGGAAGTATTTAGTGCAGAGGGAAATTGAGTTTCTTCAGTTCCCATGATGAGGATGATGATAACATGTGATATGAACTTTCTTCACAGCCCTGGATTTACAGAGGATTGGGTATCATCATGGAGGAGCTGTGGAGGAAACCTACCTGCCAGATCCTGCAAAGTGAGGAAATGTACTGCTGGGAGCACGCCACGGGCCACCAGCTCTGCCGACCTTGCCTCGGGAAATCCCTTTTCTTGCTAGAGGCCATTTTTCTTGGAAATTCTTAGCAGTAGGTTTTCACTCATGAACCCCGAAATCATCAAAACAAATGATCTGGACCCATCTGAGCTGTGCTGTTTTACAGGTGAGTATCCATGCATTAAGATGTCAGCCTAACACTCGGACATGGTTTTTTTTCAAGCGGGAATTCTTGAGGAGTTTTATCTTTGAAATACCCAGTCCTATGATTTCCCAAACTTCCCCCCCCCGCCAAGCAGATATTTCTATGGTATGTTTTGGAAATGCTCAGAGTTCAAAATAGCACTTGGCCTGTGTTAAGGCTCCTGTCATACGAAGTTCTGACCTACAGTGCAAATTATGAAGGCTTTGTTTTCTTAAATAGCTGGCCACTGGAAAAATTCAGGTTAGAGTGAGCAGGAGTCCTGTTGGTTTAACTCCAGTAAAGCAATCATGTGTAACTAATACTGTATTATTAACACTGGGGGAAATTTTCAACTTTCAGCATCTTGACAAAAAAACAGACAATAAAAATTGCTCAGTGACTTTTTCTAACCTCTGTAACGTGTACTTTACTCACCAAGACCACTGCTTCTCCACTCCATGGGCTCAGGCAGTGAAACAGAGATTACAGCTACGCCATTCACTGGGAAAATGCCTTTTTTTTTTTTCTGAAGTGAACTTTTAGGAAATACTAATTTGTTGATTCTCACATTTTTTTATCTTTTGCTCTTTTATTTTTCATGGTTTTTATCTTCGTAAGTCCCAAAGTCCTGCATGGTGATACAGCTTTCGGGGTAGGTGCAGGCGTGGGGATGACCATCTGATCGTCAGTTAGAGCACCAGAATGCAGACAGGCCTTGTGTCCTGCAAAAAGGCAAGTTTAAATAGCCAAATGCATGCAGAATTAACCCAACCATGTGACTGGTTGTCCAACCCAGCTTTCCTCCCTGGCCCACCTTGCACACTGGGCTCTTATTTCTTAAAGGCAGTTTGCGCTTAGGTGCAGAATGGATGATTACAGAAGTCTAATGTCCTGGAGCTGCTTCTTGAGCCAGAAAAGGTCACTACGCGGAAGCAACACAGTCCCACTAATGGACAAAGAGTCTCTGTCCTACGGCTGGGAAGGGGTGTGTGATTTTAACGATAAGGAAACCTGGAGACTAAAAAGTTGTGAGAAAACAAAAGAAGCGGTCTCGGAAAAGGATGGTTTACAACTGAAAAATGAAAGTTTTAATGGGAAGTTTTCATCCTGCTCTTTTCAGAACAGAAATACTGTTCCATAGTGGATATTACAATTATGACTATTACTGTACTGCTTCACTTCTGTGAGGCACGTGGAAATAATTCTTGGTTATATTCAGTCTTTATGCTGTCAAGAAATGATAAGGGTTGTGTTCTCTCCTTGCAAAACTGTGAGTAGTGGCAACTAGAGAAGGAACAAGAAGAAACTTCTTGCAACTGGCAGACAGCAAGAGGGAGGAGATGATGTGGCAGGAGAAGAGCAATTTAGGATCTTTAATTGAGCAGCTAGCCTTTAATGTGAAAGCAGCAAGTAACTGTTTTTAAAACTAACGCATGTCAGTATTACTAATATTCTTCATAGAAATCTAATGATTTTTCTCTATTTGCCCTTCCTCAGCCACCTTCGCTGACCCGGGTGGAGGACCGTGTGCTGGCTGTTTTCACGGCCATGGCCACTCACAGCATCTTCCCTGCCGTGCTTTGCCCAGGTATGCTCCACTGGTGCTGTCCTCCAATCCTTCCCTTAATACTTGGTTAAAAGGTGTTGGCGTTTCAGATGAAATGGATTTCAAAGGGATCTTTGACGGAGGAAAGTACTTAACCTGGAGAGGTGAGGAGAACTGAGTGGATGAAGGAGGGGCTGGAGAGAGGAAAAAATAATTATGTGTGAGCACACGTGTGGAATATTTTCCAAAGTGCTTTAACCTGGTGAAATTTTTTCCTGAAGGGGATGGTGCTAAATCAAAGAAAATGGGGGATTCATAATTGTGGGATTAATTTGTGGGCTATTTCGGGAGCTAGCAAGATCTATTTGCAGATGTAAAATACGTATTTTATCAGTCAATTTTTCTGAAGAGCTAGACCTTGCTTGCAACTGTAAGTAATTTGTATGACAACTCCCAGTGAAACACGTTTCATACATCATTTTAGTTCACTGTGTGACTCTAGCTAGTGCTTTGTGCTAAACTGCATTCTTCACAATCGGGTGATGCGTTATTTATAGTTAAAATAATGAGCGATAGCTTGGGAATACACATTCTCTGAAAGCTCCCAGGGCAGGTTCGGCACATATTTCCGTGGTGAGTTGTACCTTACATCACCCCACTACTTTCCCCATTTCTTGCCAGACAGCGTTAAGGAGCTGTTGACCTGTCTGATGCTGTTCCTGAAGGGATTGAAAACGTGAATGTGGCGATGCCCTGTGTCCACCTGACCCTACCTGGAATGCAGCAATGCCTCGTGTCCACCCAACCCCACCTCGGGGCAGCTGCTTCCACGTGTCTCCAGCAACAGCCTGAAGGATGGAGAGGAGAAAATGGGTATTGGGATTGCTTTGAGAGGTACTGCCCGTGTCAGGGCCAAGGAGAGGTGCAAAGGGCTGGAGGATGTGTGCGGACGTGGCATGGGACAGCATTTGTTCTGGTGGAGGCCACAACCCCAGCAGAAGGATGACTTCACCAAGTGGCTCGAGTGTGGGCTCAGCAGAGCAAATCTAGGCTGTGAGCATGGGCATTTGATCCGGTGCCTGGGAACCCATCGCAGCTGGGACATGAAGAGTCAGCCATGTCATCAGCAAAGGTAAATGGTGTACATTTCCCTCTGCAAACGGAGGCACCGGCCATTTAATGCAGAACAGCCGTGCTTCTTCCCGCAGCAGCGCCAGCGCCCGCGCTGCAGCAGCCTGGGACCTTGGTCGTGGCACTTGTGAATTTGGTGCTGTTTCAGCGGCTAGCACTTCATCTGCTTTAATACTTCTTTTTTTTTAATACAGAACTACTCTTTTTCAAGTTCGTCCTTCTTATGTGCGTTATGTGCACATGCATGCATTTTGGATCAGCTGTCTGTGCTGCACACAGATATGCAGGTTGCTTAAAAATTTATTTGATCTAAGAAATTTTTTTTTCCTTTGACAAGTCTTCCTGGCTCTGGTTTTCAGTGGTGGAAAAAGCCAGCTTTAGCCCTGGAGAGCTGGAAGAGTGAGACATCTCTGGTATACTCCAGAATGGGAAGAAATCGAGACATCATTTTAAGGCCATGCATCATTCCTAGAAAATAAGCTTGCATATTTTACATAAGAATTGCATAATTACTTTCTACCTCTGCACAGGGCTAGTTCTTTTGCGTCTCATAATACCAGGAGTTTTTAATAGACATCTTAAAGACTCCGTTGTCTTTGGCAGCATCCTGGCAGCTTGGCACACAGCGCAAGCTGTAACAATGACACCAGCTCCCTTTCCCCCCCGCCCCCGGCTTAAACACCATGTTACTGAGAATACATGAAAATCTGGCAGAAGTCAGCGGTTTCCTCCTGGGTATGCCTCTCACCCACCACCCTGTGTGCAGGAGGCTGGCGGCCGGCCTTCCCCAGGGAAGGAGCGACATCGTCCCAGGTGTTCTGGGTACCCCGGGGTGCCCCCGTCCCCTGTTTTGAGCAGAAAGAGGTGCGTTTACCTGCGAGACTTGAGAAACGTGCACTGGCCAGAGGCAAACCAAAGGCTGTTTGATGGGGCGTGTATGTGACCAACAAGCCCAATCGCTGGGTCTCGCTGGGATTCTGTGCGTGCTATTTTGGCCTGCAGTTTGCTTTAGCTCTCTCTTTCTCATATTTTTTACACTATACTGGAAGCCACTCCTGTCTCGGATGCATCCACGTAGCCTGTTTCTAAAACACTTGCAATATTTGCTTAAGGCAGCAGGGGAAAAGGGGGGCGTTCAAAATAGAGTTTATGGGGAAAATCCTTCTCTTGGCAATTTATTTCACTGGCTTTGTCCCCACTAATCTGCAGCGGTGAAGGCTCTGGCCATACCTTGGCAGTTGTTTCATGGGCTCTTGAATTTCCATAGTTGTTGCTGTTCACAGGGTTGGCTTTTGTTTTGTCTCTTTTCAGGGGCCAGTTTTGGTTATTGAGGTCTGGTGATGTCCCAGGAACTGCTGACGTTTGTGCAAGCCATCCCAGGCACTGTGACCGCAGGGTGGACTGTTAGGTGATCTGAATATTACTTGAGATGGTGTTAGTCTAAAAGCCAAGTCCTGCAGGCCCTGGGAAGCGTGGGGACACGGGCTGTTCTGCTGGGTTTGTGTAGGCATGGGCAATCCCAACATTGCCGCAGAGCAGAGAGCGGTTGGTTGGGTTAGAAGTGCCCATGCCGTTCGTGGCATCGGTTGCATCCCCAGCGGCAGCTCGCCTTGTCCCCGAGTCCCCCAGAAGCCACGGTACCTCGGTGTCCCCCGTGCAGGGTACCCCGGAGCCCACGGACAGCCCCAGCTCGGCGGGGCGAGCACCGTCTGCCCAAAGCACTGACGGGTGTGCAAAGCTCCGGCAGCTCAGGCAGTTGCAGTGATTTTCTGTTCAACTGCAAGCTGAACGGAAGCCAGCGATACTGCCATAGTTGCCTCATCGAATTTTGAAAATCTGAGGTTTATCTCCCAAAATTTTCCAAAGCTCCGCAGGGTCTTTCTGGTCTCTGGTGGTACCTCTGCAGTACGAGGCAGCTTCTCGTTCATTTGCACAGCCAGGAAGGTCGTTGTCCTCAGAAGCGTGCGATGAAGCTTGCGAGGGGCACAGTGTGCTCTGCAGGGACTTCACGGCAACAGTCATCTCACAGAGGGAAGTATCGGAATGATACGATGCACATGTACGGGCCGGAAGGGTGCATTTGCTTAAAGTTAGCTAGCTAAAACCCTCTGAGAACTAACGGCATGATCTGGCCAAGAAAGGTGACAGTCCTTGTTGGGATCTCTCTCTCCTGAGGTGTCGACTGCCTGGTTGTGTTGCAGCGTGACGGATGCTAGCGGGAAGCAAACCCGTGGTGAGGAGCAGGAGGTCAGCGGGCTGCGGGCGCGTGTGCTTGATGTCGGCGAGTCCCGGGGCTCTGCTCCGGCCGACGCAGCTCCGCCAGCGTGGCGTTGGATGCAGCGTGCTCTTGACTTCTTCGTGGGTAAATGCATGCCAAAGCAGAGCCTGTGCGTAGACCTGGCTTCAAAACCTCGGGTGCAGCAGCAGAAGCAGGTAAGATGTGTTGGTTTTTTTTTTTTTTTCCCCACAAAAGCGATTCTTAGAAATAGGGAGTAGTTTTTAATAATTATTTTTTTATTAACAAGTGAGAATAGCTCTCTGAATAACTTGACGCAAAAGAAACAAAGTTTGAGATGGTGTGCATTTCTGAATATCTGTTTATCACATTTTAATGTTGATGGAAAAAGGGAGAAAAATGTTGATGGCATTTTTGTGAAATTCCAGCGTTTATGACCATATGAAATTAAAGCTTTTATATACTTATAAAGAATCTCCAAAGGGAACAAATATGTTTTTCCTACTGGAGTCTGCTTAAAGCATATAACAAATACAATTGCACAGTTCAATATTTCATA
Source organism: Elanus axillaris (assembly GCA_026212715.1). Lineage (NCBI taxonomy): Eukaryota > Metazoa > Chordata > Aves > Accipitriformes > Accipitridae > Elanus > Elanus axillaris. Next base: position 82,340,991 of record JANZLQ010000079.1, on the reverse strand, counting down.
TAAAACAATATGCTCTACCATTTTAATTTTCCCATATAAAATTGTTTTTCATATGAATTCATGTTGCATTATTTTCTGATTCCAACTAAATTAGAACTATATAGATATAAATGATATACATTACATTTATTATACATAACCTAGGTAAATATGAAGTAATTCATCAACCATACCTCAGCTTTCATATAAATTATCTTTGTGGCATTTTTGCTTTTATATAAAGTCTTAGAGTTGTAGGATTATTTGACTGTATTTGTAACTATTGCGGCATTAATTTAATTGCATTTCTACATAAGAATTAATTTTACTTTCTCATAAGGAGTGTGGAAAACAGAGAGAAAAGAGGTATGGCAGGTCTAACTTCTAAGTATTTTCAGATTTCTGTTAGGTGGCTGGATGCTGTGGGCTGTGCCGGACCCCTCTCACAGGCGGTGGTGGAGCGGCAGCCTCCCCCCGGGGGGTCCAAATCCTCGAGGTGCTTTCCTCGGCCACCCAGACCCCGACGCCTTCCGCCGGGTGGTAACGCCAGTGGTGCCGCTGGCATCCCCGGGGATTCCCAGGTTGCAGACCCGCGGGGACCACTGATCCTGAGGCGGAATGTGCCGACAGGGCCATGGCGTGGAAACAGCCACGTGGGGACTGGCGCTTGCCCGGGATCACCGCTCCTTTGCCATGGCTGGAGGTCAAGAGGTAGAAGGCGTCCAAACGCAAGGAAACCCAAAAAAAGGTTGTGCGAGGGGTTTGGGAGAGCGTGGCCCTGGCAGTGCCCTTAGGGGCAGGGTATTAGGAAAATCCAGTTTCCGAGGTGCTTGGTGGAGCAGGAGGAGCAGGAGCCTCCCGCTCTGAGGGCATCGGGGAACGGCGATGGGGTGCAGCGCGGGTGCGGACCCCCGTCCCCCTGCTCCCCCGCGGCACAAGGGCAGCGGGGGGTGATGGCGTCTTGCGGGCGAGCTGCCCAAACTGGCCGGGGGGCCAGGTGCCGGGCTGTCATCTCCGTCACCGGGAAATTGGTCTTTTGGTGTAATTTTCCTCCAGTAATTAGTCTCTCTGTGATTTTTAGACTTTGTGTCATGTTGTGAATGCAACGTGTTCGACAGCATACCTGCCGGGGAAAATATCTTCTCTGATGGGTAAGGAGATACCATTTTTCATGAAAGACATCAGAAAAATTGGATGTGAAACTTCTGAACAGTTGGGGGCACGATGACTTTCAATGACAGTGAGGACTGTCTGAGTCAGTCGTCAAGTGTCAAACTGTGTGTTTGCCTGCCTTTTTTTCGGCCATTTGGGCTTTTTAGTTCCGGCAGGGCAGCACAGGCATGGTGCTTCCTTAACACCCGGTCCTGGGGGCAAATGGGATAGCTACGGGCAGGAGATGTTTCACTGCATAAACCGCCTGTAGCTGTACCAGGCACAGGGAAAAAAGGGGCAGCTGAAAACCAGAGACAGCAGAAAAGCACTGTGCAAATGAAGGCCTCGCTTCTTTAAAGGATTTTGTTGCATGTTTAGGGATTCAAATAGATTAGTTGACTTCTCTGCAAAGAATTGCAGCCAATTAAAGTTGAGCCTGAGTATTGCATTGGGTCTTATATTGTAAGTGAGGAAGTATGTATGGGTTTTTTTAATGCTGAGCCAACCTTATCAGAAAACGGTCATTTCCAGTGGGTGGTGGAACTGGGAAGGGGACAGGGCAGATGATATCTAGATATCTAACCTGCCAGAGCTGCTGCTGGATGGGCTCAGCGGGGTCAGATGGCTCGAAGCAGTCCGTGCTCTTCACACCAAGGAGCAGCCATAGACTCCAGAGCTGCTCCTGGGACCGAGTGGGGACCACTGATGGTTCTGGTCCGGAGCAGTGTCCGGGGGACCTGGGCTGGAAGAGCCGTGTGGGGAGCCAGTGGCAGGCGGTGGCCAGGCAGCTCTGGAGCCCTTTCCCAGGGCCACCCGTGACACGGCTGGAAATCGGCTCGGAGCGCCGCATCCATCACGCCCAAATTGTTCAGCAACCTCCAGGACAGCGTGAGCAGCAAGCAGCATCTGTTCCTCCCCGCCAGAGCTGCGATGATGGACTGCCAAGGACGGAGCTCCCTCCTCCTAACTTCTCGCTGTCTGGGAGCCAAGGTGAGATTGAGTCGATGTAAAACATGGCCACGGTGCCCGCAGCTGGCGGGGTTGCCTGCATGGGGAAGGGAGTGGGGCAGTGGGTGCAGACCCTGCTGTGCCCCAAAGAGAGCTGCCACGAGTCACGGCTCGGCGCAACGCCTGCCAAAACTTGTGCGAGGTCTCTCCTGACTGGTTTGGTAGGGGCTGGGTGAAGCGCAGGGTTTTGCCAGGTGCCGTTCCAGGTTTAAGTGGGGAAAAATGCAAGTTCCCATCCGAAGCTGCACAGGACAGGACACGTTCTCGCCCTCGGCACCCCTGCCCATGGCAAAGAGAGGACAAAGGCCCTTGCTCGCCGGTGGGAAGTCCCCCGCACTGGAGAGGGCTGAGCGGAGGAGCGGGAGGCAGCACTCTCCCCTCGCTGGCTCCTCTCCCGGCCCCCAGCCGCCCCGCAGAGGGGCCGTATGGAAGCAGGGATTTGCCTGCCTGTCTGCTCCAGGTCCCTGCACCACCTCCCCACGGGTGCAGGAGCATCTCCTGCAGCGGGAGCGTTCCTGCCGTACACCCAAGCTGCCGGTCTCGTGGAAGGCAGGCATCCTCTGCTTGCTGGCAGCAGGGCTCTGGAGGGGTTAAAAAACTGAGGGGAAAATATGTGAGGTCCTCCATGCCTCCGCAGGCCATGCCAAAGTTAATCAGAGCAGTAAGAAACCACTAATTCCCCAGCGAAGCGGCTCTCGGCAGGAGTGCCAGGCAGGAGGGGAGGGTGCCGCAGGGCTCGGGGCAGGGACCTGCGCTGCCGCCCATCGCCAGCCCCGAGCTCGGCGGCTGAGCCCCACGCTCCTCACCCGGGGCTAACACGTCCTGAAATAAGGCGTGATGCCGCTTTCATAAAGGGATGCGGAATTAGATAATCTAGGAGTCTCTTACGTGATTTAGTGGAAGTTAAAATACCATATGTGTTAGGGCTTGCAGGATACTATGTTATTTTTAACATCCACACATTTGTAGGAATTGTAACTAAATATGTTTTCCAACAGGAATAAAAGTACAGGCTTAGGTATTTTATGAATGGCAGCTGTGTCAAGAGTGATTCAATAAAAATATGTGCATGGTGCTATTAATCCAGGCAGGAATTTCTCTGGCGCTGTGCGGGGTGTCTGGAGCAGAGTTAAAGTCCTCGGCACTCATGCTGCCCGAGCCTGCATCTCACCGGCCTTCGGAGCGAGCCAGAGCTTGGCCAGGCTTTCCCAACAGCACATGCCGGGGATATTTAAGGGGGATGTTTTCACAGTGCATTAGCTGGGCGGTATCCTTGCAGAAACCCGTGGGATCATCTGCCCTCCTGCTGCTGAAGGGAGGTTTGCAAAAGCGTTTTGCCTCCTCCTGGCTGAAGGTATGGGGAGACGTTGGCCTCTGCCAGTGAGGCAGGAAAAAGATGCTCACCCTTTTCTACCTTTAAATTGCACCCTTTCTAGCAATAATTGGAAGAACTGATATTTACAGTTACTTTGTCTTGGAAATGACTTATGTCTGCACCACGTGAAAGGGATGGTAATACAAACGACAATAAATAAATCATGTGGGGCAAGTGGCAGGCAGTGATATTAAGGCTAATAGCAAGTGTGGCTGTTGCACCTGCATGTGCCGCACTCGTTACTCTAGTTAGGCACAGGCATAAAAGAAAATATTATTGTTATTGTTGTTGCTGTTATTATTGTAATTATTACTCCCATTTCCTGCTGGGGAGCGGAGGTGCGAAGCCCCAGCTGGCAGTTTCACGGTGCGGTTGGAAACCCGCGGGGGGGTGAGTTTCTGTGCCTCTGCGTGGCGGACAGAGCCACAGGACGGGGCAGGACCCCCACGAGGTGCCCCAAAAGCTGCAGGAGGTGATGGGGAGAGGGTCTGCCCCATGGGGGGCCACGCTGCCCTGTCCCCCAGCACTGCAGCCGTGCCGCCAGCCTTTTTCCTGCCGGGATGGTGGTGCCGGGGTGAGCACCCGCAACATGAGCATGGCCACGCTTCCCACCCAGCGAGGCGATGCCTTGGCAATGCCGCTCGGCTGCGGCTGCTCCCGGGAGCCCTGGCAGCAATACCTTGCTGCGGCGAGGCTGGCGAGCTCCCGTGGCACGTGGCTGCCTCCCCACAAGCCCCCAGCCCCACAGCAGGCGAGGGTCTTTGTTTGTGGGCCATTTGCAGGCTCACCTCCTGTCCCGTGGTGGGCTCTGCATGGGGGCACGCTGCGGCCCAGGGGAGGTGGCACATGCCACCGAGCCAGCTGCGGGGCAGGCTGTAAAGGCTTTGGCATGGTACCTGCAAGGGGATCAGATGAAACACTGCGGGGAGGGCAGCTGCCAGCACAGCCCAAAATCCAGCAGGGGTGGGCTGACTTCTGGGGTCTGCCCGGGTCCTGCACCAATGCTCGGAAACAGCATGAGCGGGCTGAGTGAGACCCCCTCAGCTGGGTGGTTTCCTTGTGCTGTGCAGGGAGGTGTTGGCGTTGGTGGTGGCGGTGGTGGCGGCGGCATTGGCGGTGGTCGTGGCGGCATTGGTGGTGGTGATGGTGGTGGCCATGTGGGGCCAGGGCTGCCCTCTGCAAGCTGCTGCTCTCCCAAGCACGCGGGGTTGCACGCTGGCAGGGCTGCTCTTCCATCTCATCCCACATTGGATGCAGGTGGGCTGTCCCAGTCCTTCAAACCTGCCCTGGAGCTCCTTGAAGCCCCGTGGACGCCAGGCACCCGTGAAGAGCTGCGGAAGCCGCGGCACGGGACGGCACACGCTGGCAGCCATTCCACCCACGTACAGGCAGGTCAGCCCCGGTGCAGGCAGTGCCTCAGTTTACCACGGAGGGCCATGCAGCTCCACCGAAAACCCTCCTTGCGGGCGCTCGCCGGGGTCTGGGGCACCCCACGCCTGCCCTCTCCTCTCCAGCCACCGCAGCCACCCTTTTCCCTGTGCCTGGGGCTGGCCCAGCCCGGGTGGGAGCGCGGGGGGCTGGTGCCCCCGCTGCGGGAAATGCCAGCCTGCCCGCGCTTCCCATCGCTAAGCAACAGCGGGTGAAATATATCCCGATTTCTGCTGCTCCCATTTGGCACCTCCCACCATGTTCTTTCATGTGCAGTTGCACAGTGTAGCGGATAAAAAGCCCGTTTTCTATCTTTGGGTGCCAGTGCACATTGTAGCCATCGTCGGGAGGACAGGCAAGTCAATTGGCAAAGAGTAAATGACTGACATTAAGACCCTGAGTGACTGCCTGTACCGAGGCGCTGCTATTCATCCTGGGCCTGGATGCTGCCAAGCAAAGTCCAAAAAGTTGGGGTTTTTGTGTGTTTTTTTTCTTTTTTTTTTTTTTTTTTCACATCAGAACTTCAAGCTGATCAAAGAAACAAACACTTTTAATGAAACATATGCAAGATACTTAGAAGGAGAAGATTCACAATGCATCTGCTGCGGGACCAGAAGGCTTATCAAAAGTGTGAAGTAGGAGGAGAAAAATTACGAGTGTATGATGCCAGAGAAGATTACAGAAATATTAAGCAGAAGGAATGTAAACACGTATAGCTGGTGATAGCTGGCGCGCGGCTCGCCGCGCACAAAGAGCCGCCACGCAGCCTTGGTCTGAGGATGCTCTTGCCGTTGCGTGGCCCCCGCCGCAGCCCGGCCAGGTACCCCAGCCCTGCAGAAACCCACCCGCTCGGGCAGCCAGCCCTCCCCTCCCACCCCTCGCCCCGGCCGGCCCCAGACGCGTTCCAGAGGACGGTCCCCGTCCCAGGAACCCCACTCTCCCGCCGTCTGGCTCCAACCCGACGCCGGAACACGGGCGGAGAGCCGGCCATGCCATCTAGTTCCACGGTCCTTGGAGCCGGGGAACGTCGCGATGGCAATTTATTTGCGTTTTCCTTAAGAAACAAAAAGTTCAACGTAATACCGATTTTCTTGCGATGTGTTGTGTTGAAAACATAAATACTGTGAAAACCTGTAATTTCTAGTGATAATATAGTAGGTTTACTATCAGCAGGAATATCGCGTAATTATTTCTGTTCCACATTCAGGAGTGTGCAGACATATGGCTTATCTATTTCAGCCACTGGCCAAATTCTGCTCTCCCTTAACCCTTGCAACCTCGGTGAATTCAGCGAGGCTGCACAATTATAGCTGGCAGCAGGATCCGGAGCTCTCATTTCTTGTTAAATGAATATTTTTCATTTTCAAAGCTGCCTTCCTGTCTCCCCGCATACAGACTGCTATTCTTGCTGTGCATTATAGCTTTGCTTCTCCCTTCACAGTGCTGGCAGTTGTGTGCAATGGGCTTTCTCCGCCAGTAAGTGCCACCACCGGCTCTGCTGCAGGGCGGAATTGGGGTGTCCCAGGAGGGGTCTCTCTGCCCCCTCCTCAGGCTGCTGGTGCTTTTGGGGGGGGCTCAGTGCTCTCCTAAGCACGGTGCCCACCAGGCGTGGGAGAACACGTGCTCCTGGCCCCACTCTGCTGTGGGGACGGCTGGCTGGCAGCATTTCTAGGGGCTGAACCACAGAGGCTGAAGCACCAAGGTGACGATAGTTAAAAAAGAAATCCTCTCCAAAGGGCAGGTTGTTAGCAGCCTCTGGAGTTTTAACGCTGTCTCGTGGCTTCTGTAAAAAGCCATTTTGCAAGCCTAAGTGCCTCCCTGAGCAAGTTTGCGGGTCCTGCCCCAAGCCACTACCCCACACGGCTGAACTGCAACGTGGTGCTGATTGCAGTTCACCCATAATAAACCTCTCTATCAAACAATAACTCAGTTTAGTCTTTTCCCTTAAATATTTGTGTGCTGACCTAGCAGTTTGATAAATCTCGTAGGCAGCATCCTATCCGGGTACTATCAAATAATCAACCATCACTGTCCGTCAGGAGTGGCTCCTGCCTCTGTCGCTGTTGTTTCCCATCTCTTTTCCTAACACCCCCTCGGGAAAACGCCTGGTTTTCCCTCTGCCCGGGGAAGCTGACACTCCAGTTTCCCTCCTGGCGTTGCTCTGCAGGCAGGCGGGGGATGAGTCGAGGGGACGTGGCAGGTTGCGGCTGCCAGGTCAGTTTTGCCTGAGGTTACCAGCCACAGAAGACCTACCAGCATATGCTGAGGTGGCCAGGAGGCAGGTTTAATGTATGCTCCTGACCTTTCCCGTCGCTCTTCTAAGCTCTGCACCTGCGAGGCTGCCTGGTCACCCAAGAGGGACAGGTGCCCTCGCCTTGCCCTCTTCGGGACGTGAAGCCCCCGCCGCTGCTGCCTCCCCCGTCTCTCCGACCGGAGAAGGAAAGGAAGAAGCAGCAGGCTCTGAAACACGCGGCGGTGTGGGCAGCACGGCTGTTGTCACCTCTTTCCAAAATGTCTGGCAGATGCTTCCTCGCCTTTTGTGGCCACAGCTGCCAACAGGAGTGGAAGGGAATAGAAGGGGGTGGAATAGAAGGGGGTGGAATAGAAGGGGGTGGAATAGAACGGGATAGAAAAGATTTTCAGTTGGAAGGGACCTCCAATGATCATCTAGTCCAACCGCCTGACCCCTTCAGGGCTGACCAAGAGTTAAAGCATGCTGCTAAGGGCATTGTCCAAATGCCTCGGAAACACCGACAGCCTTGGGGCATCGACCACCTCTCTAGGAAGCCTCTTCCAGGGTTTGGCCACCCTCTCGGTAAAGAAATGCTTCCTAATGCCCAGTTCCCAGCTGCTAGATGTGGCTGAAAGGAGCCAGACCACTGGCCAGCACGGCTTGGCTAGTGACGATGCCAGTCCCATTGCCCTGCTGGGAGGCTGCAGGGGTGGCAAGACCGCGCTTTCCCCATTCCTCTGACGCTGGGTGACCAGTAAAGCAACCGGGCATCGCAGCCCGTTCGACCACAGGTATTTCACAGGGGGGCTTTCCTGTTATTTCCAAGCAGTTATTCTGGGTTTGCGACTCCGCATTCAGGTAAAGAGCAGTGTCTGCTTTGGAAAAGCTCGAGCATTCCTTAGAAATGCGATGCTTATTGTGGTTTATGAATAGCTCTCGTGGGGACATGTGAAGCCTGAAGTGTTACGTACCGCTCAGTGCGGTGCTGCTTGTTGGAGAAGGAGCTCTAGTGAAGTCAGACCTCTGCGGTTTTCAACATTTGTAAAAGCAAGCTGGAAATGAAAATAAATGAAGGCATGCAAATAAAATTCTTTCCAAAACACCCATGCTCAAGTGGGTTTTTTTCTACCACTGTTTTTAAAAAAGCATCTGGCAAGCCTTTCTTCAAATTTATTTTAGCTAAATGCAAACAAACAACAACTCTTAATAAGCATAGTAGCATATTCATTAACAGTTCTGGCTACAGCTTTTGAAGATAAGATGAGGAAAAGGTTCTGTAATTCTACTTGGGGAAGTGTATACTGTCACCATGAAAGGGATTTTAATCATAAATAGCAAGGAGTATAAGTGTATATAAAGCCCTGCTAGCACAGGCATCGCCTTTTCTGCTTCTCCTCGTGAAGGAGGAGCCGCGGGAAGAGCTGCAGCCCTGTAGAGCGGGTGCTGCGTTCGCACAGCCCTTCTGTCTGCTGGGATGTTGGGGTGGACACCGGGGCTCAGCCTGCTCTAAAGCCAAATAATGAAAGAAAAAAACCCCTCTAGAAACAACCGATCTGTTCCAGCCTCATACGCTCTCCTGCCGGCAAAGTGCCTGTGGTTTTTGCTTCTTGCTGAATCTAGGATCTACGTGAAGTAGCTGAACTGCTCCAAACTGTTCCGTCGGCTTTGCTTCCCGAAGGAAGAGCCCCCATGGGAAGGGCTGGGCTCTCGGTCCCTGCGGGGTGGCACTGTGCCATCACGCCGTGGGGGGAGCGATGCTCGGGCCGGGGTTTCCCGGGGTTTGCCGGGGTTTGCCGAGGGCAGGACCGCGGCGCCTGGGGACGGACGGACGGACATGCACGCGACACCTACCTGAGGTTTTCCTCGTTTCAGACCCTTTGGTCTACGGATTCAGAATCGCAGGAGCTTGTGTTTACTGTTCCAATATTCGTAATCAATTCCTACTTCAAGTGGCCAGCGGAAATATCCAAGGTTCCTTTTTTACAGTGTTTTCTGTATGCACCGAACGTCTCAATTACAGCAGGCCTCTTTGTGCTTATATCCTCAGCCTTAAACTGTTTAATTTGCATGCACTGGGTGACTATATTTTGTTGTTGAAAAGTTAGCCTTCAGAAATGAAATTCAAAAATTCATCAACTTGAAAAGAGCTGTTGGGCATAGAAACTGCTCGATCATTTCTCAGCAGGGCCCCTGACACCGGCAGTCTGAACTACGCAAATGGCCCGGCGAAAAAGCACGCAGACGGGGAACCCCGTCTCCGGGATCACCCCAAGTCGGCACCAGCTGAAGGCGATGCCAGCGCACGGCAAAGCACGGGCACCTGGGCCGCACGGAGGGAGATGCCGCAAATTTCGGTAAAGCTGTGGATCCCCTTGCCTTTGAATGAAAGGGGGCTGGCAACAATAGGGTACAGCTGTAAAGATATAATTTATTGAACGTTACGGTTATGCCTTTCAAAGGTCAGCATTGCGCTGTCTAAATTGGCTGCACGGGGTTTTGTACAAGGAAAGATAAGAGCAAATAACCTGTAGGCACGATCCCTAATGAAATCTATTCTCACATGTAAATCGATGCTTCGCCCTGCCTCTTGCCGACGGCAGACCCAGCGCAGCTACCCTTCAGCACGCAGCTGAAGCTCCGGGCTCCCTTCCCGGCTGGAGCCGAACGCCGGGACGGCCGCCGGCACGCCAGGCTGCTCCCACCGGCACCGCACCTTGCCGGGGCCTGGGGGCTTCTCCGTCCCACCGAAGCTGGTGCACGTGCTCCAGATTTGCAGAGAAATAATGAGAAAAATGCGCTTGCGACAGTGTAAATGAGACTCATTAGAAGGCAAGTGGAAAAGACGGGGCTGCTCCGAGACATCAGGACTAAGAGTTTCCCACCTTTGTTTAATATTCACCGTGCATAGTTTCTAAGAAGTCATTGCGTCTTTGCAAAAATTTCACCGCACACCTGCATATCACGACGGTTGTTTCAGGCCTCGATCACACGATGCCTTCCCCAAGCCATTGATAATCACGTCAGGTTACTCAGGAGAAGCCAATATTTTTGTGCAAAGCTCAGATAGTAGCAGGTAATGAGTATTCCCATCTCAGCAGATTTCTAATGCAAACTCATACAGAGAAATATTACACATTAGCCTCCTTTAGAGGAAGCTCATTAAAATAGGAGTGTTTGCACTCCCACTGCTGTATGAAGATGTTGCATTTTTCAAATTTCATTCCTAAACCAATTAGTTTTCCGTACTCTAAATGCCTTTCTTTATACACTACACATTATAAGGCAGGGTTGTCATTTCTTTAATGGGAATCATTATTTGAGCTGAAATGTTTGGTCTGGTGAGTCAAGTTGGTTTCCATTGTGTAAAGTAAAAACGTAGCTGTCATTTGCCTGCTGCTTCTTGCTGCCGTGGTTTCTGGATGCTGAAGCGTCTCCAGAGGCTACCCAAGCCCTGGATCCCATGGGATCCCGGCCACTGCCCGGAGGGGATCCTGCCCATGTGCTTTTGCTTTGTCTGAGATGAACCCAAGTTTAATGCGGCTGGAAAAGCTCCTCAGCCGCAAGACGCGCGCCACGAGGTGCTGTCTGCACCGTCTGAATGCGAGCGTGGTTCCTTTTCCTTCTCGGCAACTATCGTCTGATGCTAAAAGCTGATGGAAGCTGGTACCCTGCTGCCTTTTCTCACCGCCCCCGGTGTCCAGACCCCCCCTTCGCTGGGGGACCCATGTGGGTCCCTGCCACCGCTCCCGCCCCGGAGCTGCACCGTGTTCCCGGGGCCGGGATGCCGGTGCAGCGGCGGTGGGAAGGAGGCTGCTGGGGTCCCACTGCTGCTAACATCTGATCCGTGAGAAGGACGCGTGTGTGTGTGGGGGGGTAAATAAGTCGGGTTTACTGCACGTTTCAACCGGGTCTTTAAAGTATTGAGCTAGCATAAAATCCTCTTCCTTTTTAGATGGACGCGTTGCAAGAAGCTGGAGACATTTTGAAGACATACACAAGGAATCTGTTAAATTACATTTGCATTAAATTAACTTGGGTGGTCCACGCGTTATCGAACATCTAAAGGACCGGAGAAAACGTATAGCTTAAGAAATGTATTCTCACTATCTGCAGTGACCTGTTTAGTGGATGTCAGTATGTTTTCTCATTCATTTTTGCTCATAGTGAAACTATCCAGCCTCCCCGAAACATCTCGATGGGTGGTTTTGGGTGTTTTGCAACATGTGTGGGGTGACGGCTGCTCTCTGCGGTGGTTACCGGAGGTCGTGACTAAAAGCCATCAGACACGTATAACACCAGCTCTGTCTTTGGGAAAGAACAATGGAAAATTCTCTTCATTTCTGCAGCGAAACAGAGCTATTGCCACATGATTGCTCATTAGCAGTAAACAATAATTCTCTTTGTATTTGTTCACGTTTAGTGCAGCTTTATAAAAAGTCAGTGCCTGATAGACTAAATCATTGAAATGAAGACAGTGAGCCAAATTTAGCTTTAGTTTACTGCCCTCAGGAGAGATGACCAGAATGTCATTAATAAAGTAAACAGCAGTAGGTGGCTTACGAGTAAAAGACATTAATTCCTGAAAGCAGGACACACATGGCAACATGTACATTGGCCAATAGTTCAAAAATAATTACGTCTGAGTTGTTTATACAAACGTGGCTAGATTTTGGCTTTATCTGAACTGATCAGATCTGTCTTGAAAACCAATCTCAATTCTGATTTCTATCCGGTCTAATGGTTCCCTGACCTATATCTACCGCTTACAGTGTGCACGGACAGTAACAGCAGAAAAATTTGCTATTGCCTGTCCGCGCACGCTTAGGGCAGAATACGCAGCTGAGATATCGATGCGCTTTTGTCAGCGGCGACGAAATACGGCGTCAGGTGGAGGTGACGGTGGCGGAGGAGCTGCGGGACCCGCGGCGAGGCGGCGGGGGGTCCGCAGCCGCCCCGGGCACGTCCCTGCTTCGGGGCTCGGTCGCTTCACGGGGCTTCGGCACGTGGCAGGGCTGGGTCAGGGCCAGCTCGCTGCGCCGGAGGAGTACGTGCCTGTCGTAACGCAAAGTGGTTATAGGATACGTGATTTTGTTCAAGCTGACGGTCAGCCGGAGTCCTGCATTTTGAACAAGTCCAGGCATTGAAGAACCCCTGTGGAAAATCTGCCTGGCCACAGGTACGTGTTTGCTGTGGCAGGTATATATCCTGGGTGGCCCTATACATCCATATTTCAAAGAGCCACTAACTTAATTTCTGTGGTTCATATGCTCCAAAACCATTTTCATAGGGCCAGAAATGATCAAAAGGCTACGCCCTCACCACCTGAGGACTTCAGCCCGGCAGCAAGACTTCCACTTTCCCAGCCGCGCATACAAAGCCGGTCCAATGCACGCATCCAGAAGCATCCCAGAGTTATTCCTGGGTGCCAGGGCACAGCCTCACATTGCGTCGCAGGAGAGGAACCGCTCTGCGTCGCCTGGGTCCCACCTGCGCTTTGCTGCGCGTGCAGAAATGGTCCCCGGGGAGGTGTTCTACAGGTGGTCACGAACCCGCTTCCCAATACCTTTGGTAAAGCTGTATGGGATGGTCCGAGCACGGTGCCACTGGACACGGTCCTCAGGGGCCCCGATCTCCTTGTTGGTAGGTAGGGACGAACATTTTGCTCTTCTTCCCTTTCCCTCGTGGGAAGCGACAGCAGACACCCCGCGGGTCAAGTCCTGGGACACGGGACAGTACCTCGACACCACCACGTGTTCAGGTGTGCGCTGATGTATCCTTTGGACAAACCCCCTCGTTTGCTGCCAGCCCTTAATGACAGAGAGGTTTCCCTCAGTGCTCCGAGCAGCCACTGCAGGAGCGTTTCCAGCGGTCCCGGCAGGTCGTCCTGCGGCTCTTAGGGCGCGGAGGCAACGGCTGCTCCTCGTCCGTTAGCTTTCTGCAAGCCCCCAAATTCACAAAAGTCACTCTAATTATTCACTTAAGTGAATGCTTGATAACAAGTGTGCTAAACTTGGAAACTAGGTGTAAATAAAATATAGGTTATTAAAGTACTGTAATGTGATGGTAAAGAGCTTATAGGTTCTCATAATTAAATGGGCTACATGTAAACAGCGGTGCTGGCAGCTTAACTGTCCTCAGCAGCCACCAAGCAGGAGATTTCTTGAGTAAGCCGAGAGGAGAGCTACTGTTTGCATTATTACCTCTCTTATTTATTAACTCCCAAATACACAATAAACTCACACAACGCATTAGTTTGCAATCAATAGCACTCTTTGGGCATAAGGCTTTATGTCTTCTTTCATGCCATCTGAAAGGGGAAGCCAAACCGGGTATGACGGCAGGTTCCACGCGCCGAGTTAGGGAAGTCATTTTTCATTTCAGGAGAAGTCCTCTCCAATAATGGAAATGCTGAAGGTTATTACAATAATAAATGAGTTGGCAGTGCGATTTATATAAGAAACTAATGTATTTTCTTATGGAGCACTGTTTAATTCCTTGTAAATCTCACGCTTACCGCCGGACAAGCTCTGACTCCCGAGCGGCTCTGCCGAAAGCCTGCAGAACCGGCAGTTCATGTGGTTCATTTCTTGTTGTCCAAACAGCTGTTCGTGATCGTCCTCCCTGCAGGTATCTGTTTGGGGATTAGTAATGCTTCGCATGCTCGTACATCACAAGAAGTGGATGTGTAATTACATTAAACATGCTTCATCTCCTTGGACTCACTTATCCCAAAGTGCTGATATTGGCTCAACTCAATGAATTTTCTTCATAGACTCTTCTATTTTTTAGCATAATGTACTATTTGCAGATAGGAAGCCCCACACCAGGCAGAAGCTTTCAGCTTTCTCGCCGTGTGCCCCAGTTTTCAGCCTAACGGTTCCTCTTACATGGACAAAACCGCTTGGTTTTTGCACGTCTGTTTTCTGGGCATGGCTGACTCGGTCTGGCCGACGTTGTCCCGGGTGGAGACGCTGGCCGCTTCCCACCAGGGCCGCTCCGGCAGCCTCTGGGGAGGACAGCAGAGCGGGGCTGGTACCGGGAGACGCTGGCTGGCTGAGAGAGTCGCTGCTGCTCCGTAATCCTGCCGGAACGGTCCCCGCCGCGGTGCCGGAGGGCAGCCGTGGGGCAGCTTCCCAAGTGGGAAGCTCTGGGCGGAGAAGCGCAGGGGTGCCCGTTCCACCGCCAGCAAATCTCGAAGGGTCTCATTGCCGGGATGTCAACCCCTTGGGCGAATGCGAAGGGCGTAAAACCCCAGGTTTTACGAGCCCACCCCGTCCTGCCTCGGGGTTTCTGCAGGCTCCTGGCAAGGGGACGACATTTCTTCCTCCGGCAGGATTTAAACCACGTATTAGGGGCTGGCCGGGCCAGAAAGGCTCTGCTGGAGTTGCCGTAGCCCAGCCCAGGCTCCGAGTACACCCCGGAGCAGGGTACAACACACGTTATTTGCCCGGTAGAGCGCTGTGCCTCCCGTCCCTTCGTCTGAACGGCACATAAAATCCCTTGAAACCCAAGGAAGAGGAATGCACTGTCCTGCACGGCGCAGGAATGAGCCAAGTCTTACAGATTCTCCCCTGTCAAGAAACTAACGTGCAACTGTACTACTTCTCTGCTTAATAGCGTTTCCATTTTTAATTCAAAGCTCTGAGTGCTGGGGACAAGTCAGACACCAGAAATCAGTAAACCTTTGCAAAATGGGACTCTCATCGCTCGAGTCGGAGGTGTGTCCCCGGCTCTGCGCCACATATACTGCATTGCAGCACATCTGCGGCCATTCCCAGGCATGCTTTTTTAAAAGATAATATTCTATATTATTCTGTATTCAATATTATGCTCTCATATTGAGTCTGAGCCTGGAAATGTTCCCTGCAGGACAGTGCCACGAGCAGCCCCTCTGATTTTTGAGGTGCTACCCTGTGTCAGCAATGGCTGTGAAGGCTTCGGAAGTGACCGGCATTGTCCCGGCTGAGAAACGGATACCTCCCTGATATCTACGGATGAGAAATACGCAAAGAAAGATACGAAGAAATCAATGATAAGGGTTGAAAAAAGCTCAAAAGCGCGTTTAGGAGATGTCGCCCCACTCCATCCCCTGCAGCTGGCATTGAAACGGGGAGGTTTCTTGGAGTGATGCTCCCAGTGTCGCAGGAGATTCTGGTGGACGGAAAGCTGCCGATGGAAGAAAAGGAGCCCTCGCTACGCCTCGGGGCCGGCTGGGGCAGCCCCTCGTGCCTCCAGCCCCACCGAGGCTCCTCAGCAGCCCACGGAGGCCCAGCCTTGGTGCCAAGCTGCTTATTTCCTAAATACAGCGTCTGCAGCAGCTACTGCGTCGCTCATCAAATGCACCTGCCTACTCACGCTTACCAGGAATGTCAGGTTAAAAGGAAACTAGGGTGGGAACCTTAAAACTTCCCAGGAAAGCCCTGTAGAGGATGGGCACCCTCCTAGCCAGACGGCAGAAGCATTTTTCCAGGCTATTCGGGTTTCTTACAGAGGATCTGCTGAACACACGCGGCTGCCGTGCTCTGGTTAAGGAAACACTTAGGTGCCCAGTGCATTTTCCGTTTTCCTTGGGGGTCTAACCAGAAAAATCTATGATTGAAATAGATGAAGAGAGTCTCTTCAGTCCTTATTGCAGAAAAAAAGAGAAATTAAATAAAAAAATAAAACAGAAAGACGACAGGCATGAAAACTTTAAATGAGAACCTCGTGCCCCTGGAGTGACGCACGTCTCTGCGTGTTTTGGTCCCCCTGTAGCTGCACAGCAAAAACCATAAAGATTTAGTGTAGTCCCAAACATGCCCCCCCCAACCCCAGCTTCGCACTCGTCCTTCATGACCGAGTCTCCTCGATTAAATCATGTTGATTTTAGTTTATCTCAGTCCTAGGAAACCGCAGATTTGCCTACATCAGCGTCCTAACAACATCAAAAAAAGAAGTCTCAGACCTGGGAAGCTGCCCCAAGACTATATTAAGTTTTTCCCAGGGAAGATGCTGGATCCCAAGCACGGAAATGGTTCACTCGGCTGGGACAGATGGAGCGTGCAGGCATGCATGGAAAAAAGCCTCGCGCTCTGCGGCCAGGGCTGCCCCGTGGCCGCTCCGTTCTGGGCTGGCGAGCCCCGGTGGTGATACCGAGCGAGTCCTTTCACCAAAGCGAGCGCATCGGCTTCTGTGCCGTGCAGCTCCTCGCTACCCTTGCGCTGACTTTCAGCTAACCGAAATCAGGGGGAAAAAAAAGGATTTTCTTTCTCAGAGCAGCCACCCTTCCTGTGACGAGCCCCTTTGTCACGGTCCTGACCCCCGCCCCTTCCAACGTCCACCCGGGAAAATTAGCACCTTCCTTACGGAGCACGAGAACGGAAAACATCCCCCAGCCCCCAGCTCCCGATGGCTGCGTTTCAGTTATTGCTAAATCTTCCCTCTGGCTCCAGCGCGGCGTTTCCTCAGTTTTCCCCTGAAAGCACTTGCTTCATTTCTCTCACATGTTTCCCCGGCATCGTGGGGCTGCTCCTGCCGCCAGCCCGGGAATCGGCTTCCTGCGGGATCCCCCGCATCCTGACCCGCCGCACGGCCCCTTCCACCCGCCCGCGGGTACGCCCCGGGAATACGGCAGGAGTTCAGGAAAACTGTTTTTCTCATGCCAGGGGATGAATTCCTATCGCATGTGCTGTAGCCGGGAGCGGGGAGCTCTCGGTGCGGTTTCCTCCGGAGGGTCAGCGCGAGCAGAACGATGGGCTCGAGCCCCGAGGGCGTCCGCAGCCACCGGCAGCACCTCCCGGGGCAAACCCTGGTAGACGTTGCACGCTTTCTCAGCAAGCCTTTCTGATTCCCATATGGTATTTCTCAAACAAACAGACAAAAAACCCCTGCGAGTTTGTGATCCGCTTGGATTCTGCTTTAATTTCCACGGTGTTTAGATCCCACCCGTTGACATTTGGGATGTTTTCTACTCAGGTCGATGCTGCAAAAATAATAATTAAAAAAAAATATAATCCCTCAACATAGATGTAACTACACTGAAAACTCAGAATGCGTATTCTTAGTCTCTCGTTAGTCATAGTTAGCCTTAAGGTTAGTAGTTATCCTTCTTTTTCCCATGAAAAGAGAAGCTTTTGCAGCTAACCGCGTCCGACCGCTCGCTTCCCCAGGGATGGGACTGTGGTTCAGTGTGTTTTTTTCTTACGTTTCTTTACCCGCTTTTTCTAGGCGGTAATTTCCTGGACACCACCTGTGATTGCTGTGGCTTCAAGGCCGGAAAGGTCCGAAGCGGTGACGAGGACGGGAGCGGTGAGAAGCCGGAGCACCCCAGGGTCCTTGCGCAGGGCAGGGTCCAGCAGCCTCCGCTGAAGGTTGTCCCGAAGGATGCTCCAGCCGGGGCAGAGATCTC
>JANZLQ010000079.1:82303443-82318138 GCA_026212715.1 Elanus axillaris | reverse complement strand
GGGGGAGTGAGATGTCTCTTCTAAAATCGCATTAAGTTCTGGGGTTGTCTTCTCTGTCTGCAAAGAGCTCGGTCCTTCAGGGGACGCCGAGTAGCCTGGAGGCTGCAGAAGGCATCTTTCTCAAGATGGGATGTTTATGCATATCTCTCTCTCCGTCTGACCCGTGGCAATAAGCTGTACTTACATTAAGTCTGCTTTGGCACTGGGCGTCCTAGGATGCCTGACCGACCCCTCCTTAAGGGACAGGGACGGTCGTGACAGCCCTAAAAGCTGCGAGAGCCGTGCTCGGCGACGCTGGCTGATGTTTTTATGGGTACGCTTGCTAAGAGTTTTTAAAGGGTGCTTGACAGTGCTGGTGCGGGGCACTGATCTGGCAGATTCGGGGTCCGCGGCGATCGCACGCAGAGCTGGTTTGCCCAGTTTCCCTCCCGTCCTGGCTGAAGACGCCCGTGGGGGCAGGAACATCTCCTCTCAGCCACCGATTCCTCTTGCTCCTCTGGTTCCTGGGCAGTTTGCTGTATGTGGCAAGAGCCAGGGCTGATCTGGGCTTTATCCTCATACAGGGTTTAACCTCATTAGCTGATTGCTCAGAGTTAACCCCAGAACTTTACGTGGCTTTTGGGGAGTGCAGCCCGGCGGCTCCTGGAGACTGAAAGCAGGAGGAGAGCAACTGTGCTGGTGGACGGGCTTAGTTTCAACCCTGGGATACTACAGGAGGAGGTGAGAAAGCCGGTCCCCTGGAAACATTGCTGCAGACTACGGAAAATACGGAATTTTTCTTATACTTTCCTCTCTCTCCAGACGCTGCACGAAGGGCAGGGCGAACGACAGTGGGACAAATCCTCACCGGTTTCTCCAGGCCCTTCCCAGCCCAGCTCTTACTCTTTGCATTTCTCTCCTTCCTCCTCTCCCCTCCCCAAATCATCTGGAGTTTTGCTGCTTGGCCCCTTCTGTTCACATTTCCACCCATTCTTCTCAAACCATATGTAAGGGTTGGTTTGCAAGAACGGAGCCTCGCGTGACTCCTGGAATAGCAGCAAGCCCAACAGCAGAAGAAAATTCAGCTTGAAAACGAAGAGTTCCCCCTTAAGATGAATGCAAATCAGGGAGCTTGAAGAATAGTGGGAAATCAAGTAAAGTTAAGTCCTGGAAACTATTACCTCCTGCTGGTAGTTTAGGACTGTACAAGAGCCAAGTCCACAGACATCAAAGCATTTACAAATTAAAATAAAGTCAGCTCTCATGGTGCTGTAGGAAATGGGATGGGCTGATGAAGACCTAATGTGGGTTTCTTCATAAAAGAGGAAAATTAATATGGGAAGGAATTTTATCATATGCAATTGCTGTATGCAGCCCACCCTAAATTTCAACAGTGGTTATAAAAATGACCCTTTAAACCAGCGTCAGCATTACAGTAGCTCCACTTTGCTTTCTTTCACGCGCACGTGAGCAGCTGAAGAGCTACTGCGGTGATTCCAGTCCCGCGGGGCGGCCGACAGGGCAGTGCCGGTGCACGCGACCGGGGAACGTGTCCGGGGCAGGTGGGACGAAGCACCCTGTGGAGGAGCCCAGGTCTTTCTGATGACTACAAAAGCAGCCCAAGCGACCAGGCTAAACCAGAGACCAGCTTTTGGATGGCTAAAGTTAGGTCAGATGAAGTCCTCCTTTGTTCTTGTCTTTACTGGCATCAAACAAGCAACTTAAAAGTGAAAAGCTTTTAGGCTATAAATAGCTCAGCTGTTCAAGCGGCAATTTTTTCTTGTGAAAACAAAATCTATTTCTATCATCTTATCTTTTTAACAGCCTTTTGAAATTACACTTTTTAAAATAAACTTTTGGGGGAAAATGTGTTCTTAAAACATTGCCCCCCTTCCCTGCTTTTGGTTACCTTCAACACCTGAGCAAAGTAGTGACTCAAGAGGATGATGGGACAAGTCCGGGTAGGCTGGGTATAGTTATATGAAAGAGATGATTGGGAAGTGGGGTTAAGTCCTTCATCCACTAATTCACACATTGAAATGGAGCTTTTCCGAGCAATTTACAACACGCACCTCCTCCTCCTTGCTGGCGAGCTACTGCGGACTGGGGTAGGAGGACGTGCCTGTATTTCTCGTTTCTGGACACTGTGGTTTGAAAGGCAAAAGGGAAGTTCATGCTTAAAGGTTTCCAAAAGCCAGTTTGCCAACATCTTAAAATATCGATACCCACAGTTCCTGAATCCTGCGCTGCACAAGGGCCTTAAGTGACAGGAATAGCAGAGAGAGAACCCGTGGTTACCTACATTGATGATACTCACTAGAAATGCGCAATTTGTTTTCCAGAGCTTACATTTATGAGATGTGCCTCCTAGCAGATAGAGAAATGAATATGTATACACAAATATATCTATGCCAATGTCAAGATACCCACCAGTTCTTCCAGCCTAAATCCGAGATAAAATCCCCATTCCCTTCCCTTACACCAAACTGAGAGGGGAAAAGCTGCTCACACCGATGAGCATCCCCATCAGCTCTACAGAAAGACCACAGAAAAGATTACAAACCTCGACAGTTCTAGTTACAGGGACATTATCCATAAAGCATGTAATCCTATCCAAACCTTCCGACAACAGTTTCACAGTATGCCAGAATTTTTTTAGGATATTTTCTATTTTCATCCCGTGATCCCATGTAATACATAGTCTTGGCATTTCTTATCACTTCCAACCATGCATTTCTCGATTTTTTTAATGTTTGTTCCAAATTTCAGCGCTGTGCATCCTTTTTGCCTTAGACCAAAAGCATATCACACATTCTCATCATTTTAATTAAACTAGGGCCAATCCAGGGCAAATGTTTGATTTTGACTCAAAAGGTGCATGCAAATCACAAATTCCATTTGATTCAAAATGGAAAAGGCTCCCTGCTACATCCTTACTGTATATGGAATTAAGCAGTCTGCCAAATTCATGGCTGCACATCACTTTCAAAAGTGTCTGCGTTTTTGAAATTAAAAAAATGAATTCATACATTAAATGTAAGTTGTGCATGCATTGTTTTTTGGATCCACAGCGAATACTACAGTATAAAACTCAGATCTTTTCACTTGAGGCAAGCGCCATTTAAATTTATCAACTCTCAACAAGCAAAGACTTCAGCGTGGATGCTGACTGAGATTTGCATTAAATGTCTACTGAAACAAAATTTCCTAGCCTGTGAATGATCTTCAAATGACTTCCTCTTGTAATGGCTTTCCATTAAAAGCCTTTCCAAGCGCAGCTGCAGGAATGGCACCCGTGGAAGGAATCAACGTGCACCTTGAGCTGGAAAAGCATGGTCCTGCGGGGCTGAAGCGGCTTCTGCCCCATGAAAATTTGCTATTTATATCTGGACGAAGCTGGAACCATTGACAGCGTACTTGCGGAATACCCAAGCTGTGTCTCAGAAGCCGTCTGGTGGAGGAGGCACGGAGTCTGCCGTCCCGGCTTCTTCCTTCTCCGCCTGGTTTGCTCACAGGGAACGCTGCAGACCAAGGGTCAAGTGCGGGCCGAGTACGGCCTTGAACTTTGGCTGCAGCTGTCTCTGGTGAGGATACTCACTCCAAGGTTAGGCTGGGATGTCGACTTCATCGTAAAACCCACCTCAGAGCTGCAGAATACTTCAGCTCAGTATTTTTCCAATACGCCACGCACAGAGAAACTTCTCAGCAGCTGTTGCCCGACACTCAGTTCTTCCACCGCCGGGTATCACTGGTTGGGTTGCAACCTCTGCCAGGCCTATGGCCTCGCGATAGGGCTCATAATCTCTCTTCTGCTTTCTCACGGAAGCTCCAGAGCTGTGCTGGTGGCTGCCCGCGCCTGCTGCCCTTCCCACGCTGTGCGTGTAAGTTGGCCAAGGGGCACGTGGGTTGTGTCTCCCCGTGCAGCTGCCTGGAAGGGGGAAGGATGGGGAAGACGTGGTGCGGTGTTAGATTGGTTGGTCCGGGGTATCTGGAAACACCCAGAAGTCACTGGCTTTGCCATCTGCCGGAACATTGCCCCTCCACCCTGGGAATGCAGATCTTCTTGCTCTGAGGGAGGTCATCGTTATCATGAAGTTGTTCCTTCTTCCTGTTTCCCATTACTGACAGGACATGAGTTTTGAACTGCTTCTGTTTTTTATCCGTGGAGAGTTCCTCGATGTGACTCTTCCCCTCGTGCCTGCCGGCTCAGCCAGGCAATCACCTCGTCGTGGGAGCAGTCTGCGTCCTCTCCCGGCTTGGAGCTTGTCCAGAAGACAAGAGCACGTTGGCTGAGCTGGCTTGAGATTTCTGCGGCTGCATCACATCGCCACGCAATTTCTCATGCTCGCAAAGCAGCCTGTTGGCCTCTGAGTTTGAAAAGTAGCTGCTGAGCTGCAGAGCCGGTAACGGTGTAAGCTCTGATTACGCTTAGGACTTCATGCTCCCAGAGGTGGCCTCCGAACTGCGCAGGGGATGGCATTTTTCTTGGACTGGCTGAATGGGCGTCTCCGTTCAGGTTCCGCTAAGCCACAAAGCTTGCTCGCGTACCCGTTCCTCGGCTCTGATCGCCCTTGCTTTCCTAATTATCTCCCTGTCCCACTGCCTTTCCTCAGAGCCCCTTAGGTAAGTTTTGCAGTTTTGTACTCCTGGTGGCTTATGCGGCTCTCGAAAGCAGCCCAAGTTCTTGTAGGCATCGCTTATGTGAGCAAATACATTGCTGCTCACCACTCATCATATCCCGCTATGAAAACGTGGATGGAAGCTGTGGAGCAGTCTGGGTTCTGGTGCATTTATAACTCTCCCATCCTGACATCTGGATAAAACCAGTAGTACCCACCTTCGGCCTTTCTGTGCCGTACCTCCCATCGCTATCGTCCATGAAGCTGCCGTCAAAGGTCGCAGCCCAGGGTCTGTGTTCCAGTCCAGGACCTCCATGCTATTCAGCTCTGGATCCTGGGATACCATCTTATATTCCCTGTTATTGAGCCTCCTGATGAAAAACAATTTTTTTTTTTAAAAGCAATTTTTTAATTGCTTCTCCCATCGGAAGGCAAAACCTTACTGCTCTGACGTGAGCTATCCAATTTTGAGGCAGTTTAATTTTAAAGGCTAACCGAAACCCATTTCTCTTTAAGACATTACCTTTTTGTGCTCTTCTTCCTCCCCTCCGATACACTGCTAGGGATGAATCACATCCTTCTGTCTAAGTTTCGTTAGAATAAACGAGCCAAGCCCTGGTGGTCTCCATGCACGGAAGACCTCCCAGTGCCTTGCTCATCCTCATGGCCTCTCCCCACCTGTCCCACCTGCCTTCCTCCCAGCTGACCAGAGTCTCTCCAGCTGTAGGTACATCCTGCATATCCTGAAGAGGAATTGCTGATGGCCTCCCTCATATTCCAGGGGGATTTTTTTTCCATAAATTGCCACACCATCGGTTGTCCCTCCCGGGCTGCGGTAGGAGAGAGGGAAGCACGCAACACGCAGGTGTTAACACGCCGTTCTGCAGGATGCTATCAGCACCCCGGGGATTTCTCTGTGGTGAAAAGCAAAGAACAGACATTTGGTGGTTTTAGCCGTTCTCGTTTCATTTCCTCCCGCGCTGGCTGCTGTATGATGTGACGTCTTAGCGCTAGATGCTGAGGAGCCTCACTTCCCCATGCAGGCAGTGCCACTGCTGTCACATTTGTTGACTGCTGGCATGGATAATGCCTGCGAAGCATCTCAGCATGTAGGTCAGGCAGCTTCATACCAAAAGGCTCTGCCTGAGCTGCCCGCAGCGTGCTTCGGGTCTGGCCGTCGCACAAGGCCACGCTCTGCAACCGAAGGGATGTTCCTCTTCTCCCGGTCACGGGAGCCACGGCAAGCCCGGGGGTAGCATCACTCCCCACAGATCAGGGTTGCGGTCCCGCCTGTGAGAGACACAGCTAGCACGTACAGCACAAGGCCTGTGCTCAAACACCCAAGAGAATCATCAACGAACCCAGCCTTCGCCTGATTCTTCACTGTGAAACCTGCAGGATTAAGCACGGCATCCCGTGCAGGTCGTCAGGTCCTTTGGAGTTTTGCGGCACCAGCCTGGATCTGACTGGAACAAAGCTGCACACCTGATTTCCTCCGTCTCAATGAGTCTCGTTGGACTGGGGGTTCGTCGGGCTGGAGACAGTTCAATCCGCTTCTAGGCACCCAACCCAACACCACCGGGAGGGGAATCGACTGCGGCCGAGGAGGAGGTGCAGCCGGCAAAGCCTGGGCCGGGGAAGGGGGCTGGGTAGGGTCCGCACTGCGGAGCACACCCCGGTGGGTGCTGCTGAGCTCTGGAGCTTCAGCCTTCGTGGGTAGATTCCTGGGAAGCAAAGAAATACCCCAGAAAAGTGAGTGGGAGGGCACTCGCGGTGGGACCGGCTGCTGGCGCAGTCCTCTCTCCGGTGGGTTTTCAGCCCCTCAGCACCGTCATTTTCCTTTCCTGACATGTTTTTGTCAGGATCTAAATGTTTTTTCAGCTAAACTGTATTTGAGTTATTTATTGCTAGTGTATTTTCACATGAAAAAATCTACAGGGTTGTAATTTGGATGTAATGTTCCCCAAAAGCCATTCAGGCAAAATTTCTTTTTAACTGTGGCTAATTACATATCCTTGGTTGCTCAATACCAAAAATAAGAGCATCCAACGTGATGTTTATTATTTCTTTCACAAAGGGGAAAAATCATAAATTTTTTCTAATGGGATCTTTAATAATAAAAAAGAACATAATCATTACTATCAAAAGATGTATGGCTTCCATGGGGTTTACTTACCAGCATTTTGTCTGATTACATCTCTGTTACACTCACAGCATTAATTATTGGAGACTAATTAGGCAAAATTGCAATGTAAACCCTAATGAAAACTGGTCTCACTAAACCCTAACTCTCCTTGCTGCGTCCTTTCAGCTAGGTAAACTTTTTGCTTGCAGCAAAGAGCCGGTCTTGCTCGTTCCTTTATTTGCCCTTCCGAGTCTTCTCCAAGCGCTCGGGAGCGTGACGCTTCCCACCGCCGAGCGGTTTTACGGTACCGATCGCACATTTGACTTTGTTTAGGATTAAGCAGGACTATTGACGGTGCAAGTTATTTTCCAGCTTTGCAAGTAGCTGCGCACGGCTCTCCTCTCTCCTTTGTGAGTTCTCGTATGTGCTTTGATTCCCTTTGCCTCGCCCTGGCCTTTCCGGCTCTTCCAGGCGGCTGCGTGGCATTCCCGGTGAGCCCCCCGCGTGGCCGGTAGCCCGCCTGCAACGTGACCTCCTTTCCAGCTGGGCTGGAAATGCTTACAGCGTCTTTACTACAGCAGCTGATGTGCTTGCTCAGCTAAACAAGGTCACAAATTTCTTCCTCCCCAAGGGGCAACTGTCCTGGGATACAACCTTTCACAGGATATCTGAAATATAGTGAATTTCTGCTCACTTGCACAGTTTTTTAGAAGTACAGAAGCATGAAGGAGAGATTAGCCACCTCCATGCTGAACTTCAGCTCAATATGCTCCGCTAGCTCCCTTGCTGTGTGCTGGGGCTAAAAAAAAGGGAAGGAAAACAGGTAACTGCATTGCTTCTTTTTCGGATAATAGATCTGTTTAATTAACTCGCAATATCTCTCATTTTAGCTTGGCAGTGATAGGAACCTACATCTCAAAGGATCTCAAGGCTTCTTACAAACACTATGCAGAGACCAGTAGAGACAACGCGAGAGCATGGATGGATGCCGAACAGAAAAGTTCTCTTATCTGCAGCAGTTTGTCTTATTTGCCTGAGATAAACGGAAGGGACAACGTCCAACCTGAACGCCACCATCACGGCGCTCTATAGGCTATTGCTGCAACCAACCCCTAAGAAAATGCCGTGGTGCCACACGGCAAGGCTGCAGCTTCCCCGGAGAGCTGCTTTGCGTTCCTCCCCGCTCGTTCGTTTATTTGTCCTTCCGAGTCTTCTCCAAGCGCTCGGGAGCATAACGCTTCCCACCGCCGAGCGGCGACCCGAGTACATCTTGCCCTGTATGTGGTGGGCCTTGAGAGGAGCCCATCACCTTTCTCTTCTGTCTGGTGGCTGGAGATAGGACGAGAGGTGATGGCCTCAAATTGCAGCAGGGGAGGTTTAGGTTGGATGTTAGGAAAAATTTCTTTACTGAGAGGGTCGTCAGACATTGGAACAGGCTGCCCAGGGAGGTGGTTGAGTCTCCACCCCTGGAGGTATTCAAAAAGCACGTAGACAAGGCGCTCCGAGACATGGTCTAGTGGGCATGGGTGGCGGTTGGACTCGATGGTCTTGAAGGTCTTCTCCAACCTAAATGATTCTGTGATTTTATGATTCTCTCTTGCAGTGGCCTCAAACATACTTGAAGAGTTTTTGCACATCTTCCTTCACCCATCTCTTCCCTAGACTAAACAAGCCCAACTCTTTCAATCTCTCCTCTTAGATCCTTTTTTCCGGCTCCTGATGGTTCTTGCTGCTCTCCCTGGACTGTCTCCAGTTGGTCTCCAGCTTCCTCCAAACGCTGTGCCCAGACCAGAGACAGTTCTCCAGCTGAGACCTTCCCACCGCTGCCTGGAGCAGAGGATTACTTCATGTGTCTTACACATGACACTCCTGTTTATACATCCTGGTACGATGTTTGCTTTTTTTTGCAACAGGATGACATTGTGTACTCAGCCCAGACACAACCCAGATTGCTTTCCTTGGAAGCAGTCCCTTGTATAATGTTTTCCTAAATAAAAATAATCATTACTTGAAGCTGTGTCCTTTCTAGTTTCCCAGCGAGGCACATCTGAAGTTTTCTTTTTCTTCTTTTTTTTCAGCGCTTAACATTTTTCCCCATCATCTATGATCATTAATATTGCACAGAGACAATCTTCGGCACAGTACACTTCAGATTCCTCACCATCAGAGTGATGGCCTCTCTTTCATATTTATTTCACTGGGCTTTTCGTATCGGTTCCATCTCATCTGGCTAAAAATAAATGTGGAAACTGGGATTTCTGTGCCTATCTCAGGCTGACGCAGCTGCCAAGCAGATGTAGCTGCTTTCCAGTTTTCCTGTTTGTAAAATGGGTGCAGCTAAATCTGTCTGCAGCATAATTATTAGCATGAATGACAGCCTATGCTGTAAAGGATGTGGCACCTATGGCTCCTCAGGCATTTTCACACGCTGTTCCTTGATGTGCAGGCTCATTTTTTTGCAGGTTTAAGGCCAAGAACACTGCGTTTACTTTTTACAGGAAATAAGTTACAAGAGTGCAAAGAACAACCCCTTTTTACGTTTGCTAGAGATCCAGCCTTGTATGTTGCTTGTTTTTCCCCATTTTTTCAGGAAGTGACATTCATTAGCATCTCAAATGACTTATTATTTGGATAATGCTAATGCATTTTGAAAGGCTTTCTAAATTTCCAGGTTTTAGGCAGAAAGAAATTATTCTGCATCAAAAGAAGGCCTTGTTCCAGGCAAGAATGCAATTTCAGTGCTAATAAATCTTTCCCATACTTTTTCTTCAGTTTAATTTAATTTTTTAATTTTAATCAGTAGAGTCGTGGCTGCTTGGAAACGGCCTTTTCACCAGCGGCAGGTAATGCCAACGGCCTGCAGTCGTGTTTAACTCCACGAACTGAGATCCTGAGCTGCCCTCTCTCTCCCCTGTGTACAGTCTGCAGTACCTCACGTAGCAGAGGAGACGGAGGGTGTTTTCTTTATGCATGCAATAGAAAATACTCCATGGAAATACAGGGGTTTGTGCCCAAACCCATGAGAAAGGTGTACCTGGCCCAACTTTGCTCGTAGACACTGTTGAAGCACATTAGAGCACAGTCCCCAAGGTAGCTGCTTAATCCCTTAGGCAACCAGGATGGGAAGCGTTTCGCCTCATTTTTCGATATCTACAAATGTGGTAGGCATCGAAGCTTGATTTCTAATCAGCGGAGGAGAAATAAGTACTTCTGAGGCACATTTTATCTGCCATGGTTTGATGTCCGCTTTAGGATGAGATGTGCTGGGATGCTGTAGGCTGCTAAATCCCATCCCTGAAGTCTGCTGGCAGCTCAGGTTTTAGCAGAAAAGTTCTCAAAGTTCATAAAAGGGGTGGTTTTGGGGTTTTTTTTTTCTGTGCAAGTGCAAAGGCCTAACGCCTTTTTGCTTTTCGCTATGTTTTTGCCATCCAGGTGGTGAGGAAAGCTGTAACATCCCCAGCTCAGTAAAGCCTTGGTTGACGTGAGATCCCAACTAGTGTCTGTGTTCTCCTTAGCAGAAGACGGGACAAGGATGGCACCAACAGTAGTAATAACAACAGCTATACATCATGGATGGTGGGGACTGAGGGCAACCGATAATTACTGCACAGCTTTATTGGTAGTTAATTAAAAATAGATCCAAAGATGTCATGTAACCATTACTTTTGTTTGTAACCACGATTTAACTTCATTGGACTCTCTGTACCTCTGGTCACACAGTCAAACAATTTATTCTTCCCTAGCACCGCTCTGTCCCTGTAGGCCAATTAGGCAGAGATACCACCTTATGAAAGAAACACATGACGAAGCCACATGTCTTTGCTGCAATCAAGGCAAGTCATCACTTCTGCTGTTTATTTCTGATCTTCCCCATGGATTTCCTGGGAGGGTTTTGCCCTGTGAATTATATTTTGAACCTTTTAATTCATGCAGAGAAGATGATTCTGTGAAAGATAATATTGTGCAATTATCTGCAGTTATTACTATAATAGTGAAATGGTGATCTTAATAATTATACTACTAAAGCTAGCATTTCATTAGGGGAGGGCAACTCTGGCTCTAACGATGCACTTTGATGCACTGTTTCTGTGATTTGTTAATTGCACTCTCAGAATCAAGTACTGATTCAGTGACCATAAACTCTGCTTCCTATAGCATCATTAGATCATAAACTCCCTAATAGCAGAAAGTTTTAATTATGGAGCACATTCTCTCTACAAGAAATATTTCTCAGTGTGACTCGCAGTGTGCAAGCACCAGGAGCCCAAGGGAACTGCAAGCAGAGGTTGGGGGGGCTGGCGAGGGTGAGCTCGTGCCTTCAAACAGGAGCAGCCCCCACGTCCCCCTCGGGTCTAGCAGCGCTCATCAAAGCCTCCAGCCTCGGCCGCTGCCTCCGGGCTCTCTTACAGTGTGCACATGAAATTGCACTGTAATGCAGCCGGACTCTATCACAGCAAATAAAGAAAATAGTCGGAGAGAGGCTTGGAGGTGGCGGTACCGGCCGCTTCTGTCAAAATGCTTAGTCTTAAATCGGGTTTTGAGGGTCTGTGAAGCGAGCATCGCTCTCACGAGGAGCACCGTCTGCTCCTCCTCTCGGGGGGTGGGAAAGGGGGTCCCTTCCCGGTGGGTGGGGGGCTCTGCTCCCCTCCGCTTCCCGAAGAACCCACCGGAGCACCCAGGTCCTCCTCCAGCCACGTCCTCGGGTTTCCCTCTGGCAGAAACGGAGCTGTTGTGGAGGTGACCTCCTCCCTTGCCGGAGTGCCGTCCCGCAGGGAGAAGCCGAAGGCAGGAGGCTGGCACTGCCCCGTGGCCCCCAGCCCTGCCAGGCAGCCAGCAGGCGTGCGCCCGGGGGCTTTGCCGGGGGCATTTTACTATAGCTTGCATATAGAGCAGTATGGAAAGCGAGCTCTCCGGAGGATCTCACAACTCCCTATGCGTGGGAATTCAGAGAAAAAAAAATAATTAAAAAACCCTAAAAATTGTGGGTTTGTCCTTAGGGAAGCCGAGGTCGCTCGGCAGGTTCTGTGGGCAAGCTGGTGGAAATGAACACTAACACCACCGACATGACCCGTCGTGGCAAATGGGCAAGGGGTGGGCTGGTGCCGCCCGCTCACCGGGTGCCCACCCGGTGCCCGCCCGTGCCGCTCGGTTCTGCACCGCCATGGCTGCGTGCCGGTCTGCACCGGAGACCCGCCAGCCCCCGTGGGAAATGCCAGTCACTCTTCTACCCAGAGCGACGACGCTGGGATCTCCTAATAGCGCTCCTGCAGCCGGTGTTATTTTACACAATCCACCTGCTGCCCGGTATCAATAGTCCCAAGGTTCCTGTCTCTTCTCTTCTCCTCGTGGAATTCATTAAATGAAAAAAAGGGAAGGAAAAGGCATTCTGTGCTGGCTGGTATGAGTTGCTTTTCTGTTTTCAGCACTGAAAAGGCTGTTTACAGGGGTGTGTTTTAAAAAATAGTTGGGAAGGGTAGTAAGTGGAGAATGGGATAAACAGAAGAAGAACAGCAGAAGTTTTACTCAGGCCATCCATTCGCTAGAGCTCCTTGTTCCCCCTTGGTGAGTTACATCATCATCTCCACTGCATTTTTCATCATTACCTAAGAAGATTAACGGCTTTTGGATGCCAGCATGATTTTAAAAGTCCAGTCTCTCCTTAGTGTGTATTCACATTGTGTAATTCCCTATTAAGTTTCACTCCAGCTTCCAGGGGAGAAGAGATCTCTTAGAGGAGCGCAAGCATGAGTGAGATTTACTGCCAGATAGCCTTGTCAGATGTGTGGCAGAACTCCGGTTGAACCTAATGGGATTTGCATACCAGCAATTGCTGAAATAATCTGGCCCCCAAAGCTGTTAAGATCATACATATTAAGCGTACATATAAAATAATAGGGAACAAAGACAAATTACCGGGGGGGTGGGATAAAATTGTTGCCTTTGGAGGAGCGACCCTGACCGGCTGCAGCTGGGGATGTGCTGCAGCCGCGTCCCGCCGTGCTCGATGCCGGGGATCTGCCAGACCTTCCCGGCCCGGCCGGGATGCGGGGAGGACGGGGCTGGAACCGGGACGGCACCCACCGGAGCAGGCGCTGCTCCGGCTCGTCTCCGGCAGGTACCAGGAGGGCTATCGGCAGCAGGTGACTTTGTGGGTGTCTTGGCAATTTAGTGCGGAGGTGTTGTTCCAAAAGATACTTTAAGTGCGAACAAGACTTGGTTTTTCCTACGTAGGAGGAGAGAAGCGCACTGGTCCTCGATGGCTTGTGCAACGGCTCTGCGCTCATTCCAGGGCAGCTCCCATCACTGCCTCCGTGTCCCTGGGATCGCTGGCATCCGGCAGACCTTCCAGCGAGTTTCCTGGAACACACCCTGGTATTACTAAAAACCCCCCGTTGTTTTGAGAGTTTTTATATCACCATGGCACAAAACTTGTGTAAATCCAGACAAGACTAAAATCTAATTGTTCTTGATAGCCAGACTCCGGCAGGAGAACGGGGGAGCTGCTGTCGGTGACTGCAGCAGCCCTTCGAGATCCCCACCGGCAATTACACAGGTTTGCAGATACAAGTGGTGATCTACCGAAGCCAGCAGTTTGTTACCTGGGGAAGAGTCCCAGCAGCAGGGCTGTTCTTCATTTTCTACATTTATCTGGCCTCCGGGCTGGGTTCTGGGAGCCCCCGAAGCCCACCGCGGCGCAGGTGCCGGCCTCGCACCGACACGAGGCCCGGACCGCGCCGGCAGCAGCAGGAGGAGCCGAGGGAGGGGGCAAACCCCTGCGGCCATCGAACAATTCGTGTTCTTAGAACTAGCGCTTGTTCCCGGGAGTTTTAGAGCTGAGCTCCCCACTGCTGTGGAGGAAGCCCCGTCTGCAAGTCTATTCCCCAACTCCTGAAACTCTGGCTAGCAAAGATTGTCCCAGGATTGCATATTCCCAAGACAAAAAATTGCACCTAACGTGGTTTTGAAAACTCCTAGAGCACGCGAGAAAAATAAATAGACCCACAGAGTGTTTTTACAGAATCAGCATGTATTTTCAGCTAGTACCCGGGCAATACAACATAAACTAAACCTACTGCATTTGACTCAATGCGTCTGAGTCTCTCGGAGATAAAGAACAAATTCTGGGGTATAAAAGGGCAGATAGCCTTCAGAGGACAGTGCTGTCTAAAAGCAACTCAGCCGAGGGACTAAATCGTAACCTTCTAGATTCGTTACTCCTTGTGTTACCGATAGCAGGCACCTATTATAATACAGATTTGTCTATTATGTAGTTGTGTGTGTGTATACACACAGGGAGAGGATCTGCTATGGTTAAGGTGATTATTTTAACATTGTCATCCTACACGCCTAGCTGATACGTACATTTCGAGATGAATGTTGATATTACTGGTTTCCTCTTATGACCTTTAAGCCATTTGCTTTTGATAACAAAATGTAGAGCAATCCACAAGGAATTATTCGAGTGATTTTTCCTAAGACCATCCTGTTCTTTCTGTGGTAAGATAGAAATGAGGATTTATATATACCGTCAGCAATGTATAATCCGCCTTCTCTAACCTGTCTGGCAACTCCTATCAGAGCGTGCTGCGAAAAGGGAGAAGTGTGTGGAGTCAGCAGTAACTGTGAATGTGCAATATGTAAAACTAAATCAATAAAAAGGAAAGTGGTTTAAAACTTGATGATGTGGCTCCAGGAGAACAGTCCACGACAAGGCGAGCCCCCCACTCTGCCTTTCCCGTGCACGCCCAGGTCGGAGGCAAGACCTACGCAATCGGAAGGCCGGAGCAGCCCCGTGCCCAGGACGGTTTGCCGGTGGGGAGGGCGATTGCCGCGGAAGGACGTGCTATCGCGCGGGTGCACCCCCTTAGCCCCCAAGGCAGGCTGCAGGTTGCCCATCGGCAGTGGTCTCTGGCCAGACCCGAGCCCGTTGGGGGCTGCTGCTGGGGGCCAAGGGGGGGGGGGGGGGCCAAGG
>JANZLQ010000079.1:82227685-82303318 GCA_026212715.1 Elanus axillaris | reverse complement strand
CCCATGCGTCCGTCTCCCTTCTCCCGGCGCGGAGCAGCTCCGGGTGCCGCGGGGCCACCGGCTGATGGGTGCTGCGGGCCCGTCGGCGCTGCGCTAGGTATATTGCTGTTGCACACACAGGCAGATTGTCCACCAGATGGTACAGCCTACTCTTTGAGAAATATTTGAAAGGGCAACAAAATACAGCAGAAGCCATTTGACAGTCCACATGGTTAGTGCAAAATTAGCCAAAATGACTCCACTGGAAGCACAGCCAGTGCTGAGCAAAGCTGGAGGTGCAGCTGGGGGGAGGCACCCAAACCTTCGGGGATTTCGGTACAAGCGTTGCGCTCTTCTCTTGCCCCTGGTCCTCCTTCCTACCTGGCGTTGCTCTTCTGCAGCGCCTTGGGCGTTTGGGATGCCTTTAAGTGAAATTTAAGTGAAAGCCTCCCTGGTGAGACTCGCTCCCAAGCTGCACTGATCACATCTGGTCCACGCAAGCCCACCGGGTACCGAAAAATCCCCCGGACTTTTGCTTCTGTCTCTACCAAGGTCGGTGGAGCTGGAAGAGGGAAAGGAAACTGCAGCCGCAAAGGGATTCCTCCCCCGGGCTCTGCTCCCTCCCGTCCTCCAAAAGCAACTTACTCATCACACGATTTCTGTAAAAGAGGAGCCCTTTCGTTTCTCAACCCGCCTGCATTTCTTCACCCTCCCTGGCCCCCCATGCTGTGTCTGGAGCTCTCTAACCCAGTGCTCGGCGTATGGCACAACCCTGGGAAATTTGTTGGGGTGGGAGACTGGGATTTCTGAGCGTGGAAAGCTGGCAGTCCTTGCTGGGACCTGAAAAGCTGTTTTTTTTCTAATGCTGCCTGTTCCCACGTTTGCCCACTGAGCTGCAGTAAAAGGGAGTGCACGGGGCTGAGCAGGGGGTGCGGTGGGGCTGCGAGCCCACCCTGACATGGCGAGGGGGGGGGACGGACAAGGGGACAGGGCAGGAGCCCGCAGAGACCCGGAGCGAAGGGCTGAGCCCGGGGCAGGGGATGCGGGGAGCAGGGGGACGCTGGGAACCAGTGGGAAACACAGGGGCACCGGCAATCCCAAGCTCTGCTAACGTATCCCCCCAGACTGGAAGAGGTTTTATTGTGGACAACATAGGACAGTAACAGAATAGTCAACTTTCCAGCTTCGCCTGAAATTCTTCCATTTTTAGCTCCTGGTAGGACTTTGTTCTGGGTTGGGGAGAGGTGGGGAAAGAGTGGAGGGTTGGAATTACGCATCTTACCCCAAAGAGACATGCCCCCATCAGAGTGGCTTTCACCAGGGAGACCCGGGGCGTAACAGAAAGCATCCCAAGCCGTTCCCCTTCCTGCGTGCAACGGAAGAGGAGAGAACGACCCGTGCCGTGGCGGGCAAAGAGGAGCTCGCCGCTCGGGCAAAGCCTTCCCCAGCCTCCCGCCGTCCCTCCCGACCAAGGAGGAGCAAACGGGGCTGGGACCCGTCCCGGCAGTGGCACCGCGGTCCCTCCGCATCGCCAGCGCCGTGGTGGCCTTCCCTGGGGACAGCGGCAAATCCCGTGTCCGTAGGAGCGAGGAGACGGCAAGGGAGGACACGTGCCCACCTCCCCGGCGCGGGCACAGCGATGCAGCCCGGTGTTGGAACAGAGGCGTCCTCGTGCGAAATAAAGAGCCAAGAAAGGAGCTACTGAGTGTCCCACTTGGATCCCGGTGGGAGTTACTGCATTGCCGCTGATTTAGGCAATTAAAGGCAGAGTCTCTGCCGCTCAAAAGCTGACATCTTCAGGTGGCTCATAACAAAAATGAATACCGCTGCTAACTGTGCCACCTAGTCACGCTGCAAAGTAAATTAATTACTGCAACAGAACTAATAATAACAGTTTGGGCAGAATAGGAGCAATATTATGGTTTACCATCAGAGACTGTGCTGAGACTTTTGCCTCTCTGCTGCCCATGAGTGCAACCCGGCAATTGCTGACTGTAACATTTCTATTGTATAGTTTATGCTAAATATGCATATCTTAATTGCATTAGTCAAAATAATTAGCTAATATATTTTTGCATAATGACGAGGTAAGCAAATATCACCATAGCTCAGTGCTTCTTGCATGAGTAAATTTGGAAAATTAATAGACTCCCAATTTCCTAATTATCTGTCTTTTATTCCAAACTCAAACAATGAAATGCTATTGCACACTCCTGGGCATCTTGTAATATAGTTTGCACCTTGAAAATTTTAAAGCACCTGTTTTCCTTTTTTCCTTTTTCCTCCCCCTTTGAAAAGGAAATGGTAACGATCCTTCCTCCCCTTCTCAGTCTTAGGGAACGAGGCTGCTGCACTCAAAGTGGAGGGTCACAAAGTTCGCGAGCTTCCTAATTTCCAGACAGAGCTGGGGGTAGGACTTAGAATAAAAGCATCTTAGACTTAAAAATATGTATTGAACTGGGAAAGTATTAAGTGTTAATTCCTTAGATGGGGAAAATAGGCAGTAATATCTATTAGGCATTTAATACCTCTGGAGGCGGATTGTTCCTGTGCGTTTGTGTTTACAGAAGTGCTCGTCTGGACCGTTCCTAAATCACTAAGAAAGCCCCCACCACATCCTGACATTGCGCTAGAAAAAAGGGCATTTTGCCAATGAGGATTTTGTGCCCCTCCAGTTTGCCCATTTCCATTTGTCTTCTGACGATGCGGGACTCAGCCCTCCTTCTCCCGGCCGCAACGGCCGAGATGCTGGATGCACGGCCGCAGTGTCCCGTCTCCGGGGCCGGACCGCATGTCCCAGGAGGGGTCACCCGGCTGCGGGACCCGGCTGCCCTCGGGCACAGCACCCGCTGCCGCTGCCCCCACCGCCGCCCAGTCGTGCTCCCAGCGCCCATCCCGGGAGCTTCAGCACCTGGGAGATGGATCCGGGCTCGCTCCCGTCGTAGGGGAAGGTGCCTGGGCACCGCGTCTGGCGAAGGCGGATGGAAGGTCCTATCCCGGCGCTGACAGGCGTTTGCACAAAAGCAATTAGCACATAGCACTAACCAGCTGGGTTTCCGAGGGGTAGTCAGGCTTGCTGGGGCTTACGGGAAAACAATTCGAAACGTGATGAAGAGAGCTCTCTGCTGATGACACTTGTCTCCACCAGACCCTCCCCGGCTGGTCCCTGTGCCGATGTAACCGTGCTGTGCTTTCCAGCGCCAACAAAAGCCGGAGCCGCTCTTGCGCAGAGCCCCGCGGAGTCGCAGCGTGCCATTTTGGTACTCAGACCCACCGCTCCAGCTGCAGCGGCTCAAAAACTATACCAACTTCTGTATTAACATGCAAATTGCAGCATTATGGAATGGGTCTGGATGTAAAGCTTGTAAATTAATAAACACGGATCGTTAAAAGAAAAAGCCTGCTAGAATGGCTAAGCATTCCCTCTCTTTAACCTGTAGACGGCATGTAAGTGGAGAACTGGGAGCATCTCTGCGTACAAATGAAGAGCACACATCTGCAAACCTGATTTTCCTGGAACTTTTTCATCGCTTGGTCTGGAAGCCGCGGGCTGCAGACACAAAGAAGGCATGCTCCGCTCTCCGCAGGGACTCCTCCGCAGCCGCAAGAGCTGCGCAGAGTCAAAAGGCAGGTTATTCCTTCCCTCCCCAGAAAGAAAGAGAATTTGTTTTCCACGTTTTTTTAGCAACGCAATTTTTTTCCACTAAACAATTCATTCTTCGCCCAGGTCCCCTGTGTGGGTCTGTGCACCTTGCCACCCTGCAGCGCTCTGCACCTGGCGCTTGTTCGGGTATGAAATACACGGTTGCGTTTTCCTTCAGCTGTGGTCATCCACGGGTTGCTTTTGCCTGGCTGTTGGGTGGCTGGAAATCCAGGTGGGAATGGAAATGGAAATGGCAAAGGAAGGACAGAGGGGCCAAGAGCCCCGCCGTGCCGCCGAGGTGCCGACCACGGCCAGCCTGCGGATGTTAGTGGTGTGGAGAGGGAGTTCCGGGATAAGGTGCCAAAACGCCCGTGGCTGACACGGGTTTGGGCGCGTCTGGCTGAACTTGGTTCAGCAGGCATCCAGTTAAGGCTCTGAGGGGCAGAAAAGCCCTTTTTGGGGTCCCACGGCTGCCAGGAGCCGCTGCCCGTGCACCACGTGTGGCTTCTGGTGCCTGCGACCATCCCCGCTCGTCCTGGCGGTCTGCGAGCACTCGCTTCCATTTGTAGGCACCGGCACTTGCCACCCTCATTCCTTCCTGCTGGAGAAAGGTTTTATTCTAAAACATCAGATCTGGGAAGCTGGAAAGGAGTCACAGGCACCCGTTTAGCAGGATTATACTTGTACGCTGTTCCTGTTGCACGCTATTTTGTTACAGATTGCTTTAGTCTAATCGTTACAGGCCTTGTTGCCCACCTCTTCGTACACCATAGTTTTTAGAATACTCTGGGAAGAACAGCAATATTGTGAAACAGCCTTTAAAATTGCAAAAATGTTCATCTAAAGGGAAGGAGGTTGCTGAGCCGTTTTTGTCTTCACATGCCAAAGAATCCACGGCCTTTTCCCAAAAAGCTGAATGGTGAATTTGAGAGGGAGAACAGTAACTCCGGCAAGGCGACCACCTCTCCGACGTGTCCTTTTGTGCGGCACTCTGCAATGGCGTGGCTTGAAAAGTAAAGCCTGGGGAAACCCTGCAAGCACCGTAACTCGTGCAGAGGGAAAAGGCATTCCCGTATTTAAAACCCCCACAGCTAAAGGAGATGTGGCCGAGTCGGCGGGCACCGGCACTGCGAGGGGATGCTCACAGGGGGGGTCCCATGGGGTGAGCTGGCACCTGGGGGTCTGGGTTGTCACAAAGAGAGCCCGGGGGCTGCTCCACGCATCGGGAAATGCCCCTAGGTTTTCGGAAACACGGCCGCATCCAGGCAATTTGAGCAAAATTGCTGGAAAGGTGCAGCTCGACCCCGGAGCAGGAATCCCTTACGCTTCTGCAGGGGGGGTCGGTGGCCCCTGGCCGGGGCTCCCCGCAAATGAGTTTTCCACGGTTGCATTAGGAAGCCGGTGCCATTCTTATCATTTTATGCAAATGTTATAATTTCCTCGCTGCACACACAGAGGCAGCGATCGTGGCGGGTTTAACCTGTGTTTAGTATATCACTGTCAGTAACTGTCTCGTGAAACTTCTGCAATATAAATGAACCAGCTGGTATTAGAAAAAGTGTGAAGATCTTTTTTTTTTCTCCTTTGGGTGGGGGAAGGGAAGGGGAGTGGGTGTGTTGCAAGGTTTGTCACATAAAGCTGAGAGCTTTGGTGGTTGCGAATATGGTTTCAGTAGAGTTCGGGCTATTATTATATATTTTTTTCCTCTACCATGTTTCAGGAAATCTGCTGATCTTGTCGCACCTATTTGGTCGGCAGCTGTTATTAAGCCGCATGGCACATTTGCATTTCGTAAACGCTCACTTCTGGGAATCCCGGTGGGGAGTGGGAGCCACACTCCGGAGCCTGACCCCCTTCCACCCTCCCCAGCCCCGGAGCCCCCTCCGCAGGCTCAGGGCGGGCAGCTGGGGAGCTGCTCCTGGGCGGAGGCTGGGGAGAAGCGGTGACGGCTTTTGGGGCAGCACGGCCCCAGGCGGGAGAGCCTCCCTCTCCCCCTTTTCATCCTGCACGTCCAGTGTGAAAGCCAACCCTCCGCACCAACTGTCCTTGCCGCCAGACCAGCCGCACCCCGTTGCATTTGTGGCTAAACCGAGATGTGCTTTCGCTTCGAAATAGCTCGTTACAGAAGGAACACGGCCTCTCCGTGGCTCAGATTTACCCTTCCTTCTCGGTGAGATGGAGGCATATCCAAACCTTTTAAAAACATCGGTCATTCACTTGTTTTTTCAGTTGACGTGATCAGCAGAAAAATTAAAAGCCTGAGGAACAGCTCTGCAACTGCAATGGCGCATTTACACGAGCGTTGCCTACAGCGGGGCACTGTCGCTCCTTGAGGTTAGGCGTCTCCTTTGAGATACTCCTGCCATCTCCTCCTTCCCTCGCTTGGACTTCTCGGAAGTTTTTCCAGGGAAGCGTCCGCTGGGAGAGATGGGATGTGACATTTGCAGCCTTTTGTTTGCAATCTCAGCCAGATTGGAAGCAATCAAAAGTCATTTCCATCTGACGCTCGTCCTCCAGCCTGCCGGGAGCGAGCCGGGGGTCGCACAAGAGCTCCTGCTTGCAAACGGGCGGAGGAGCACGCTCTGCCCGTCGCTCCAGGTGGGCAGAGGAGAAGAAGCAAATGCCGTCTCGTACCTCGACGTGGTCCTTCGGAGGGCAGGGCTGACTTAGGGCATCCCCCGGCAGTGGGGACGAAGGGGTTAGAGCCGGCCCGGCTTTGTCCTCGGAAAAGTGGTGTAGGATAAGCGGCTGGAAGGGACAGCCGGAGGTCCCCTCGCCTGGCTCCTGCTCTGCCATCGACGCCATAGCAGGTCGCTCCGGCTGGACGAGGTGGCTTCACCGGGTGGCCAGGTGGGACACAGCCACGCGGAACTGCCGGCGTCCCACCGCTCCTCGGCGTGAGGTTGCAGCAGCGCAGGGTGCCGAGCGTCAACCCCAGGCTCTGCCTACGAGCTGCGGGACCTGACGGCTTTGGGTGCCACCGCCTTCGCCAGGACGGCGCTTGCCAACCTGGTTTGCAACCAGAGACCCCCCCCCCGGCACCCAGCCACCCCCTCGGCTCTGCCAAGAAGAGCACATTTCTCCCACCAGCACGGCGAGTCCCCGGCAGCCCTGTCCCTGATTTAGAGCCAGCTGCTATGTTTTCTCAGAGTTGAAAATTGTACTGTCAGCAATATCACAAAAGTGATTTCTTTATCAAAGGTCATTACCAATTATTTTGTAAAGAACTGACGCTTCAGTAATTACCTGATTTTATCTTTTTTTTATGTAGGTCATTTATATTTCATTATTGTCATGTTATGGCCTATCTGCTTGCAAAGAGGCATATATTAAAACCAGCAACTTCGCCTTAGTGTCAGAATTATTGCCCTATATTTCATTTGCCATTTTATCTACTGTTCTGGAGAAGATCATAGCTTGTTAGTTAAAGTGTTATATAAACTAACACACAGACACACACATATGCATGCTCCTCTCCCGACGGTTCCACTCTATATTGCCTCCCTCTTCCCTACAGAGAGAGCAGCAAAGGATTTCCTGCCCATTTATTTTTAAATGCAGGGGACAGTTGCTGGTACCTGGCACTTTTTACATCACATCCCTGTGAGAGGAACCCCACTACCACCCGCAAGGGAATGCTGGAACTGGCAGTTTTGTCTTTCCCAGTGGGACGGTGATCCCAGAGGGTCAGGGACACGCAGGGACCGGAGGAGCCAAACCACCGGGCAGGAGCCAGTGCCCTCCCCGGCTGCCCGGCCTCCCGGTCCTGCCTGCTGCTCAGCACAAACCTCCTCGGCTTTGCTTTTTTTGCAGGGCGAGCACCCATGGGTGCCGCGGGAAGGCACAGCTCCCCGGAGGGGGGGAGCACGCTACCTCGCCAGTGTAAGCATTTCTGTTTTCCGATCAAGCATCCCAATGGGTGCGCAGACAAGTAGGAAAGTAACTCCGCGCAGAGATGAATTTATAGTCCCAGCTGGGAACTATCAGCTAAAAACAACACCGACAAACCCAAAAAAGGCCCCACCAAAACCCCGAATCTAGGAGAAGACAGTAATATTGAATACAATCTGTTCTTTCCACGCTGTTTGGTTTATTATTAACCACCACTACTCTTTATTTCTTGTTGCGTCTTGCTGAGCAGCAATTCCTTGAAGAAATTTCTGGGGTTGTACGTTGCTTGTAAAATAGGTATTTGTTAGGGGGAAAGAAAACTAGGCCAGGTCCAAGACTTGGGAGCCATGCAAGCGTCAGTTGAAGAGATCCAAGCCCCATTCAGCGCTCCGATTTCCCTGTGCAGACCCCGCTGGCTCCCAGCTGCAGCTGGTTTTGCTTCTCCTGAATGCAGCGGTGCCCGGCTGTTCCACAGCAGCCCCTGAGCGGGCACACGCCAGCCAGGAGGAGAAGGACCCGCTGTCGGTGACTTGGTCGGCTAGAACGGATGACAACTGGCTCGGTCACGGGTGACCGTGGAACCGCAGGGCTCTTTGGGCTCTTCCCCTCCCTCCCACGGAAACTCAGCTCCTGTGCAGAAGTGGAGTGAGAAATGGGAGAGGGAGCAGGGACACGGTCACATACCCGGGTGATCGGGGAGGCCAGGGCTCCTGTCCGTGATCCGGCAGCCAAGGATGTGGTATTATAGCGGTTCAGGACAGTTATTGCAGAGCCCTATTAAAAGTATTAAATCCATCCTTATTAAATCTTAGAGGGCTTAGAGACTATTCTGCTGTTTATCATATGGTTTTACGGTTTATCATGTCTCCTCCACATAAGTAGGCATGACTAAGAAAGGGAAAATAATTTTGCAAACTCCGGGTGGGTGTTGCTCCCTGACACTGCACGTAGGGCTCACCCGATGGAGTTCGTATGGATTTCTGACGCCCAGGAGAAACGCTAAATTCCGTGTTTGCCGGTGGAAGACGCGCAGCGCCGCGATGTTCATGGCTGCTGCGTGCCAGAGCCGACGGTGGAGAGTGCCTGGCCGGAGCGTGGCCGGGCAGCGGTGCTCCGGGCCGAGGGAGAGGAGGCGAGCGCTGGAGAGAGGTTGGTTATTCCAGCTAATGACAAATCAAAGCAAAACTCTGCTAGTAAGCTAATTCTGTAATGGGGCTGTCTTGTATTATCATTTATGTTTCCCCATTGCCATAAGAGTATTTTAATAATCTACGTAGCATTTAATTACAATTCAGTTACCTGACATAAGTAATTTCAGTGCCCTTTAATACAACAAATCTCTGGTGTGAAGTATCTGAGTAATAAGACCTGACAGGTGGTTGCTATTATTCTGCAAAACTAACTGTCTTCAGCTGCCCCCAGTGCTTATAAGGGGAGAGCCAGGGCTGCCGGCCCGGCTAGGGATGGGGTCTCGCTCCCGGGGACCCTCGGAAGCAGGAGCGTTCCTTGGGACAGCCAGGCTGGGGGGGCTCGGCGTGCCATCGCTGGGGAGGACCAGCCCCATCCAGAGGTGGAGGTGTTGCCGCATCACCCCGCTCTGGCCTGCAGAGCCTGCAGGGCGTGAGCATGGGCTGTAGGACGAAGACACCAGAGCGTTAATAGCAGCAATTCTGATTTATTTTCTTAAGCGCTGGAGCACCCTGAAGAGGAGCGTGCCTGAGACCAGCACCTCCGTGCATAGAGCCATCAAGGAGCTGTCAGAGAGTGATGTTCCCGCGTGACCTCACCCTTCCTCCGTCTGGATGCAAGGCAGGAACATTTAGGAGAGCTGGAAAATATATGTAATGGCTGTCTTTTGCCAGATGTGTGAATAAAACCAGATGTGACAGATAAGCTAAGAACAACTGCATGTCAGCTCACCCAAGGGCTGGGGAAAGCAGCCCCTGTTCGGCTGCGGAGAGGCAGGGTTAGCTCCGACGTTGCTTCCTGACCTGCTTAGAAAAATAGCTGCAGAGAGGTTGCAGGGGGTTTATAAATCAGCAGTACTGATCGCAGCATGTGGGATGTTCTGTTAAAAAAATAAAATGTAGAAATAAATGGTGACCCGACATATGCCAAAAGAAGTTACGGCAGCAAGGCTGCAGATGATAGATGCTGCGAGTGCGAACAGAAGATGTGAGACATGAGACCATCTCCGGGAAAGGTGGCAACAGCTCCGGCGTCAGATGAGACAGGGGAGAGACCCGCGGAAAGCAGGAGAAGGGAAAAGATAAAAGCCCAAGTTCGCCTGTCGGGAAGCGCGGGAGCAGGGAGCGGAGGGCTCCGTCCCTGCGGCCCCGGGAGCAGCGAGCGCCTCGGGGGGCGACGGCAGGGTCCTGGGGGAGCGGGGTGGGTGGCTGCGGGGAGGCAGTGGACACTGCTCCCGGGGCACTGCGGGGAGGTTCATTTTATGCTTAGGTGACTCTGCCAGACACGTCTCTTGCTCTACTTAGCATTTAGCCTCCCCTGCCACCGTTGCATGTGCGGTCGCAGATGTTAGCATTTATCTTTCATTTCCTTTTAAACTGGCAGGTAAAGCTCTGGCTAACCGGGGAGGGGGTGGATGTGTGCGGAGGAGACCCTTCCCGCACCCCGGCTCCAGCTGCACCCCGTGCCCTTCCTTGGGGGGGGGCTCTGCCCCTCCTTGGCCCCGCATGGGGGTCCCCAACGCTCCCTGCAGAAGGGCTGCAGGGCTTGGCTCCATCCGGGGCGGCAGGTAGTGCTTCTGCCTGCTCCTCGGTTTTTCTCTCCCTTTTGCTCCCAAAGAATCGTACCTGGGAAAAGTTCATTTAAATAAGCGTATCCTGCTAATGGTGTATGTTAACGGTTGAGAGATGCTGCTCCGAGGAAGCGTTTGGCGTGATTTGTGTACTTAGGGTGTGACTGTCGTGTCTTTTCATCAGCTTCGTATTTACTTCAGGAGAGTTGCTCCTCGCTTACTCCGTGGTAAGTGAGGGGCAAATCAAGCCCTTAATCTACCCCCACAGGCGACTGCGAGCGGGAGGGCCAGCAGCCCCCCCGGCAGGCGAGTTGGCCGGAGCGGGCAGGGACCAGCGCGGCTGCGAGAGCGGCCCCCGGCCGCCGCAGCGGGGCTGGGGGGGTCAGCAAGGCCAAAGGCAAGTTGCCTTCACAACTGCTGTCCTGAGAACCTGTTTAAACAACAGAAAAACTGCAGTGTCCGTTTTGGGACAAGAGCCTCTCGCCTCCTAGTTTTCAGTTAATAAGCCAATAATTCCCAGTTTTCCATTGCCTGGATGCAGCCGAGGTTTTGGAGGGGCAGGAAGGAGGGTTGTGCAGCTCATGAGTGCAAGAGCGCTCATCCTGCTGGCCAGCTAACGAGAGACTAACAATGCTTATAACGATGCTTTTAGACTCCCTGTCCCTCACCTGATACCATGCCTGTGGGTGACTACTGACACGGTCCATAAATGAGGCTGAATATTGTAGCCCAAGTATAAAAAGCAGGAATTTGCTGTTGCACAGGTAGCAGAGCTGGGGCTTACATCCCAGTCAAGAGCTTAGCATCCCACTTGAGAACTTAAGTAGGACCTAAGTGGTCTTGTGGAAATGTTTCTCATTCTTGGGTGCGAGGATGAATTCCAGCTCCGGTGAACAATATTCTTTTAGCCAACTTTTAAGTCTTGCTCTTGTGCTATGCCTACCCAGTGAGAAGGTTTGAAAGGATAGAAGGGATAGTTGATTGAAATGTATTTAACTAAATGAACTGATGACAACTAGTGTATTCATGTTGCCTGTCGGTGTCTATTGCAAAAGCGCCGTAGACCACTTGTTTTTTCCTCGTACCTTCCCGATGTCTGATGGGAGATGCTCTTGAACTAACGCAGAGCTTCTTTTTGATCTAGCTGGGGTTCGCTCTGTTTTGCAGTGGCATTAATCCCGAGAAGTCCATGATTTTTATTCTTTGCTTAAAAACACACGGCGAGAACCCAAGGCCCTTCCCACCAGCAAAGGTGAGGTAACAAATGATAACATAGGTAGGGATGGAGAGGCAGGGGTCTGGGGAGACGCACAGGGAGAAGGGCACTGGGGCAGCCCCCGGATCCCAGCTCCCGGCTCCAGCCTGCGGCGGATGCTGTCGGTGTGGATGCAGAGGCAGTTGGTGGTGGTGGAGGTGGGACTGGTAGCACAGCGTAAAGCACATTCTGCTATTGTCATTGTAAACCCCACAACCGTTGCAAAAAAAAGCCTTCAGAAACTGCATACGAAATCTCTGTGCAAAGAACAGTGCACCAGCCACAAAGCCAGGCGT
The DNA here is from genome assembly GCA_026212715.1 of Elanus axillaris. Lineage (NCBI taxonomy): Eukaryota > Metazoa > Chordata > Aves > Accipitriformes > Accipitridae > Elanus > Elanus axillaris. Next base: position 82,291,496 of record JANZLQ010000079.1, on the reverse strand, counting down.
TTCAGAGCTGGAAAATATCAGATTTAGGATTGTGCATGTAACTCCCATTCCTCCCTCTCCTGTGTTTCCGCTACGACAGACTGCAGTCTCCTATTTTTGGACACAATTCAAAACGTCTTCCCTTAAAAAGGCCATTTTATGCTGTGGATGAATGCAAAGTAGAAGACTCGCTCTCCAAGGGTGGAAGGTGTGAGCACCCGCTGCCTTCTGCCTGGGACCTGCCTCGTGTACCGCACCCGAGAGGTGAAGGTGGGCCAGGACCGGGGTGGAACCAAGCCCAGACGTCTGACATCGCATACGATTTGTTCCATGTCAGTATATGTGTTTGTAGGTATACATGTATATAGACGCACATAAATACGTATATATGGATTTAATATGTGTGTATATATACCCATATGCATTAGATGTAATAGGATTTACATAAGACATACATAGAATGAACAGACACGTGTAGCTAACTACACACGCACACACCCACTTAAGTTCAAGCAGGACTGTAATTATATCATCTTGCAAACTTTTTAAACAAAAAAGTAATTTCCTTACAAATGGAACCCTTGTTAGATAACTTCATGGAGGAATTTACATGCTTTAATTAAAGAAGCAGCTCTGCCTTGTCCTGCACGTACGACGAAATAAGGCAAATAGTTTTAAAATATTACACTCAATTATACTTATAAATCTTGCACAGGTAATGAACATATTCTTTAGATTGCAGAAAGAGCTGGACACTTATCTTGCTCTTTAAGATAAAATACCACATCCATATAATGCATTGCTAAGCTTTCCTTTTACCATACACGTTGCCCAGAATCCCATTTTCTATTAAATAATAATCATTGTAATTAATAGACTAGTTATTTTATCTCCCTAATCTGGTTACAGTAATTTATCAAAGGTATGTAAATGAATGCAAAAAAAAAAAGGCGGTTCATTATTATTTTCTAAAGGGTACATGTCTCTTGCTGAAGCATGTAAAATGTAATTCTCTTGAACTTAATAAGATACTTGACGTCGTGTAATTCTCGGAAAGAAAATCCATTCAATACTTTACTTTTTTATGTCACACTCAATTTGTTTTACCTACAATTCTCTGGCAGTTAAGGCTTGCTAATGGGCTGTTTTCCACATGCACTCCTCGTGACCATCAGCGATGCCACTGATAGAGGGGTGGGAGACAATTCCGCCCCCGCTTTGCGCAGCACAAGCCTCCCTCCCGCCCCGGGGATGGAGGGGCTGGGACAGCCGTGCCGGTGGATCGGGGCTGGAAGACGCAGCCCCGGGGTGCCCAGCACCCCACGGCCGGCGGCAGCGCCGGCTGGGCACGTGCCGGCGTCGGCGGGGATGCGACGGGATGCAGCTGGCGGGTGAGAAGGCAGGCGGGGGCAGGTGGTGGTCTCGGTCTGCTGACCGCTCTGGTCCCGCGAGCCTCGTTCGACACCACCGATGAGCGATGGGGTTTTTGGCCGAGTAAGGACCGCAGCCCGCGGTGAACGCTGCGTGTGTGTGTGTGTATGTCTGATTTCCAGGCCGCTGGTTCAAAGCCAGTTAAAAGAAGAGAAGGAAAACACTCAACGGGTAGAACGTAGCTACTAATAGAGGCAGTGTGGGCACCCAGATGAAAGGGATCTGATTAATGATAGCACCTGAGATAAGTGGCACTTTAACCAACTTTAACTGTTGATGTATGATGACATAATGTCCCCTCCAATTAATGACAAGGATATAAAACACCTGTATTTAGCAGAGCAGATGTTGCTTTTATGGTTAAATGCACACAGAAATTGACTTTTAAAGGACCAACGTTAACTTCTCCATTATTTGTTTCTCTATTTGTTGCACTGTATTATGAGCGAGAGTGAAATGTAACCCCACATGCGAGGAAGGCAGAATACCTGCTCTTCACCAACAGTAATTTATAGGTCACCTCAGCCTATGGACCATAGGGTTATCTTTGCTCTTAACACACCTCTAGAGGCATCTCTCCCAAAGGATCTCAAAGCAACTTCCAAACAGAAGAGGAGTTTTTGACTGAGATACGTACCGGAATGACGTTACCCACATCTTAGCCAGAACAAAAGCATTATGCGGCCTTTATATCGTATTTTCTTCTCGTTCTTTGTCCACAGCGGATAGCTGCCTTTGAATCCAGCTAATATCTCTGCTGCAGCTCCAATGACAGTTATTTATGCTTTGACCCTAAGGAAGCCAACTTACACTGCTAGTCATTCACATGCTCACACCTATGTTATGCAGTTCAGTTGCTATTTTCTGGGGAAAAAACGTTTTGTTAAGAAAATTCCCATTAAGGGCAAAAAAAAGGATAAGGGGCAATTTATGTCTGGGGTGATCAAAGGATCCTACCTTTCTCCTTTGGCTTTGCAAAGCATTTTGGAGTGTTTCCTTCACATTAAATACAGAAAACGGGGAGAAGGTGTTGCATTTCTCCTTTGCTTTTCACCTTGGAAGGTGTCACAACCATGTGCTGTCCCCCCCGGCGCCGGGTGAGAGCGCCCGGCTGGGAGCAGACAGCCTGGGTCGGGCTGTGGGCTGCAGCGGCTCAGCAGGGACGGAGCACGGAAATTATCATTCCCCTCAGCTCCTGCGCTAATGAGCAGCTCACACTTCCCAGGACTGCCTTCTCTGTGTCTCCTGAGGTTTAAAATACAGTAGCTGCATATGGGCTCTACGGAGGATTTATTTATAGACCATAAGTGTTTCCAACTCTTCCAAGCTGATTGCAAGTCTTACAATATTAGGCACTGTTCTTAAAGTCCCAGCTTCTGTACTCCTGGTTTTTCCTCTGAATCGAAGATTTCAGTGGGTAAATGAGAAGTGGCTTTGCCTCACGGGAACAGAGAAATACTGCAAAACATTTCCTAGAAGTAAAAAGCCTGTGAACAACCCTTCCCTCCTCAGAGACGAGGGAGAGGCAACCGCCGACCAAAGAAGTCATCCCTGGTCTTTATGTCAGCTGTGAGTTGCGGGTGCGTTTTTAAACACCCGTAATTGGCAATGCCAGGCCCCACATCTTCAGGCACTGCCAGGAAGGATCATCAGAAATACCCGCTCAGCGAGGCTGAGACCCCCAGGCGCAGGCTGCTCCCACAGACGAGAGACGGTAGCGTGCTACGTATCGCGGGCTATAGCCGAGATTTTAAAAGAGCACTTCTTCATCTTCTGGCTGGCTGGTTTTTTAGAATCAAACGCTTAGCATTACCAAGGTTGCAATAATGACCTGTCTCTTCCAGTATACGTATAGGATGGTTTTATATACTGGGCCTCTTGCAGCTGCTAAATAAACCCTTGTGCCTGTCTGTGTGTCAGGTGTCCTTGAGACGGTTAAAAATTACCGAAGAAATATTGTCCCAAGATAGCGGAAGAGCGTCCGTGCAGTTCAGCATGCATCTCATCGTCAGGCCGCTTAACCGCTCATTTGGCTCCTCAAGGAGCTCCTCTTCCCCAGCTGTGAATGGGGCAAAAATTCACCGGAGAAGAAGCTGAAGGAAAGCACACGTGTCTCGGGAATTACTCTGTGTGAGGAATCGGGGTTGAAGTCAACGGAGTGACTCGTATTTTTCTCTTTACCACGCATATTTATTTCCCATCCGTCACCCTAAACCTGCTTCGATTCTGACACCACGTTCTTCAAATAGTATTTTCAGGTGTTAAAATATAGCTCAGTAAGTGATTATAGCTTAAATATGGTGAATGACCTTTCCTCCTAGAGAAAAAAAAACCAAGACAGACCCAAGGCTTGATATCCACACTACGGTAACAGCACTTACAAGGACTGTTTGATGTGTCTTAGACTTCTGTAACTGATCTCCAGTCCCAAAACTGCCTTTTGGTGCCTGCAGATAACCCCTCTGAGGGCAGTTTCTTTTTATACGCAGTCAGTCACGGGAGTAGGGTCTTGGGTTGCAGGTCTGAGAGTAGGTACCATCTCTTTCTTCAGCCATGGCAGCTGGTATGAAGATAATGGTAGCAAATTAATGCTTTGTTGGCTTGCTGTGTGTAGAAACAGCTGGCTTTATTTCATCTAAAATATCAGGACTAATTTGGGATGTTTTGTTTGCATGTCATCTCTTTGCTTTTGTTTGGCCCGTTTTTTATGCGTCTCTTGGCAGGATCTGGGGACAGACTTGAGGTTAAAGAAGAAAAGGAGGTAATGTGGCATTTCGGGGGTGACTTGCTTGTGTGAGAAACAGCCCGGGACCATGTCCAGCAACAATGCAGGGAAAAGGAGTTTCTTGTTGTTATTAAGGACATCAACTCTGAACACAGTGCTTACACACGCAGAACAGTTCTGTAAATATTTATGGGACAAACAAAGTCTTTGGGATTGCTTGCAATTCCTTGGGGAACTCTAAGGACTACTCCTGCGTGCCATCTTCCCCAGATTTTCCCCTATTAGTGAATCGCTCCACCTAACACCTAATGTTCCCTGGCATTGGGTTTGCCCCTTTAGTCTTGCTCTCTACCTAAAAACTAAACAGAAAAAGTGAAATTTCTTTTCCTTCACTTCTCCCCCTTGCATGCAATAGGTTCATTTTGCTTTTCCCAGCTTGCTGCTACGCTAAGCCGCTTGCAGAGCCCGGTGCTCCTCTGCAGGAGCTGGGTGGCTGCGTTTGGCCCTTTGGGGGCAGACACCTACTATCTGCTGTCACAAGGCATCTTGTAGAGGCTATGAGAAGGCATGAAAGCAAAGAAACATTCAAGCTCACATACAAGGAACGCAAAATCATGTCCAATTATCGCAGCTTTCCTAAAGATCCTAAAATATTGCTTCCATAAGTCAGCCTGAGACAGAGAATTACATTCATTTCATCCTCCTGAGATTAGAGAAGAAGTTCAAGTTTCTGTTCTAGATAAATAAGATTTCCTTAAAGCAGTTTAACAGCTGCAACAAAAAAAAAAAAAAAAAAGAAAAAGTGAAGACATCCATTTTCTGCAATCAGTCGCACAGTGGCAGGTGCAAGTCAAGGGGCATGGCCTTTAGCAGGACCCAAGGGTTGGCCAGAGCATTGCCAATTAATCATCCAGTAAAATGCACTTGACAGCTTGGAGAAGTCTCCAATTCTTTTTCTCATGATTGCATTGCTAATTTGGTCTTTAAACTTACTAAGAACAAGCAAGACTTAAAGAAAAGCTGTCAAGTTTTGCAATATAATTTTTTTTAAGGGGAAGATTTTCTAAGTTGCTTCAGTCAGTCATAGCTCGTGAGGGGCTAATACAGCTCCGTAAGAAAGCATTTGAAAAAGTATTTCACCAGTGATGGGTATTCTCCATGGTGTTAATCTGCACGGGCTAATGCACATTTTCTTTCAGGCATTACGTAACCTCCGCTTTTCTTTCATCCACCTGGTTTTTTAAGGCAAGACTGGTGAGAGATGATGCCCGAAGGCACAATGTAGGTGCCAAAGCCCGTGTGGAAAGGGCACGCAGGCATGCCTTGATGTTTCAGAGACGTGCTCAGATGTTCAGAGCTACTTCACTGCATCCAAAACACGATTAGGGTCCTCAAAATACCACTGACTTTCACAGGAGTATCCATATTTACAAGCCAGGACCCCGGTGTCCCTCATTTGTCCGGGACCACGTAAGCCGATTGGCAGCGACCGAGGTGGGCAGACCCATAGTAGTGGGCCTGGAGAGGTCCTGATCCTTATAGATCCCCTTCCCAGCTTGTCGTGGACAAGGAGGGGTTAACATTCACTGCAAGTAGAGGGGGGACCTATCCAGAGCGTCCAGCATCGTGATCCAGCTCCTGAAGAAACCAGCGGCAGGAGTCTCCGCGCCACCGTGAGATGAACTCCAAGGCGTCGGAGTTAGCTACAGACTAACTGGAGGTACCAGGGTATCTCGTGTCCCTTTAAACTCATGAAAAAACCAGGAGGCAGTAGTCATTAGTGTGTATTAGAGGTGTTGTCGTTATACTAGAGGTGAAGAGGGTGACCGAGAAAGTCCCGTTTAAGGGTGAGATCGGGACGAAATTACAATACCAGCGTAAAAGAGGGGACTAGAGTTACAGTGGTGGGCTCTGTGGGGTGGTACCCACCTCTCCTATCGACAGAGGTTCAGTTCGTGCTCAGGCATGTGGTGGCCGGGGCTGCATCTCGATTTGTTCAGCTGAAGAAGGTATAAAGGAGGCATAAAGCTGTCCCCAGCTCCATTGCACAGTAGCTGGATGCATTTGGGTCTTGCACGTGGCTGCTTCGAAATTCTGGTCCTTACCAACGAGAGGACACTGAAACACAGTGTGTGTGTGCCCGTGTGCGTGCGTGCGTGTGCATACGTGTGCATGCATTTGTGCACGTGAGCGAGTGCATGTCCGTGCATGTTGGTGCCCATGTGCGTGCAATACTCCCACACCTCCATGAACCCAAAGTACTACACTATCCTGTGGGGAAAATGTGTAAAGGCAAGTCATGACCTTGGGCTCACAGCATTTAGAGAAAAGCACCAGAGTAGCTTTATACTGTGTTTTCCTATTTTCTCAAAATAGTCAACTTGTTTGTTTGATGCCAACATCTCATAGACCGAAACAGCTCACTGGGGGATTTGGGCATGAGTTGGCACGTGTTACTTCTAGTTTATGTAAGGTCTTACTGCAGTTTCTATTTTTAACCATGTTAATAAAAAGGATTGTTCATCATTATACCAGCTTAGCAGACACAAATCACATGCCTAGGCAAATCTTAAGGGGAAGTAAGGTGATTCATTCCATTAATCCTCTGCTGCACAAAGTCACAGTAAATCCTGGTTCTAATAAGTGGGTTGAAGGCTAAGACCTTAGGGTTCCGCTGCCTAGCGTTTGGCTCTACTTGCTTTTGGGCTGTCAGGTTTCCATTTCCAATATACACTACTTTTTCTCGGGGAAAAAAAAAAAAAAAAAAAGGAAAACAGAAACCGAGCGCTTTATCAACACATAAGATAGATCTTAAATGAGTAATAGTAATAGACAAACATTAATAACTTGCAGTCACACAACTAAGCATTGAAAAGTTTGAAAGCTGGTTGTTTTTTTCTAATATAAAAATAAACATGAAAAATGTTTTGTCCTAGAAACAGAGCCAGCAGTGTATTATCTCGGCAGACTGCAGCTGGACAGCAAATGACATGAGATTGTGTTTTGGTTCCTCTACTTCAAGTGAAACGTGATGAAGCCAAGTACATGCAGAAGCTGTATTGGCAGCGAGAGGAGAGGAAGTGCAAGTGTACGTGAAGTTAACGGGGTTACTCCGGTGCAAAGCGGGGGATCAGACACTTCCCTGTAAACAGGCGGGCAATGGAATTTGCTTGGACACATCCACTGTCAAAGGCTGAGAAATTTTTAATCTGAATGAATGATAAAGATATATTCTGTTTTCCACAGGCACCCACTCTCAATCTTGATGTATTTGTGGGGCTCTCTTTCCCCCCAAAAGATGGGCTTTTAAGTGAAAAAGGCAGAGGTAGTGGGTTATAAGGACAATAAAAGTTCTTGGAATATTCAGAGTATGTCAAACCCACGGGGACCTGATATTTACTTTGGCATCAGTGCAGGTCAGTGATTAGATAACTCGAGTGTTGCCTCAAAGACTGGACTTGTTAATGATATCCAGGCTGTCCACTCACCCCTCAGCTTCGCAGCAAAGCTGTTGTCTCCCTGACATCCCTCATCAGCACCTACCTCCATGTGGAAGGCCCAGGAGTGCTGGATGATACGCAAAGACCGTACCATTACAACTATAACTTCCTTCCAGTTGTGGGTGCTGTTATATCAACATACAGATAAAGTGTGCTGGTCGTAGGCACCTTTATGCTAGTGAGAAAGGAACCTCGTCCGTGTTTGGGCTTGGACGAGGTTCTTGTGTACACGACACAAGAAAATTCAAAACCGACAGGCAGATGATGTGGAAGGATTTTGGAAATATCTGCAAGACGTCAAATGGTCTAAAAGCCCTTTGTCATAAGTGATGGAGAGCCATTTAAGGGCCAAAGGGCAAGTGGGACATGCCCAAGCCGGGACATGCCCAAAGCGTGGCTGGAATAAAATGCCTTGTAGTAACGATGGTGATGAACGTGTTACAAGCAGACCGATGAGTAAATGTTGGGTGTAGTTTAGAGGCTGCACTGTGCAGAAGAGGTTGGAGCAGGCAAGGACCTTCCTTTAGCTGTTCTGTCACTCTGCAAAACCAGCAGTGGGAGAGAAGAAGAAAAGAAAGACTCACATTTTTATTCCCCCTCTCACTCCCTCACTCAAAATTAAAAAAAAAAGAACAAACAACAAAACCCACCAAGCCTTGGACCCCTCAAACCGCTGTCTGTTACAGTAACGTTAAGTATCTTACATTCACAATTAATCCAATAAGGCACAGAAATTCAGAGTTAAGTCTGACACCCCGTCCTGCAGTCATACTGCTGTAATAATAAAAAGGTACAATTATGTAAGCTGAGACCGGAATGTCAGTTTGGATTTTCTCTGATTTATTTTTTTTTTCCCCTTGCTCTTTATTTCAGAGGCATGAACATGAACAGAGCTGTTCAGCTGCAGGGTGACCTTGCCCCTCTTCCCCTCTGCAGCCTGCCAGTTCTGGGGGAGCAACAGCAGTCCCACACACGTCCCGTGGCCTCTCCCCCCGGCACACATCCACCCGGCAGGGCTGTCGGGCCACTGCCTTTAGCTAACACGAGGGGAATTTCTGGGAAAAGCCTTCTCTAATAAACGCAAGGGCTGTGCAGCGTTAGTGCTGGCACGAGGTGGAGAGCTTCCCATTTCCGACCTGCCCGCCAGGACCCTGCCCCTCCACGGCTCTCCGTGGTTTCCAGAGCCAGGATTAAATTAGGATTACATTTCTCAACCTCTAAAACAAAACAGGAAAGGATGAAATGTGGGATTAACAGCTCTGGGCAACAATCTAGGAAAATCTGTTGGTTGCTCAAAGATCTTGAACTGGTAATACAGAGATTTTGTGAAATTAGGAGTTTTAAGTGCTTCTTGTAGCAGTCTGCGCGAGGCATATGGCTAAACCAATCCTAATCTCTCAGATACCCAAGTCCATGTGAAGAGCTGGAAGATCCTGCAAGATTCTCCCTTTTTTCCCGTAGAAAAATATTTTCTGAATGTGAAGAAATTCTATAAATATCCCATGGTAAAATAATAAATTATATAGATATATAATAAATCTTATTCTATAATGAATTCTAATACCTTTGCAGAAATGTCAAAGTGCGGTACTGTGGTTCAGGATATGTCCCTGTGCCCTTACTGTCCATCCCTGGCAGATACCACATCCAAAGCTGCGGAAACGGGCGTTATGCCCTTGCTGCTTACAAGCCTCAGGTTGATGTCCACCCAACTGTGGATGTTGTATTTCCCCGTGTGGTGGCTGCACATACGCTTCTGAGCAGTCAAGGTCTCATGATGAGGCACAGGAGGGTCTGATTTGGTCAAAAATTAAGTTTTTGGGGGTCAAATTAGCTTTCAGCTGTTGAGGTCCTGCCACTGCATGACCAAGGGTCTGCAGCGCCTTGGTGGTGGCTCAAGCAGCAGAAAATCAGAAGGTGGAGGTGAAGTTTGATGGGAGCGTTGGCTGCATTTCTGGAAAGGATCCAGCTGAGTGCTGGATGTCTTGAATTACCTTCCATTGCTTCTGTCCTAATGACTTCTTTCCCCGTGGCACCATTTGCAAAGAATCTGGGTTCATCCTGTGATGTTTTCCAGAAGCAAGACCCAAGCCATCCTCTTCTCACACTTGACTCAGAAATGGGCCCAGGGAGGAAAACTTTGGCCAGTTCAGACAGCAGCACCTGAGCTCCGTGGCTCCGGGCTTTCCCTTGGAGAGAAGGGAGATGACAACGGTGAACCACATCCCGCTGCTCGGGGAGGTCTGGACCTGAGTTTGTTCCAGACCCACCAAATCCCATTTGATGGGACAAGAATTGCACAATGACAGGTAAAGCACAGTGATCTCCAGGACCAAAAGCTTTTCCGTAAATGAACACTGTCCTCTCCAGGGTATGGATGCCTAAGGGGGTTATTAGTAAATGCGATGGATTCTTGTGTTGTGGGTTGCCCCAAATCACAGACGAAAATGCAATGAGAGATTAGTTCCATTTCTAATAATGTCTCGCAGACATGTTACACTTTCTTTAAGACTGAGTCAGGAAGCACCTTGCTGCTGCAAAGATTACGATAACACTCCAACCTGTTTTAAAATTGAGGAAAAGTGTCATTATCAAAATGTCATTCCAGCATGCATGCTGGCTGCTTTTATGTCTTTAAGCTGCCTTTGCTACCAGGAAAAAAAAAACCATTTTATGCCTAAGCATAGTCTTTCCAACCTGTTTCCACCCACCATTTCAAGCTAGTGCAGCCTAGGGCAGGTCCTGGGTCCCTAACGGTGGGTATGGGCCCACTGACACCCGCGGAAGCCAGCCCGTCCTCAGCAGTGGGTAGCAGGGATCTCTGTCCCGACTCCATCCCCGGTCCATGAAGGATGGATCTGCGGCTGGTCGAAGGGGTCACACATGTCTCCACAGAGGCAACGCGCTGATGGACAGGCTCCCTCGGTAGGGACGACTCGTCTGAAACCCGGGTGCTTTCACAGCGTCACACGTTTGGCTGATCAGCTCTCATCTAAGCATGTAAACCCTGACCTGCCTCATTACCTCTGGAAGGGAAGGTAACATACTGCATGATTCAATGCAATGATAATGCAATAATAATAAATAATAAAATTACACTCCTGGGGTCTTACTACCGAAGTTCAACAAAAAGGGAAATTTTACCGATATTGCTTGGCTGGGAAATGAAGCAGAAAGTATTAATAGCAGAATAGTTTTTCTGTTAATTTGGAAGTGACTGCCCCTGTATGATAATGTAGCAGGACCATTCCCAAGGCAAATAAGGCTGCAGACAAAGGTATTGTCGCCTTTTGAGCACCTAAACTCCTACAGCAGCGAGCAGGCTCGGTGGCGAGCCCGGACCCGTACCCGCGCTGGGAACCCAGATGGATGACATAAAAGCCATGCATCTTTATTAGCAGCCGTTGTGCAGGATCTGGAAGCGGAGCGGGAAGGACTGAGCAATTATTTTGCGGTACCTGTCCCAGGGACAGGTGTATTGTGCCAGGATGTTTCTATGGCTGGTTCAAGGCTCCCTGAGATGGATGAAAATCGTTATACTTCTGTGTAGTCAGCAGTCTGACACTGATGCCACATGATCTGGCTGATATTTTCTCCCAGGGGAATGCAGACCAGAAACTTGGTGGAAAAACAAGGGCACTGCTTTATAAATCTATTACTTAAAGATTTGGAGGACGGGGTGGTGGCAGGTTTTTATATTTGATGACAATTTTCAAGACTTTCTATACCGGGTCACGTTGGAAGCTTAATAGGAATTAGTGAAAGGTGTGAATTTATAATGAGTTAGTTAAATTAAGCCATTGTAGAAACATGCGCATTCGGAATGAAAGTGACCTTAATCTAAAATAGCTTGATTTTCTGCCATGTGAGGTGAGTTAAACTGAATTAAGGCCATTCTGATTCTAAGTGGGGATGTGGTCAGACATTCACTCTAGGAAACACTGTGGCTTGAGACGTTACCACTTACTAAAAACACATTCCCACATGGATTTGTTTCCTTGCCCCTTTACCTCCCGGGCGGAATACACAAAGGGGGATGCAGCCAGCCCTGTTGCCTCAACTGCTTGTGATCCATGTGCCCTTACTCCTAAGGGTGAGGTATTAATGTCATTTTCCTGGGAAGGGTTCTGTAAGGGGTTCTGCCATCCTACAGAAAGACTGCGGGATCCAACAGACTAGTAAATATGTCTCTGTTTTGAAATCAAGGTAGCAAGGAAAAGGTAAATTACCTCACTTTAAAAGTTCAGAGGTGTCTGCCAGAGCAGCTCATGCTGTGGGGTGGCTATGGGAATCAGAAGGAAGCGGAGGGGAGTGTGAAGGGGAATACGTGTGAACACCGAAGCCAAGAAAGAGACGAGATTGCTTTAGATGACAGGCTCTGTCTGGCCGGGACGGGTCTCCCAGGATCCCCGCAGACTTCCCAGACATGGGGGAATAATGCAGACTTTGCACTGAAGAGGTAATTCAAGACGTGAAATTTGGTGCAGAGTTTGATTCGCAGCTTTCACTTTGGTTTCATGCAACAACTGCTTAGCGCACTGAGATTTTGCACTGATGTTCCCACTTCCAGGAGGGTCCTAGTGACTTTATTAGCTCTTTTTTTAAAATAAATCGTATATATGCACACATACATGTGTATATATATTGTCCTGCTCTAGCTATGCATATATGGGTATATCTGCCTGTTTTTCTCTCCTGTTCTTAAACATTGAATACCAAATGATCAAATACATATTCTTATTCACAAACATTAATTACTAATAGCCATTACTATTTACATACTGATTTTCAAATGTTGACATATTCCTAAATAACTGCTGATGCTATTCATCAATTTCAAACAAACTTTCTGACCAAACTAGAATAAGTTGAGGAGAAGCCCAGCCTGCAGCCCAAGAGCTGGTCCATCACCTCGGGGTGAGAGGCTCCTGCACGGGAGGGTCTCCTGTCTTGGATGTCCTGGATGCTCATCGTCTCCTGTCTTGGATGTCCTGGATGCTCGTCATCTCCTGTCTTGGATGTCCTGGATGCTCGTCGTCTCCTGTCTTGGGTGTCCTGATGCTCATCGTCTCCTGTCTTGGGTGTCCTGGATGCTCGTCGTCTCCTGTCTTGGGTGTCCTGGATGCTCGTCGTCTCCTGTCTTGGATGTCCTGGATGCTCGTCGTCTCCTGTCTTGGGTGTCCTGATGCTCCTCGTCACTAAACCAGCATTTCCTGGGAGGCAAAGCTGGGAAAGAACACTGAAACCTCTTGGCTTTGTGTATGTTTTTTAGTTGTGTGATTATTGCTTTTAGCTGCTAGAAGGACTCATTAAAGCACCAACTCTTTTGCCGTGAGAGGCGGCCGAGGAGAAGAGGTATGTGTGCCCGGGGCTGGTTTCCTCTCCTCCCTGAGGCAGTGCCATGCCCGCCCGCCGTCCGGCGGTGCCGAGTCCCTGGCTGGTGGCTGGCACGCTTTGGGAATAGCAGGGTGTCTGCCTCCGCGGTTCGCTTTCGGTTCTTAATGAAAACATATTGCTGTAGTCATCCAGTTACTGCAGTCTGAGCAGACGGAAGGCTAATAAGGACATTATTGGGGAAAACATATATGAGCCAGGAAGACACGTTCCTTTCCCAACATATAAACATACCAGGATGATAAAGATGTCTGTCATTCCCCGATAACTACAGGCTGTGCATCAAACGCAGTGGCGTGGACAGTAATACCATTCCCATGACTAATGCCACAGGAATATCTAATAGAATCAGGTCCCAAAATACCTCTTTTTTACCTGCTTTCCCCCCCCCCCCATCTATTTCTATTCTGTCATTCTCGTATTCATTTTTCCTAATATAATTTTAAAACTTCCTGATATGATTATATTATTCATTGTATCCTATTAGTGAAAACAAAATTACTCAAATGAACCTATTAGGAGATGACAGAAAACTGCTGACATGATGGAAAGTTTCTAGGGTTCTCCTGTTTGGATCCCTGTAGCCATTCTTCTTTATTACTCCTGACGCTGCCTGTCACCCCGTACCCGCGCCGGGATGCGCGGGGGGCTGCCGGGGCCGGGCTCCGCCGGGGGAGGTGGGTGCTGCCGGACGCGTAGCCGGAGGGTTCCCACCTCTGGGGTTGCCTCCAGCACCCTAACCCTGCAACGCGTATTTGCCGTTACCGACCCGCACGTAGAGATGCCGTTTAGCTTCTACAAGCGTGCCTTGGCACAGCTACGGCATTTATTCTTCACTGAATTATGACAGCCTAAGGGAATAAGAGGAATTTACCTAAGCAACAGGAGTTTAAGGTCCCGTTTTCCCCCTGGGTTCAAGGATTTAAAGCAAAAGTTGATTCAAATGAGCATAAATTGAAACGTTAGCTAGCCAATGCTTGCGGGAGGAAGGTAAATATTGTGATACCCATTGCAGAGACAGGCTGAAGGTGACAAAGAAGGTGAGCCCAGCAACACCACAAACTTCTGGAGAGAGCTGATCGCCCTGAAAATCACCTGAGACAAAACAGCATAAGCTGCAAATGCTTGTGACCCCTTCATTTCCAGTGATAATGGAGCAAGCCTTTCTCCCTCTTCTTCTTGCCCTCTCTTTTTTCAGTATTTCAAAGCCTGAAATCTGTATTTTATTCCGTAGCTAAAAGGAAATGCACCCTGATTACAATATTACAGAAAGGAGTATTAGTTATAGAAAATAGCAGCCATTGTGCTTTCCTTGGAAGTTGCCTTAAAAGATTTAATTTATATTTTTGATGATGAGTGAAATTTTTTACTTTAAAAAAATTAATCAGCTGTCAGTGCTGCAAATTTTAATTCTCTATTCACTAATGTTTAATAATGCCATTATATAATAATACATTAAGAAGCAAAATAAGACAACCCACTTCATTTTGCTTTGGTCTGCCTTGAGGACTGGCACTTGAATCCTACAGATGAAAGGCTAATACTTTTATCCCTTAAACTACTCAGTCAGCCCCTGAAACTAAAGGACTTAAAGGAGAATAATTGGCTCTTTACAGAAGAAGAACAGAACAATGTGCTCTCTGCCTCTCAAGTTCTGTTTTGCATCTGTCTCCATATTCGTTTCTTTGTATAAATAAATTAAATAATGTTACCTAAAGAATTAGATCACAAAAATATTCTCTCTTTACACTTTGTTGAAAATTAATTTCCAGATGGCCGTTCTCTTATGTTCTGGCCGAGGAGAAGGAGAAGATCTTGGCCCGCGTGAACCACGACCGAGGGCGGCGGGGGGGACTGTCACTTCATCTTTGTATGTATTAATTATAAAGACATCGCAAGCTGATGGCCATAAAAACCAATATGGGGACACGGTAGCGTTTGCTTTCAAAGATTCTAAATTTGCAGTGCTCACAGGGAGAGGGGAAGCATGAGAAAATAGAGGCAAAAAATTATATGGCCAATTTTTATTCATGTCCTGAAATCTGTAAAGGACGCTTTCGCCGGGAAGAGAGCACTTGTTCTCTCCATTTTGTTTGAGCAAGGGCAGTCTCAGGCTCCTGAGTGTTGGCTGTAACTAGCGTACACTCGCCAAACCTTGATCAAGGCTCAATGCCAAGAGGTTTTCATCTAGTTGAAGCAAGAATTCAATGTTCACTTGAGCTGAAAACATCCCTGTGCTGTGGCCAGCACAAGGTTATGAGCACTTATGTCCTACTTAAGCCCTATTTTGAGACCGTAAATGTGACTTAAATGTTCTTCAGGCTGAATAACAATCCTTGCCACAAAGGTGATTTTCAGCCCAGGTCTTTAGGCATGTTGGATCTGGTTTTTTAGACTTCTTTTTTAAGGCGCTGCATGTACTCGTTCTGCATTTGCTCTATTTACAAGGCTAGCTTTGCTCCCCTTGGAGTTGTTCCCATCACTTCTGTGTCCACAGGCGTTGCAGTTCCCTCCTTACTCACCTGATGCACCTAGCAAGCACCATTGGCTTTGCCAATGAAGCTTGCAAGATCCTTTTTTCCACAGCTATTTGCAAATCCATCATGTAGATCTTGCATGCTTGGATTGTAACTTGGCCATCAGAGCTTGTAAAATCTTTCAGCCAACAAACATGCACACATGTGCAGTAACCTTGATTTAGGATTTTAATCTTAGGGATGTTTATGTAAGCAAAGACACATTGCACATTGGTTGCCAGTGAACTTTAAACATATGTGAAAGTATAAGGGCATGTGTAACTCCAAGTGTGCGAGTAGGCTGCTGAAACTAATCTCATTATGGAGTTCCCACCCGAGCTCCGTGATAGCAGCACCGAGTGGATTATATCCATCTTCACAAGTCATAACTGATTAAGGGGCAGACGGGGAGATGTTCTAGCAGTCCATCTCTGACTGTAGCGAAGGAGTCGAGAATGGGAAGCCGCCACTGCTCAGGTGCAGACAGCCAGGGAGGAAAATGGGAATCTCTCTGCTCAGCACTCACAGCCCAGAGTTTGTCCTCGTATTAATTAAATGGGAAGATTGCTTCTTTTAAGGCACAGCTGAAAATATGCTGCATTTCTTTCTTAACAGGGCGCTCACCTGGGAAATTGGAGTCTCGGGTGCAAACCCCATCCCTGCCTCAGGAGACAGCAATACAATTCCAAATCCTTAGGAAAAAATTGTAAAAATACAGATGCAAGGTCTGCACGGTACAGCTTTGCGCGGATACTTGAACAAAGACTAAGGAGCTCTTTTCGGTCCCAGGAGCTACGTAGCGGCACGGTCCGTAGCTGGTCAGCTACGGCTGCGCGGCAAAGCCTTAGGTGTACGGGCAGCTTTACACAGTGATGTAGGGAGAGCCTTGGCCGCCTCTGCTAAAGCTGTCCCGCTTTGCATAGATCGATTAATTGACTGGCTTGAACACAGAGTGACCCCACCACTCCAGGCTGGCAGGGTGGGAAAACTGCATCCCACCCGGGGTCCCACAAGCACGTCCGCGTTTCCTGCGGCTTGGGGCAGGAGAGCCTGAAGGACGGCAAACGTCTCTCCGAGTCTCCTGAGGGCTAGCGGGCAGGCACTGCCCCGGGGGCTTCCGCTCCCCGGCGGAAGAGGGATCTGAGGCTTCCGCATTACAGAGTCCCGGGATACGTTTGCGGCTTTTCAGCATGGTGCATGTTCAGTACACATTTGCTCAACTGGGCTGCCTAAGGGGCAGAACATCTGCTTCGGGGATCCCATCAAGGTGGAGGCACGATCCAAGGCTCACCAAGGCTTTGGTAGCTCTCCAACAGATGAAATTTAATTGCCACAGAATTACCAGGGAAAACTTAGCGCTAGGAAGGCTCCAGTGCCCCCAGGGCCGGGCTGCAGCTGAACAGGAGTGTGTGGTGCTGAACGGCTGGGGCTGGGCAAGTCCAGCTCCAAGTCACGCCTAAGTCACTCTTGTCAACCAGCTCGTCACGCAAATTATTTTGCAAGCCCAGAGCTGGTGCAGCTGACAGAATCGCTGCCGTGCACCTTCAGTTAGATGAGACAGCGAGCCGGCTGATGGGCTTGCCAGATTTCCTTCGGAAGTGACCACTCAAAATCTCCACGAACATTACGCTCTGCACCTTATTTTCTACCCAGAGGCAATCAGACGTGTAAACCGGTGTGGCTCTGGCTGAAGTCAATGTGTGAAAAGGATTTACACCATCAGAAGGGCTCTTTCTGTCACCCAGAGAAGGTAGTTAAACGGTGCAGAATTTCAAACCAGCCATAACCCCTTTTTTTCTGCTTTTCCTCCCACTCACATCAGTTTAGCAATCAACTAATTATAGGCAATTTTTTTCCGTGACTCTTCTTAAGCTTAGAAATGACCGGGGCCCCAGAGACAAGGGAGCACAGTTCTCTTTTGACACCAAGAGGTCTTGGGGTTTTCGTGTGTCTGGTTTTGTTTCTTAGCTGGATGTGAAATGTAGCTGCTCTTTCTGGCAAAAACTTTCCAAACAGGATGCTCGGATAATCCAAAAAGGATGCTTCCCCCCCGCTTCCCCTCACGAACAAGGAGAAACAGAAAACAGGCTGAGGAATCTTAATGGCTCCCAAATGTCTTGACACCAAAAGCCCTTCACACCTGGGGAGCGGACATCAAACGTCTCCGCCGGGCTGGTGGGCACCCGCGTCCGAGGGGCTGCGCCCGATGCGCTTCCTCCAGGAGAGCTGCGGAGCCGGGATGCGCTTCAGTGCAGTTTCGCAACATCTGTTACAGATCTAACTAAGTAAAACCTGTTTGTACAATAAAATACTGAGCCTACATTCACTTATTACTCACAGGGAATCCATAAATATTCATAGTAATTTTCTGCCACTCCTTTGGGGATTTCTTTCCATTTAGTTTCTCCCATTTTCTTCCAGCATCCAGGACTGTTGCCTTCCCTCTCCCTCCCTTTGGGCTCTTTGCACTACTCGGGTGTTTTTAACAGCCTCCGCAGGTACCGCGGGCTCCACGCTCGGCCGAGGAGAGGTGGTGCTGAGGCTGGAGCCAGCGCTGCGCGAGGCGCTGAGCTGCTGTGCTGTTGACGAAAAGGCAGGTATCCCCCTCCGGCAAAGGGGGTACCGGAGCCACCTGCAGGGACCTTGCCCACGGGAGCCTCCTCCCCAGGCAGAACCGAGTGTTGGAAGAGCGCACGTTGCCGAAATGCCGCGGTTGGAGCTGCCTGGGGCGGGGGATAAATCCGGCGCTGACTACAGAGACCAAGTCTTCCCGAAGTGTCTGGTGCCTGGAGTCAGCTCCGGGATCCCCACCATCCACCCGTGAACGCGTCACACGTTCAGCCTGTCCAAACCGTAGGCGAGACCATCGCATTCGATACCTGTGTCCTTCCCGCTTCTATGCCACGGGTAAGTGACCGCCGGGTGTCCCTGAGGGCACACTGAAACAAGAGTAAGCACACACAAGTATAAGCAGAGAAGCAACGGAATAATGAGGTAAAGCAAAGTGACACCCCCCTGGGGAAAAAAAGAGGGACTGCGAGAGCCTCAACGAGTGCGGACAGAGTCCGGGTGCCCTGGTGTCACCTCCAGGGATCTCCCCAAGCCCCCAGGAGGACGGGGAGGTGGCCATGGGATGGCAGCACCTTCGGTACCCGCGGCTCCCCAGAGGCGGCGGTGACGATGGGGGAGATGGTGGAGATGGCGATGGTTTCCCGCGGCAGTGGTGGTCCAGGCCGGGACCCGGGATGTGGCGTGGCATCCTTGGCTGCAGCCGGACCAGGGTCTTTCTGCTCTTTGACAACTACCGTTACCTGCACGTCAGGCTGTGCCCTTCGGTGCAGCCGGGCGGATGCGGTCCGACGTACGCCTGAGCTCCTCGCGCTCGTGACGGACAGGGATGCGCAGGTGGCTCCCGCTGAAGAGACGGAAATTGCCTGAGTGTAAAAGCAGACAGGAGCACGGCACTTTTCTGGAAGGCATGTGTCTTTAAATTCAGCCTGTAGTGAATGCAAGGATTTTTTTTTGATATTAAAAAGAAGTAGAAATTCACCTCTGAAACCCAGATTTCTAGAGGTCTAAATCTGAATTCCCTCTGCTCAAATGCTTCTATAATATTACTTGATTTCTCCAAAACAATCTGACGGCATGTGAAAGTCATTCTTATTTTTACCCTTCTTACCCATATGAAAAAGGAAACACAGTCCATTTGCTGCAAGCCCCTAAGCATCTGCTGATTTGTCAGTTTTATTTAGTTAAAATGCATTCACTTTTGCTGCATAGGGGACCATTTAGACAAGCTAGCTGGAGAAAATTAGTTCTACTTTACCAACATTAACTACCCTGATTGTACATTAATTAAGATATGCTTTGTGACATTTGATATGTCCTCATATAAATATTTGGGAGTCAGGCAGTTTTGACAATTTAAAATTAGTATGGGAAGGGTAAAAATAGCGCTTGGTGGGAAAAATTTTACTATACCTTGAGAACATAGATGCTGTGGGTATTATGCGTATGAGTGGATGTTAATGTTCTTTCATTATTTTTAGTTTTGGCTCCTTAATGAACAATTCAGTCCAGTTTTACTTACTGAGGGAAGTAACCCCACAGTCTCCGAGAGAGGCAGAACACGACAGTATCACCCACCTTGCTTTTCCAAATCTTTGCCGAACAGACAGAGCTGCTACTCATTTGCAAGTTCACTAATCTGGGAATATTTCCTGTGAAAGGGTCTTGGCAAAAGGCTTCAATCAAGGCACAGCTGCTGTTCAGGAGCATGGACCAGCCGGCCGGCGTGATCCAGCGTCTCCCAACTACCCAGAGGTGACTGCAGCAAGAGAGGGCGCAGGAGAAGGTCTATGCCCAGGAGAACCTGGTCCGTATCACACTGGGGCAGAGGGATGGTAAATTTATTTATAAATGTTGTCCCATCTTTCCAAACTCGCCTCTTCCTTAGCTGCACAGCCCTCCCTCGCTCTAGCTGCAGGCCGAGAGCCATATTTTCGGGATGCTCGACAATTGCTTGTTCATCAAAATAGCCATAATCTTGGACCTGATTTTCCTCCTCCTTATGGTGGCTGGAAAATATAGGTGCACTGAGAGCAGTACGGCTCTCAGTTAATACTGTAGTACAGAGTTAATACTGTTCAGCTCCCAGTGGATCAGCTGCTGGAGCTCCGGAGTGGAGGTGGGGACATGGGCTTGGCTCCTAGAGGCTTGGCCAAGCAGGGCTTAGATAGTCTTCCTCTTAAAAATGTGGAAAGAGAAGTGGGGGTGACCAGCACTCTGCCAGCTTATGGCTTTAATACAGGTGGAATCTGTCCCTACAGCCGTCCTCAGGTGGGGACCTCAATCAAAAGATGCTTTTCGTGGTGAAATGCGGACAAGCATGGCGCATGGGAAAGGGAGCCGTTCCATGCGGCTACAGTGCCGTGCAGAGAGCTTTTGTAGTGCTTAAAGGTGTATTAATATTCTTTATAATTCTCCTTCTTATTGTCTGAAATGAAGCAAATGCATCTACCTATTCATACGTTGAAACACAGAGGTGCAACCACACTGGCTTCTGCCAAAATACTCTTATTAGAGAAACTGGATGGTATTAACTGTTTGGAGCCCCACATAACATTTGATTCAGTGTTTTGCTAATATTAAGGAATTAAAGGGTGATTTTCCCATAGCAAATATTTACCCTGACCATCCTTTTCAAAGCTGCTTTTTGCAATGAGGGAGAACGCTGTGCAACTGGCTTAGAAAATGTCAGCATCATCAGTAATAATTTAGGGGACCTAAAATTACCAGGGGAGCTCTGGTGTCAAGATCAGCTCCCATAGATCTTTCTCCCGTTGTTTCAGCCCTTTTCGTCAACATCACCTGACTGCGAACAAAGGGCTTCAAGGGTCTGGTGAGCCATGAGCTATTTGCAAGCAATATAAAAGTAGTGATAAACCTTTAAAACCAGCTGTACAGCGTTCGCCACATAAAACAAATAGATATAAAACATGTAGGGGTTTGGTTTTTTTCTTTTTCTTTGCATGCGTGCTTTTTAAAACAGAAAAAAGCCTGCCTAGGTAGCTGGCCTTTAAGCCTCCAATTAATTGAACAAAGATTTTAAAATTGTTCAATTGGTTTCATTAGGAAGTGTATAATAGAATAATAAAGTAAAACAAATGATATAAAGCAGACCCACTAATTAGCTCTACATGATTGATACAGCTTTGGACTAGGCATTTGATCTCAAACAAAATGCAGTTCCTTGTTAAGAGGATTTTTAATTGATGTGCAGAGAGGTATTAGATGATGTTGGAAAATAATTACTCAAAAGCTACTCATGCATTTGGCTGAACATAACAAATGAAGTTTGGGCTCTGGATCTGGCGGAGTGGACACATGCTAATTAATAATGAGAGGAACAAGCATCTTCCAGTAGTTTTTAACCCAGTGTTTACTAGGAGATTGCTTCGCAATTATGCACCATAATGAGGTTGTCATCTAAACAAAATCAACATTACTCAGATGTCATTTGAGATTGCTAAATCTTGCAGCCCATATATATGTTCAATTCTTTTTACAGATGGTAATATGTTATTAATCAGCAAGAGCTGTTGCTAGCTCTCCAGCTGCCATGGGCGTTCTGGTACAAGGGGACACCGACACCCCTCTCCTCGCTTCAGACTGTAAAACATCGTGTCGCCGGAGCGGCGGAAATCCTAAAATTTGTTCTAAAAATCCCAAGCAAGCGGGATTTGCGTATCCTCCCCTTGGAGACCCCACAAGTGGAAGTCTGAGCCGCCTCCCACGGCCGGGTGCTGCTCGTCCGGCCACCTCACCACCAGCCTTCGCTGCCGCAAGGTCCTTCTCGACAGCCCCTGCAGGCACCAGGGAGGAGAAGAGGGCCGGCCGGTGATGAGTTTATCCCGGCTGTCCGTACGCCGTCCCTGCAGGTTAGATTTGGAGTCTACTGGCAAGGGTAGCGGGAGCTAGGAAGGCGGCGGTGCCTATCCCCTGAGCAGGCTGCAGTCCCCAGGGCTACCCATCTGGCACTGCCACCAGTGCTGAAACCATAGCAGTCTAAAAAGAAAATAATAAACCTTGTAAGAGCCAGTTGCTTAGGATTCAAGCAGTCTAGTTTTTTTTTTTCCCTGTGCCGCTCTTTGCTCTAATATCTCACCGCCTTTGCAGACTAAGGATACAGTGACGCGTCCTGAAGATGAATTCCTCCTCCCGCAGAGTGGCAAGGAGCTGGTGGTCGAACGTTCCTGCACGGAGCGGTTCTTGCCGTGTGTTGGTGGGAAGGCTGGTGTGAGCAGGTGGGTCTTTCATCTCATGCCGACGCTGAGGAGTGTCGGGTTCAGATTCCTGCAGGTGATTAGGCTGTTTTGACCGTCACCCGGTTCTCCTAACGCAAGGGCTGTGGGACTCGGCGGCTCGGGGTGACATGAGGTTCAGGGCTTCGTGTTTAACTGTTGTCTTGCCATGTGAGTTTCTTTCACCTTCCGGCTATTTAAGCAGAGGGGTTTGATTGAAATTATGATGTTTACCTCTCTGCTGTGCCTAGCACAGGGAGGTGTTGATCTTGACTGGGGCTTTTGCAGGATACCAGACTGGCTATGACATCCTCTTAGTCTATGGAATATTTGACGGGAAAGATAGTATAACCAAATAGGCAGGATCTGCTTGTCTTTTCATGTCTTTCATTCATCAGTTACGTAAACTCTTTGCCGCCTTCTGCCTTTGGAAAGACAACGGTATTGATGTATGTGCCTGTGAAGCACCCCAAGGTCTCTGAAGAACAGCTCAAGGTGAGACCTTCTTGTTCAGGAGGTGGCATGCCTGCTCAGCTGTCTGTGCTGGGCTGGGCTGCTGTTGAAATGATGGAAACAGTTTAAAAAACTCATAACGTTTTCAAAAGTTCAGTGTACCTCTGAATTCTGTGATGCCTATTGCTCATCTCTTCCTTGGAAAAAAAGCCAGATTTTAGGAGTTGGGTTTTTTTTTTTTTATTTATTTATAGAAAACCCTCTAAAATACATTACATATTTTCAGATAGAATGATTTTTGTTAAAGTCAGTAGCCTCTTTCCAAATAGCTTTTTCTGCTGATTTTTTTTTCAGCAGCTTTATCAGGTACGTTGTCAAGTTGTGGTTTTATCTTAGAGTACTTCCAAAAAGAATCAATTACTTATTTTTTAAAAACATTGTTATGCCTTTATTCTTTGGAGAACAATTCATTTCAGATACAAGCTTTCTACCTACACAAAGGTAGTACACAGTAAATGGCACAATGGGCTAGTGATATTTATTATCAGGTAGACTTCAACCCTGTACTGTTAGGAAATAAGAAGAAGGGGATTTGTGTCCTTTGTTCAGTGGCTATCGCGGAGGGGACCCCCTGAATTCATCAGCTTGTGGCAATTCTCTTCACTGATGAAAGTGACTTCAGAACAACGTAACAGGTCTCCACTGTTTCTCATTTCCACCTGTATTTCAGGGATATCATCTTGCCAACAATGTATTAATTCTCAGGCATTCTCAGTCCCCTCAGATGACTCCCCCAAGATGCTGGGATGATGCCTACTCATAATAAGGCACAATGAACAGCGATTTGGAGGTTCAGTTGTGTAGACACTGTCTTCAGTTTTTAAAATCCACACAGTTTAGATCTTCTTTGTCTAAATATTGCTGCCTAACATTCTTCTTGTGTCTTGAAAACACGCTCCATCCTCCCAAAGATGAAACGGGGCACTTGGAGAAACTGAAAAATAAATCAGCAGTATCTGATTTGAACTTCCGTCAGTAGGAGTGTGTGGAAATATTTTCTTTCTCGGTTCTTCATTAGGAATGTCAACAACATTAAAAAAAGAAAAAAAGATGACTATCTTGGCTGAGACTTACTCCTTCATTTTTTATTGCTGTTTATGTGACTCGGTGGCCTATTGCCATAGCCAATGAGAAAAACTCCTCAAAGGTCTCCTAAGAGAACGCTAGCACTATGCTAAGTGCACCGGACCTGACGTGGTGAGGGTTAGAAGCACCGTGAGAAGGTGAAGATCAGTGTTCGTGGGGCTTACGAACAGCAGATGTTGTGCCAAACGCATGTCTAGTTTACAGTGATGTTAAAGTAGTTGCGGCTTTGCTAAATGCCACGAAGTAGCTGTGGGTTTACACCAAGACCGAGACCTGGGTTTTGGTGCGAGGTGCAGGCATAAAAACCGGGTCCATTTCTGCAAGTAGTCGGTGTTTCTTTTTTTTGTTAGGCAGGACAGTGTCACTTGATGGTCACGAGGACAATGCCCTGAGAATGACTTCTCTTCCATGGTTGCATCAGCAGCGGTCGCAGCAACTGCAGCAGCAATAAGTGCTTTTATCTGTGGAAACACTGAGAGTTGAATCCTCTGGTTCCTCCTGGTCCTTATAAAACAAAGCAAGTCTTGAAACTTTGCTACCACTCTTTACCTTTATGAACAAAACTCAATTTATCTTCTAATAACTTAGCTTTTGATTTAGAAGTGTTGGATGATGAATGAACAAAACCAGACATTTCCAAAAATCACTTTGGGTTTGGATGTCTCATTTCCAGTTGTCCAGTATGAAACACCTTGAGCAGACTGGACTTCCACTCTTGGTAAACGGTCTTTAAAAGTCTCTTATTCTGGCACCTGAATCTGGCCACACGCACAGGTGCCGGGGCAGCCCAGCCCCCGGGGCCAGTTTTGGAAAAGGTGCTTGTGGGGCATCACTTAGACATAAACTCAAAGAGGATTTTTCCTAGGGCCAAGTTTTATTTTCATAGCACATTCAATCAGCGACTGTCAGGCAGCACGCTAAATGACATTTCTTCTTTGCTATTTTTTAATTGCTTTCCAGTTTCTACATTTGCCCCCACACAAACACATGCATGTATGCATTTATGCCTGTGTACCTAAATAAACGAGCCCTGTCAGAAAAATCAAAAAACCCTAATCCAATGGTGCAACAGTCTGGCTGGCTGCTCTGGGAAACATAAGCTGCGTTATAACCAGGAGCCTGTTGTTCACAGGACTGATTATTTAAGACAACTGTTGTTCCTGTGTGCAATCCTGTATGTGCTGGGCAAATTATATTACTAATTTAGTAGCTGGCCAAATGTCATTCTTTTGTAATGCGCTGCATTCCCTGTAGCTCCAGACAAGCCGCTCCGCAGCATCCCTCTTTGGGAGACAACTTCTCAATTGATTTCGAGAGCGATGCCAAAAGTCTCACTTTTGTACTTCAAATGAATTACTCTGACACTTCACAGCCATGGCTTTATATTTTTACTTAAATGTGTGTTTTGTGGGTGAGAGTGCGGCGTGGTTTGAACAGTTGTCAGAAGTTTTATTTTTGGAAAAAGACAGATAGTATTTTGTGAGATAATTAAGAGTTTGTGAAGTTTCCTCGAGAAATGAAAGAGGCCCAAACCATCATCTTCTGTTCATATATGCATTTTACACTCAATTCTTCATTTGCCACCTCCTCCTCCACTAGTTTATACATCTGTTAATTAATGGTGTTTATTCTCCTCTCAGCCTTGCCTGAGAAATGGTTTTATGATTATATTATTAGGAAGTGATGATAACGTATGTGGGAAAAGGTATTTTTTTTGTATGTGGGCTTACGGATCGCTATGGAAACAAGCAAATATTTGCAGACCTCAACTACTGATTAATACCTACTGGTTATTTTGGCTTTATAAAGTTACTGTCTGGATGTGAAGAATTTCTTCCGCGTGGTTCTCTCTGACAATTTATTTACATGTGTAATAGTCTCATCAGAAATGACTCCAGTAATTTAAGGCTCCATCACATTGTAGCGGTTTCTGAAACAGCCATTTTATCAGCGTGTGATTGAAACACAACCACTAGGCGTTATTTTTAAACCCTTTGGTTCACATTTCAGTGACAAGAGCTTTATTGCAAAAATATTTCTCCCTGAAGGGAGGGATGCAGATACATGCGCTGACTAATAGCGCGTTATTAAAGTGGTATTGACAAGGCTGCGGCTGCCAGGAGAACGGCTTGAACAGAGAAACTCAAGCAGAGCGCTACGGGAGGACACTGCCAGCGATGCCAGCTGTGGTCCTCCTTGCCCTCATCTCTACAAAGCGTAGCGCAACGAGCAACCCCAACCAGGCCTGGGTTCGGACACAGCGATAATTAACATCGAGGACGCACCGAAGCACACAGAACACTTTGACGCTGATTGACGAAGGGGGATGATAGGAGAGAGAAGGGACAGGTTTGTCTCGATGTGTGAAGCTCTTTACACAAGTGTTACAGAACTTCCTAGAAGAAGAAATTTTATTCTGCATGAGCTGTTGGGCTTCTCTATTGGAAGAAAATTGTTATGACCTCGGCTTGCAGGTCATAAACCCATCACAGAATTCTCTCAGATAGCTATAAAGTATTAAAAACCCCAAACCTTTGGTTAGGAAATTCTTTACTCTCCACTCATTTTGGTCTTTCTAGAGAATCCTGAATTCTCACTTCTGCAGTCTTCCAAAAGAAAAAGAAACGAAGTAAATAGATTTAGGTATGGGTTAGAATGATTTTAATTGCCAGGGTGCTTTTGAAAATGGGATTTGAGCTCTTTAATCATACAGGTGTTAAAAATACGGCGGTAGATGGAGAAAACGTAGTACCGAGCGTCCCTCTTACTGAACTATTGACTTGGCCAATGCAGAATTACTGATCTACTTTATATTCTTGCTTGTCGTAGCTCCACACTGACTCGTGTCTTCGTGAAATCTTTTTCTTTGGTTCTGCACAAATTTTTGGCTCGTCAAAAGAGCCAAGTGGGCAGCACCAGAAACTCAGCCCTGCTGCATTTATGTGAAGCAGGGATGGAGCACAGCAGAGACCACCATCACTCACAACGCGGCCACCTCACCGGCATCCAGCCCACCTCCTTGGAGATGTCCATCAGCTCAAGGGTACCGGCATCTCTCCCTTTGGTCCCCATACCAAAATATCCACATGTGCTGAGCCACAGGACTCATACCACAGTCCTCCCAGACCCAAAGAGGTGAAGCTCTCCTGGCATGGATGAAGGATGTCAGCAGCTGGGTGGGAGAACAGAAGCTCCATGCATTGTCTGATAGCAACGGGCTGGCGTGCAACCGCTTCCACCAATGCCCACTGATGTCCTCTGTGGGTTCTTGCTGGCTCACTTCCCCCACAGCTGGAAATCGGGATTAATCAGCAGCTTCTGTGCATGAACAACCTCATTATACCTTGGATATGAAAACTGCCTTCAGATTTATTGCAGCCTGGCCACGGCTCAAGAGCCAGAGGTTGGCCACCCATGAACTATTTCTTCAAGGCAGTTGGGGCTGGGAGATAGACGGGCTGCGGCGGAGGGCGGTGAGGCAGAAGGAAATGGAAAAGGTAGTAAGTGAAGCCATGGTGATCTGCAGGGCCTTGGGGCATCTCTCTGAACATCTGCAGTCACCTCGGGCAAAATCCTGTCCCTACTGAAGTAAATGGAAAATTTGCCGCTGACCTCGAAACGGCCAGAATTGTGTCCGGGTGCTGCCGGGCTGCGTAGCACAGTGTCGCGGGGTGTGCACGCTGCCGTAAGACGGGGCTTTGTCCCACCACGGGTGCCTTGCTGGGGCTTTTCCACCCAGGGCAGGTCGCAGAGGTTAGCAGGGCCTGGGGGGGGGGGAGTAAGCACGAATGAAAAGACGGCAGAAACGCCGGAGAGAAGAAGGGCCAGAGGTCTGCGGTTTTCCCTGCTCTGCTGTTTGATGGTGAAATTTTTCTCCGGGGAAAACTTTATTTTTAATCCAGTTGGGTTTCACAAGTGAATGCTTTAATGGTTGTGCCCAAGGTCCTTAGTCAGTCTTAATCTATGTTACAAAATCAGCAAATGTGGCAGTTTACCAGAGGTCTGTCTGAGGGAGACTCACAGCTGAAATTTCATAGAAGCGGTACATCGGCGCTGGAGTGGGACGGGCCACGTCGGCTCGTAGCCCTCAAAACCCTGTCAGCCTGCTACTGGGGTAGCAACCCAGCAACTCGGGTATCATTCAGCAAGGTCAAAAGTATGGAGCACATACGTGCCAGGGCATGGGTTTGATTCCTTTTAAGTCCTGGCTCCTCTCTTTTTGCGGAGTCTGTGAACAGCTTACGCAGTGACTGAGGTGGTGGCCTGAGAGCAAGTCCTTGAGAAGGTCTAGGGCTTATCTCCCTCGATGAATATTTTCATTTTGCTGTGAAAATAGTGATGCTTTTCCTCTTCACCTCTGTCTGTGGATCTTGAACTGTTTTCTAAGTAATAAATTTGGTCTTCAAATAGCTGTGTGAGGAAGTAGATAGCATCCCCTCGGTACGGAGGAGAAAACCACAACAAAGGAAGGATAAAGCCTAAACCGTGTTGTTGCTACACAGGATGTCAGACATTTCTGCAGCTGAACTGCAGGTTCAGAAACCAAAGCATGTGGTTGAACATATACATCTAAATCATGTTTGTAACTATGGAATGAGTAACTTCAATCATACAGATATTTAGTACGTAAATAATACCGTAATACTATATCTGATGATTTATGCCTTCATGCTGACAAATTACCCCTACATGACCTGCCTGAAGACACTCATGAAGTCCATCTGCCAGGGAAGAGCACAGCCTGGGTCTCCTGAGTCCCGGTCCCGTGGATTGACTGCAAGACTATCTTCTTCCAGTCAACGGCTTCATCAATCATCATTTAAGTCAGCCGGATGGTTGGCTTTCTAAGGCCATCCCCGATGATGTATCCCTACCCTTCTCTTTTCAGAAGCTTGCAGCCTATGACTTGTCAGACGTTTGTAGAGATGTGCTCTTTGCCCATCGGTACTTTCCCTAACGCTCACGCAGGCATGCCGATGGCAAGAGCCCTCCTGGAGTGACCTGCCCTCAGGTTGGTCTGTACCAGTTTCTCCCCAGATGACGACTGTCAGCAGAGCTCCCGCCACGAAGCAGACGACGAGGCAGGACCGGTGGAAGGAGAAGAGAGTCCGCAGGAGCGCGAGAACCCTCTGCGGTTCTCAGAGGATGCTGCTGGAGGCAGGGAACGGCCCCAGGGATGGGACAGGGAGGCCACGGCTCTGGCCAGCCGTTACGGCAACCCATCCTCTACCTGGCCCTGCCGAAGGGTGGGCTGACCTTCCCCCGGCCGCAGCCCGGCTGCTCCGGTTTCTGGCGATAAGGGAGGAGTGCGGAGGTCGATCTCACCCGGGTTTGGGCTCAGCCATTCCCTCAGGGCTGTTCCCGCTGAAGGGGTCTCCGCTCCCGGCTCCAGCGGCGTGCAAAACCCACAGCACACACATGCACGTGGATGCTGCGGTAAAGGAGGGCGTGCCGCAAGCTCCTCCAATGGATTTTGGGGAATATTGGTGCCAATTCTATATTTCTATCCTCAGTCCCACCGCTTTATCCCTTTTCCCCCTGCTTTGTCTGCTGTCAGTCTGGTGTTCTGCTTCTCAAATACGTGCTTCTCATGTATCATCTTCTGCTACGCCAACACTCATAATTCATCTTTATTCTCCAGTTTTCTGTCTCCTTTCCTGTCCTTTCTACTCAGGATTGCTTTTTATGTGGTAATTTTATTTATTTCCACACTTGGGTTTTCTTTTATTTATTAGTCCTCTGTTAAAAATCACTTGTGTTAATTTTTCCCACACTAGCGCTTTTAAAATATGACATCTCCGTGCATGCCCTTGTAAAAAAGTAATACAAGGCTGAAGTCAACGTATTAATGGTAGGATTTTCTCAGCATTGATCTCATTCTGCTCCTTCTGAAATCAGTGAGACTGGGTTAAGCTAATGCCGAGCAATTCTTGGGAAGAAAGTACCTCTGACGCTTGCAGTAATACGGCACAGTTTGCTTAGCGTGTTTATTAAGAGTCCCAGCACCTGAAGACAACTGATGATAAAAGCATAAGAGATTTTACTAGTAGCAGGGTAGGGCTCCAACACGCGACCTCAGGAGACCTTGGAGAAAGAAGGAAAATTCAAATAACACAATACAGTCCTGCCTGGCATCCTGCAAGTGTCTGGATAAGATAGCCAAATTTTTGGCAACACCGAAATCCCCGCCAAAACACTTGACTGCACTGGGCGTGCAAGTTCCCACCTGCTCTTCGTGGTGCAGGATCAGTTGGAAAGAGCCGGCCAGGGATTTTCTCCCGATAGAAGCTGGTCCTCTTCCCTTTTACCTCCTCCCGCAGACCTACTGCGGCCCAAAGAAGAGAAAAATTCTTTACTTAGGAGCTAGCTAACTTGTAGCTTGCTTTTTTTGAGACTTCTCATGGGCGATAATGTCCGCCTGTAGCAAGGAGGAACCTGGAGGTTTATCCCCGGCACGTTCAGTAGCTGCGGCAGCCGGCATCCTGGGAAACCCACCTATTCCCGAATGCCTCTCCAGGCTCCCAGCGGGGTCAAAACAAGCTCTGGTGAGGAAGGAAGCCTTTCCCTGGATTAATCCACTGTTAAGTCTTCACAGTTATTATTCTGAGTGCCAATCGCAGCCCTGAAGGAGGATCAGTTACACCTTCTGCTTCCGCGCTTGCCTCTGCTGCGTGAATCTGTGTACATGCATCACAATATTGATAATAGCATCAGCTTGGTATTTTACTTAGCAATGGTCTGGTTCCCTTAATGAAGCAGTCTCCAGCTTCTTCATTTCCTCTTCTTAGTAACCAGATTATTGACTTGTAATTTGTCACAATGATATAGCTCGGTTACTAAATGGAAAATGTTTAAATCAAGCAGCAATTAATGCATTGTAAAGCACTTCAGGTAATTGTGTAATAAGCAGCACATTACCTAGAGTAGTAACACATTTTACAGCTAAACCAGCAGGAAAAATAATGTTTTTTTGCCAGGTTATTTTAGGGTGTGAAACATGCTGTTGTGGAAAGGCAGTGTGAATCCATATTATGCAGAAATCAATGGATACCCATCTTTTCAGACTACAGTAGGAGCTGTGTGACAAGGGCACAGCATTTTTCCTAATCAAGCAGGTTATGTGAAAGCTAAGAGTCAAGCTGAGCTTGCTATATCCAGCTGTACTTTGTTTGCTACTTAATGGAGCAGGTCATAGTTATAACACCCCAAAGAAATCAGCTCGTCTCAGCCTGAGGAGCACAGAGAAAGTGTTGGAACTCCAGCGGCTCTGCATTAAATCACTCCTATAGGTCATCTGCGGAGAGAGGACTCGGGGAAATAATAAACCAGCGTCGTTCTGCTGCTGGTGCTTAAGGCTCATCCCCAGGGGAGGCAGTCTCTGGGTTTAGGTTGGGAAAAGCAATATGGCTAAAGAAACAGTTATTTATGTCTTACACAGTCCTTGGCAAACCATCAGACGCCGGGCTTGCAGCTCCCCCTCCTCTGGACAGAAGGAAGAGGAGCTTGTAAAGCAGGTTGGCGTGGATAAGGGATGATGTATGTGTGGCTTCTGCTGTTAGAGGACCCGGGGGCCCTTAGCACTGGTGGGGCTCTGCAGAGCTTTGCCTGCCGGCAACGGAGATGAGTTTGCCATTGCAGGGCAAGGCTGGGCTGTACTAATCCCGGTTTTCCAGGAGCTGGTCATGACAGGGAGTAAAGCGTCGGCAGTGAGGTCCCCAAAGCTTCGGCCCCGTGTTCTTGCTGGCTTCCAAGCCTTCCTTAAGATTGGAGGTGGACCCAGTCTCACATGACAGCAAAGGTGGTGGGGGGAGAGATAATCCTTAACTCCTTCCTAGCAGCAAATGTCATTGCGGGCAGGTAAAGCACAAGCTGATCCTTGGGCTTTCAAGGAGAATCTTTCCTTTTTTAAGATAAAAAAGAAACTGGATTTCAAAGAAATGCTCCTGCAATGTATCCTGTTTGGCCTTCCTGAAGAATCATTCCAGTTCTGGGACTTTAAGAGGAAAGAATAACACGTACATCGTGTTCGCTCCTTTTCACGGTGCTCCCGGGGAGCGGCTGACCAAAGAAAGTGCTAACCATCATGTTTTCACCTTTAACTTTGAAACATGCTGATCACATTTTCTCCTTCAGCCTTTTTCTCTCAGCTGCTCGTGTACATAGTTTATTCAATTCATGGCAGTGTACAATAAAAATCAATAAAAAGCATTTATTATAAAGTACCAGAGATTAAAATAACTGACTTGGCTATGCTATTAAAACATGGGTCGCTCAAAGCAGGGATGCACACTTCACACAAAACGTGATTTATGCTCTGCAGAGGGGAAAAAGTCCAGTAAGCAGAAAAGGGAGTTTTATTGTCTTGCCAATGAATCACTGTCCTGCTTTAAAAAAAGCTAATAGGCATGCAAATATTATTTAATAAAACGAATGTAGCACTTTATTGTAAATATAACTGTTGTCAGTAATGACTGTTTTCCCTGCTAGCAATACTACCCTCACAATTTTAATCAGGTCAGCAAAGTACCTGCCTCAGTTTCCAAGATTTAAGTAAAATTAATTTCATTTTGCTCGTCAGTTTTACTTATTCACACATTTCCAAGTGCATCAAAAGCCTTTGTCTGCAAGCTGGAGTCACACCGGGGCTACAAGTGCAGCGGAGGAGGCCTATGCCCCAAATACCGTCTGGTGTCAGGAGCGATTAATCTGCGTCTTATTTACCCAGGCAGGACCGCAGCCCCACCGGAGACCTCCTGCCCACGAACCCCACGGCGGGAGCTCCTCTCCTCCTCCCCGCGAGCGTGCGCCGGTGCCCCCTCAACTTCAGTCCGTGGGATTTGAGCCCCGCTAACGTACCACTGCATACGTAACGCACCTTATACAAACCAGTAACTGCTTTTGGTTGAAGAAGGCTAATCTGAAGCGACATTTCTTGGGACGTCGGGAATGTCAGGCAGGTTGTACACCGCTGCTTTTACATACGGAACTCCTGCGCTCCCACTTTACGAAGCGCAGCCCTATTTCCCAGCACAGGCGGGCAGAGTTTTGTGCCACATTTATTCATCCACATTTAGTCGCGTCCATCCATGGTGAAAAGGTCTGGTCTTCAAAGCCGCCCCCACCGCCCGCAGGAGCCGGTAGGAGCCGGGGGTCCCGGGAGGACCTTCCCGCGCTGCCAGCGGGTGCACGTGCACGGTGCGGCCCCGCAGCCGCCCTTGCAGCTTATGCCAGGCTAACAAGCCGGCGAGGACGGAGTCCTGACGTCCCGCGTCTCCTGTTGATAGAAGGAGATATCCACGTTCAAAGGCTGGGCAGCCCATGGCACAGATGCCTTCTGTGCATGCTGCGGTATGACAATGCGGAGCTGTGGAAAGCTGAAGTCCTGGCAGGAGCAGCGAGACGTCTCTGCTGCATTATTAGCTGCTCGATGGAGAATTTCACAGGCAGGCTTGAAGTTTACTCAGCTTAGTAAAAAGAAGAGGAGAAACAGCTACTGTAGTTTGTTGCAACAGGCAAAGCGAAATTCATTTAATTTGTTACTTGCCGTTTTCTCCTATAAACTCAAATACTTATTAACACTGTAAATATGCCTTTTTACTGGCTCGCTGACAGCTCACATGCTTTCTGTGCTGTCTCCTTAAACATTTATGAGCATTCATGAATATGCAAATTCACAATCTAATGTCTGCAAAATGGTTGCAAGTACAAATGCTGTGTTAATATTTCATACAATGATGGGAGCAAATCAACAATCATAAATTTTGAACAAATATGTTGCTTCATTAATAACTAATGAGGCAGCGCATGGAGCTCTAGATTTGGCATTTAATAGTAGAAGTGGTGTTTAAAAAGAGCTTATCAGGCACTACTTTCATTTGAAGGAGGGTTAGCAGCCTCTGTGGCTCTCAGGAAGGTTCCAGGATGAGAAATGCTGGAGACACGCTCACAGAAACAGGAACAAGGCTTACAGCAGCGCCTCCAAGAGCGACTCCTCTTTTCCAAGTATTTGCTGGTTTTGGAAGACCAAGAGAACTGCCAAACCGTACAGCACTCACCTCGAAGCATCAGCGGTCTGCCTGTCTTCGTGAAACACGCTTCATATCCTGGGCTTTCTTTAAAGACCCCCACGTGAGATGTCAGCGAACCTCTGGTGGAAGACCTCGTGTTCCCAGCCCAAGCTGCGGTGAGGCTGGCGCCCGGCGCTGGGAGCCTTTCCCCGAGGAACTCGCGTAGGCTGCTTTGGCCAGCCTGGATCGTGCAGGACCGGACCACCAGGAGAGCTGCTCCCCCGCCTCAGGCCGTGGCAGCTCCGGCGTGCAAAACACAAGTTGCCGGTCTTGATGGCTCTTGGAAAGTCACCGAGCGTGGCCTGTGTGGCTCACACCCACGTGCAAAGGGCACAACACACAAGTTTGCTCTGCCATACGCCGAGGGGGTGCTGGAGGCACCTTCCTCGCTCTTCACCTTCGCCCAGAAGAGAAACCAGGGACCTACAAGGGGAAAAACGACCGGCCTTTAAGATGCCACATACGAATGGTGATACTAAGAATACCGTTCGTGTCTGAAGGTGTCAGTCCCACCCTGGGCAAGGTTTCTTTTTGCCTCTGCTGCCTGGACCCCATCCCCAAGCTGTGCACGCTCCCAGCGAGGGCACCGAGCCGCAGCTCCTCCTCCTGCCCCTTGGGAATACCGCAAGGGTCCGCAAGCTGTGGGGTGGAAATACCTGCGGTATTTTCCCTGGAGATGGCAGGGCGCTCGCCAAAGGTTTTGCCAAACCACCAAAATGACCGCAGCAATCCTGTGGTTTTCTTGGGCAAGACTTGGCCACGGGGAGATGGGCCCTGAGAGAAGGAGGTCTCTGCACCAAGCCAACCAACCGGTTTGCCGTCACCCGCGCCCTTCCTCTGAAACGCCCAGCTCTGCCGTCACGACGTCAATAAGCATCAAGGTGTCTGATAGCACTGCAGCACCTGTCAGGTTAATTTAACTGGATGTCAGTCCGTGGTGGAAGGGGAGGAAATCACTGAGAATGCCTCCTAAGTCACCCTGCACTTGAATAAAGATTCTTCTTCCAGCATCATTTGCTTTACACGGAGTTACTTTGGCTGATTTAATTAAAGCCGGTCTTTACTGTTTCCCTACACAGAACCTACTCTGCTCCTCCAATGAGGTTAGCAAAATGGCATTTGGGGGTTTTCCTGCTAGCACTGCTTTCTGTTGCTTTGACGGAAGGCGGACCCCCGTGCTTCTTCCACGGAGTACCATGTCTACCAAAACTCCTCCTTAATTTGACTCGGCTGGGCAAGCGCTGGAGATCAGATGCATTCCCGCAGGGCCGGGGAGCGGCGCGGGCGCTCCGCGCAGATGCAAACTCGCCTCCCGAAACAGCCACCGTGTTTCTTTTCATGTCCATGTCCTTTCTCCAAAAGATTGTGTAAACCATTTGACAGCAAAGCAAGACGGGGCAGTAAATGTCAAGGGAAATGGATGGGGGTCAGGAAGATCACTTTTGTGGAACCTGTTGATTTGTTTTAGGTTGACCAAAGCACAAACAGCTCCGCCGTTTATCTTGGGGAGGGGAGGGCTGCGGAGCCGAGCAGCAAGAACTTGTTAAAAGTCTCCAGATCCTGTCAAAATGCCTCCGTTTTATGGCTTTCAGTCGAAGGTTGAAGTTTTTGATGAGGTGCATGAACGGTGACCTCATAAATTGCTCTATAAAGTGTAAACATGATTTCTAAAAATTCTTTTTGAAACCCAACTTTAATAATAAGCCAAACTTGTTGGAACTGCCTTAAATATTTATGTGCGTGGCATGCTCTCTGCACAGCTTGTAATTATAGAATATTATTTCTCTTTTTGTACATTTTTAGGCTGCGCTGCCACTAGCTTTTGACACTTTAATTTAAGCATAGTTAAAAAAAAAAAAAAGGATAATTTCTTTTTTCCACCTTAGTATAAAGATAAACCGGTGAAATCATTCCTGCATTTGCTGGTACAATTTCAGTTTTTAGCTATGTTGATAATTTACTTTTGATGCTAATTAATTACAAGTAATCATAAAAACAAATTAAAAGCACTATACTTGCAGCAGGTTTTTTTATGCTTATGAAATAATGCATCTTTATGCATCTGTTTACTTGCTATGTAAAAAAATGTAATCTATATTCATAGAAAAACAACTTTAGCACCCAGCAGCGGTGCTGTAAACCATTACCACTCACATGGTTTTAGCTACCTTTCCTTTTTCTAGCAAGAGGGCAGTCCAGTGTAAAACCCCAAAGTCCATCAGTTTTGAAATGTGTGTTGAAGTAAAAGCCTGGGATTTAGTGATCAACCATATTTATAGACAGGTTTGGCACTATGGATTTAAAAGGAAGTGCCTTTTATTTATAGATAAATATCCATCCAAAATGACTTAAAATCAATTAGTAGTTTAAAAGTAGCTGATGCTTAGAGTAAATTATCATTGGTTAAGGCTGCGGGCTAGGCTTGGCGGGGCAGGGATACCCAGCTCCAGGGCTCTGCTTGCAGCAGAAGGTGGGCCAGACCCTGGGGGTCCCTTTCCCCCTTCCCACCTGGGTTTTTCTGTGCCTTGAACTGGTTTTTAGCTGTGGCACTCTAAGGCTTGCATTCGTGTGCAGGCTTTTCTACTTGGTTTTGCCTCTTGCCTATTTTGCACGTTCGCAGATAATCCCGCTTGTACTCCGGCAGTCCCTCGTCCGCCCGGTCCCCATCAGAGGCGCGTTGGGCTCCTTTCGCACAGGAGCAAAACGGTCTCAGGGGTGGGCGAGCGCACAGAGCCCGTCCCCCCTTGGCAGCCCCCAGGAGGCATCCCCCAGGGAAACGTATTTCGGCTTAGGGATCGATCATGCGTCGCGTGGGTGCTGCTCCGTAATGGGAAACGTGACCCGGTATGGTGTCATGGTGCTGCTTCATTCGTCAAAGCATGCTGTTTGCCGTGAAATCATCCTTATCCTTAAGGTTGTATAAGGGAATGGCCCCATTTTTCATCTGGGCTTCTGTCTGGAATAGCTGCGGAGACGGCTTTCAGGTGGTGCGGTTTGTATGTGTTGGGAATGTGGAGACGTGGATGTCATCTGTGTCCCGATGGCTCTCGGCTCCGCAATGGCTCCTAATCTTCTCATGCTGTCTTCCGTATGTGTTAAATAGTTTATGGAGAAGATAGAGACTCACAGATAACCCGCAGGTTTTGGGTCGATGCAGCTGGTCATTATGACCTTCTGGGATCTCACAGGGAGGACGGATCGGAGCCAGTTCAGGAAACTTCCTCCCGCCCTCGCCAAGTCTCAGAGCTGAGTCACCAACAACTCATTATCAGGACTTTGTGTATTGACCTAACTTCTGGAAGGAGGCCTTGAATTCCTTGGCAACTTCCAATATTAAGAAACAGAAGCTTTTATGGGATTAGATGTGAAAATTAATAAAACAATGCCATA
Organism: Elanus axillaris; assembly: GCA_026212715.1. Lineage (NCBI taxonomy): Eukaryota > Metazoa > Chordata > Aves > Accipitriformes > Accipitridae > Elanus > Elanus axillaris. The sequence continues at coordinate 82,254,092 of JANZLQ010000079.1, read as the reverse complement.
CGGTCATCTCTGCGATATGGAACTCGGTATTAAATGAAATATTTTTGTTATACTTCCCCATATTTTTACTTTTTAGTTTTCAACTTGGTGCAAAAAATTCTGGTGTTCAAAATTTTGGTGTTCAAAATTTTGTAAAGAAAAGCATGGAAACGTCTGGAGGGGGTGTCCAGCATCTGGGAAATCTGTCGTCTTCACCAAACCCATCCAGGCTAGCGCACTTTCCCAGCAGAAGGAAAGCTCTCGTTCCACAACAGAACCGGTGACAGGCATCACACCTGGGCAGGGAAGGGCTGCAGCACCAAACCAGTTTGGCAGATGAGAAACGGCACCAAAAAAAATGTGTGCAGTCAGGTGGGAACAAGTCCAGAGGGGACACTTAGGCAAGAACAATCAACGGTGCAAAGTCAGGATGAAGAGCATCCGCTCGAGAAGTTGCTTAGGTCTACAGGGAAAGAAAAGGCGGGTGGGATGCAGCCCTTGAGGACTACGAGGTGCCTCAGTGAGAAGAGAGAATCTTCTTTTCCAGGCTCACGCCAGGTACTCGGAAAGGATGGGCTTAGAATACAGTGAGAGGGCTTTGCTGGCCGCCAGGACTCTGATGGCCGTGGTGAGCAGGGAGCAAGAAACAGGTTCTCTGGGAGGCTGCGGCATTCCTGGCGCTGGCAGCGTTTGGGAAGAGCCAGTGTCTACCAGGAGTCACAGCAGCGCTGGTCTTGGGTCTTGGAGGGTCCTCTCAGGAATATCTGGAGGTTTATTTCCTTTGACAATAAATATTTTTGGGTTGGGTGTTTTCTCTGGCATTGATTTGACAAGGGGGCTGAAGACTTGGACGTCTCTCATTTTGGTGGTGTCTGGTGTTTTTTAGCAAGACGGGTAATCAGACCGCGAGCAGAGATTAGGATATAAACGTCTCCCATGGAAGCTCACCATATCTGCTGATGGGGACCAAAAGAAACATTTAGAAAAAAATTCCAGTAGCACTTCAAATTAGATGTTCTGAATAAAATACCTTAACCTCACATATGTTAGAGGTGTTTAAGATTTTTATTACATATTAAACAAATGTAGAGGGCAGTATATATTACACATGCAGTACCCATATTTGCTACATGGCTGTTGGAACTCTATATACAGTCTTTGCCTTTAATAATCACCTGCTGTATAATAAATATCCAACTGCTGTCTTAACAAATCTAAAAAGGTGCATTTACATGCACACTTATTGTATGTTAATTATTAGCACCAAGTATGCCAGAGAGGTTTAACTATGCAATAGATATAGATCTAACTAAATACCATAGGTGTTAAAGCTCAAGCAACACGTTTTTGTTAATCAAATGATACTGAATTAACATACTGTACAATAATTGCCTTGTTAAATTTAAATTAAAACCTTATTGAGACACATAATCTGGAGTGTGACTCACTGTTCTAACCACATTTAGATTGTTGTCAGTACAATTAGGATTTTGAATTTACAAGTTGGGGTTTTTTTTTAAATTTAATCAATCACTATAGCAACTGCAAAATTAAACAGGAGATGTTCCCCCTTCCGAGTCCAGTTTGTTCTACTGACTCCTCTTGCTGGTGGAAAAGCAAATTTAAAAACTTCCTGAAATGCAGCCATTTCAGAAGCTTGTCCAAGGTTCCGAGCCTGGCCTCCTGAACGCCCGGTCCGGGAGATGCAAGGACCTGTGGAATCCATCACCCACCCTCTAGGAAAACGCCTTTTGTGCCAGGCGGTGAAGCAGAGCAGCACTGAGAAACCAGGTGCGGCACACGCCGAGCAGGCGTTTTTCTGCTCTACAAATCAGAGCCCTGGCCAAAGCTGCTGCCGCTGCTGCTGGTACGTCTTAAAAAGGTGGGTGCTGCCTGTCCAACCCCTTTTTCCTCGCTCCGTTGCTCAATGGAACAAGCAATAACTCATCCTCGGCTTCCCCGACACATGGCAATCTCAGAACTCCTACCTCAGGAGAGTTTCCCTGATAACCGGGGGAAGTTTCTCTTTGCGTTCAGATTTAATTTGATGTGGCCAGGGAGAGGGTGAAGTTTCTGAAGAAGGTAGCGGACTCTCAGTGTGTGCTCTGCCAGGTTTTCAGCTCTTTTCAAACTTAAGGTACAGGTGAGGTGCCATGTAGAACAGCGCACGGGCAGAGAGGGTGCGTCTGGCAATGGCTCTGGAGGGGAGAGATTGCCTTATGAACTATTTATTAATTCTGCCTATGAACATAGGCGAAAGGGTAAAATTAACGAAGAAAATTATTTTCCGGAACCAGTTTTCTTAAACAAAGTCAGAAAAATAACAAACCTTCTTCTCTGTGCGGTAATTCCCAGCTAAGGAGAACAGTTTCCCTTTCAGAGGGAGCTGTAGAGTCTGGGAGAGGCACGACTGCATGTGCAGCTCTCCCTATACCCCTGAAAGTCTAGCCTTTAGGTAACACTTTCACAGATGTTTATAACGGTTTCTCCTCTTTTCAGCAATTCTGCTTCCCTGCTTGGGTTTGTCCTTACAATGTCGCTAAGCTCTCCATTCGGGCTGGCTATAAAATCCACTGCGTGTTGGTGCATGTGACCTTTTTCCTTGACTTTTCGCCTGGCTGTCCATCCCACGCTGGCTTACAGCTCGTATTGGAAAAGCTGTGAGAAAGTCACTCAAAGAGAGGAAAATTCCCCCTCCGTGCTGGTGCTCAAGGGCTGGGAAGACTCCCACACCAGCACTTGCTCTTTGCTCGATTGCGTTATGTGTTTACTCAGTTTGTCCAAGAATGGAACATGCCAAGGGGAAAAAAAAGCGAGTGAATTTTTCATCCAGAATAAAAAGTATTTGGGCTGGCTTTGAACCTTAACCAAACGTTCAAGCTGGCTTATACAATGCGCAGCTTAGTTTGCTTGTGTGAACGGAGTTAAATATTATAGAATTACATGAAGTTCATTATTTTAGCAAAGTGCAGTTGGGTAAAGCATTTTTAAGGCTGCAGAGAAAACACATTTCGTACATAACTGCTTTAGTAGCGATTAACGCCGGTCCTGCTTCCTGACACACTACACCAGCGCTGCCGAAGCCAGGGCAATTACCCGGAGCCTTGCCCGCGCCTGAGCAGACCCCAGCGCCCACACCGCCAGCACCTGGCACCCTTAATAATCCCATTCATTGAACTCTTTATTTGTACCCTTACAGGTTTAGACATTGACCTCAGATTTACAGGTGTAACTTAACGAGGCACATGTTGCAGCCAGATGTCCTGCAAACAGATACCACGTATATATATCGTGGTACACGAATAATCCTGAAATATTCATTATGAGGCACGCTCATGAGATCTGCCTTGTTATTAGAGTACCAGTCTTGCACGTCAGCCGGAACAGATGGAAAAAACTGGAAAATGTATTTAACATTCCTGCTAGTTTCTTAAAAATAATTATCTGATTAAAAGTGCCAAATGCGATTTTCATTTTTCCTTATTCATCGTACTAGTAAAAGTGTAGTTAAATTGGCAGTGATGCAACACCACGGAATTATGACAGGAATCATAAAAGGAGCAGGCCAGCGAGTGAATTTTAACTCCAGAATACAGGATTTAAGTACCGTCCAACCTCATTAATTTACAACTGGGGCTTTGTGCAATAATCATAACATATAAATTATACATTAGGCACCTTTCAATCATAATAAATGTGTTGAAGGTACTCTGCAAGGAACAGCTAGAGAAACAAACTGTGGTGCACGGCATGGAAATGGCCCACGAGGACTTCTGCGGCGTGTGGGCTGGGGGCTTGCTGGGAGCTCGCTGGGAGCGCGCCAGGGCCTTGCTGGGAGCTCGCCAGGAGCTCACCAGCCCTGGGAAAGGTTGGCATCTTCCTCAGAAAACAGACACCGTGGTGGACCGTCTGGAACGGGGAGACCGGGGTCCTCTCCTGGGCAGGGACGTTGCACGGTGCCCTCTGCTCTGGAACACCAGCTGGCTTGTCTGCAAATGCAGTGACTGCTTAATTGGCCAGGAACTTATTGAAAACTTCATTCTTTTCCTACTAGTGAAGTGTTGGTGGTGCCCATTAGTATGTCAGAAACCACTGAAGACAAGAAAGCGTATACCTTAACTGCGAGAAAAAGACCTGAGAAGCCTGAGTTTAAGTGCACACAGCTGAGGTGGGATTGGTCTCACTGAACGTTGGGTGACTTCTGCATCTGGATCTGCTCTAATTTCCCCATGCCCTTTGCAGCCAGTGGAGTGACACCCATCCTTTGGGGTGAGGTTTGGGTGGTCGCCATGCAGCACCTACCGTGGGATGAAGGGAGGGATCCCCAAGCGTGCTCCCAAGGACAGCAGGGGGGATGCAGGTGACCACGCAGGTCAGAAACCAGACAGTTGGGCAAATCCCACCCTCACTGCAAAGGTCTTTGGAAGAGGAAAGAGAAGCTGCAGGTGAACGTTTCAGCTCTTGCATGTGGGTGAGACACGTGGCTGAAAGATTTGATCTTATTTTTGCAAGGCAACAGCCAAGCTGTGATTCAGGACCCTGTGTTACGCAGGCTGCCTTTTGCCTTTGACTTCAACTTACGTTTAACCCAACGAAGATCATTGTCTTTCTCAATAAACACCTGTTTAGAGTTTTTTAAATGTCTGGCTCCCAAGAGTTGTGTTATAATAAGGCATGGGTTTAATTGCATTGAAAGGAGAAAAAAAAGGTATGATTTCTAAAAGGACAGAATACTTATGATATTTATGGACCCATTTAACACACTGCTTTGGTTTAAAGAGGTGGGGATTTACATGTGTTAAGTGCTCCTACAAATCTCCTCTACCCTTTCTTGGAAAAGGGCAACACAATAATAATTGTTAAATTTATGTGTTAAGACGTCTGTACTGTAGAGCTCTGCACATCAGTAAGCTAAGCACAATAGACTACCTGCCTCTACTTTTTATCCTTTAACGTCTTCACTAAAATGCCTGATTCTCCCGTTACCTGTCTAGCGGAGTCACTGCTGGCGGGCGCTCTGCCGTACGGCTCCATCCCTGCCCGTTGTACCCGGCAAGGGGCTTCGATGAAGTTCAGGAAGCTTGTATGCCTGTTGCTTAAAGTTAACAAAATTTAATGACATTGCCAGCATATAATGTTTTGGTCTGGTAGACCACCAGAGCAGGAGCGGCCACCGGGACTGACGGTGGAGCCTGCAGGGTGGGCGAGCAGCCTCGCTGGTGCCGGGCTAGCTCCCTCCAGCTGCAGCACCAGAAAAGGAGATTTTTCCGTTCATGGACTATGAGGGTCCGTGAATCCCGGCCAAAGCGGCTCCAACCCCAGGAGCGGTGCCGAGCCTCCGCTGTCCCGTCAACGCCCACGGGTGACGTAGCCTCGTCGCCGCGGGACGGTGCCATCTCCTGCGCGGCAAGTTTCTGGAGGCAGATGCATAGCGTTGCGCTGAAATACGGCAAGTCACTAGAGCAGATCTTCCTCTACCAGTGATAGAAATAGGCTGCACAAAATGTCAGAGATGTTAAATATGGTGCTAATTGCTGTTTGTTTATTCTTCTCCTTAAAAACCTTCAAACCAACTGAAATGAACCCTCAATGAACTTTTATCACTGATAACACAATCTCTTAATTTAGATGCCTGTAGATGAGCAGGCTGGGAAAAGGCACTCATGTTTATCTTCCCCTGCACTCAGTACAGAGCCCTGGAGAAAGTGTGTTTCTAAAGGCACTGATAGTCAGACAGTCTCCTCTGGGAGAACGGTGTGTTCCCAAATGAGGCTTGTTATGCTGATATTTATCACAGTTTGATTTTTAGAACTCCTGAATATGTTTGCTTTTCGTATTTTTCCATACTCAGCTGACTTCACTGCTATTTAGAACCATGTTTTCTCTGCCGAATGCACGCTTGGGTGAGAACACGGTATGCACACACCTGCGAATTTCGCGACGCTGGAAGCAGCGCAGTGTCTGCGTGGGGACGCTGCTCCCGGTGGCATGCCGCTCCGAGGAATGACCCACCCGGGCTCCTCGGCTGCAGCCGGGGAGGGACAGGGCAGCTGCGGCCGTGCTGGAGAGGGGGCACGGCCGCGAGAAGGTCCGAGCTGGGCTGCACTGCCAGCCTGGCCAGCGCAGTGATTCACAGAACGGTTTGGGTTGGAAAGGACCTTAAAGATCACCCAGTTCCAACCCCCTGCCCTGGGCAGGGACACCTTCCGCTAGATCAGGTTGCTCAAAGACCCATCCAACCTGGCCTTGAGCGCTTCCAGGGATGGGGCATCTACCACCTCTCTGGGCAACCTGTTCTGTGCCTCACCATCCTCATCGTAAAACATTTCTTCCTTATGTCCAATCCAAAACTGCCCTCTTTCAGCTTAAAGCCATTGCCCCTTGTCCCTGTCACTACACGCCCTTGTGATCACTCTTTCCTGAAGCCAGCTTTGCTGTAGGATGAATTAATTGCAATCTGGACTCCTTGCATCACGATGAGCGATCTCATCAAGATATTTCACTGGGGTTTCATATATATATATGCAAACACACATGTGCATATATGCATATATATGTGTGTGTGTTTATGTAAACACATATTAAATATCGAAATAAATTTGATCAGATTATCACCAAGCTTGACAATATCGTTTAAGCTGTTATCACGCAGAAGTGAGGCTGCACAGGGCACAAGGCTGGCAAGGCAGTGCTGTTACGGGCCCCACCTAATGCCGACGGGATTGTTAATATCCCGTTCATTTTGAGTCACGGTACTACCAGGACCTATTGGGCTATTAGGACATGAGGGTGCCCTTCCACATCTGCTGTGCTGCTCTCTGTTTCTCTCTGGTTTAGTCTGGATCATGTGGATATTACCATGGTTTTCATGGTGCTGTGGGCACCAGAGAGAACGTGAAACAGAGAGGTATGTTCCCACTTTTAGTTTGAATCATCAATATTAAGAATCAGAGCTCAACCCAGCTCCCCAGCTGCAGGCACAGCTTTTGGTGGCAGACACATACATTTACTTGAGAGCAGTGGATGGTAGCATTTCAGATTTGAACTCAAATGACTGTAAACTAGCTGGGAGTCAGAAAAATTGGGTTAAATTATTATTAGTTCCTTCACTTAGGCAGCCTCCAGGTCTCACACCAGCTGCGGACCTGTGTGTGTAACCTCAGGTCCGAGGTTCCTCTGATTCCCTCTTGAGCTTGGCAGCCGTTGATGGGAAGCTGGGAGATACCCGATTTCTGCTCTCTCCTTCGGCTCGGACTGCTCCCAGATGAGAGAGGCAGCCCAGTTAAGGCCATTTATTGGCACAAATATTTAAAGCGAAGGAATGATGAATATTTAATCTCAAGACAGATATTAGGTTAATATGACAAAACAGTTATTATCCCTTGTCTATAACCCTTTCCAACTCTTAATAGAAATTATATGCTCAGTAAACAAAACATAGTCTGATGTTTAACTTCTTCCAGTGTACTTGTACATAGGACTAATGTGCTTATCCAGGAATGCCGAGGGCCCGACTCCCCACGCATGTGCGCAGCTGGAGCAGCGGCGGGGACGGCTGCTGCCCCGCTGAGCTGCAGCCCGGACAGCCGAGCAAGCGTGAGGACCCTGCACCTTCTGTGGTTATTTTGGCACTTGCTTGCTCTGGATTTTTTCCCCAACTCAGAGCAGTATTTTTCAGCGCTGAGCTCACGCAGTGATTGTTTACCTGTTGTTGAGGGGAGCGAGGCACGCTTTCCAGCCTCTCCTTGCAAGCCAAGGGCTGGAAACTTCCTTTATCCAGAGATAAGAGCGGAAATTCTCATCTAATCCCAGGGCTCCAGAGGCCACAACGCTGAGAAAAATGCTCTGCCTTGCAAAGACCTGTGAGAAAACTTAAGAAAACAGGCGATGCTGCCCTTGCTGCAGGAGAGGGAGGCTCGCAGCGGCCCTGCAGACCAGACTGCCTCCGGATGAGCCGGGGGGCTCCGGAGGGGGATGGTGGGAGAGGATGGGCAGAGGAGGGGAAAACCTCTCTCCAGAGAGAATATTAGGTGAGGGAATATGCCCGTAAATGCGGCAAGGGTACATGCTGTGGAATGAAAGGTATGGTTAAATTAAAAGAAAGTGTTGGCGCAACAATAAACGACGCTGGATAAACTTAGCCTGAAAACTAAAAGAAATTTCCTAACTGTTGCACCGGTTGGGTCTCTGCAAATGCCTTCTGAAAACAGCAAGAGGGAAAAAAGTCTATCAACTTTAAGATGACTCTTGATAAGCATTATAACAGGACATATGTTGATATAATTACCGGGGCCAGCACTTAAAGGCTCTGGAAGCATCTTCCAGGTTTCATTCATTTATTTTCTAAAAAATTGTTGCAGTGTTTTCTGTTCCCTGTTCTTGCACTGAAGACTGCTCCTGTCTTCTCTACGGCAAAATTCTGATGCGCGGGGACGGGCTCCTTCGCCGGGATGAGGCAGTGGCGTGAGCAGAGTCTCTCTCTGCTGCCTGCGGTCATTTCACCACTGGAAGCAGGATCCTGGGTCCGTCCTGCAGAGCCGGGTGACAAAGTCCGGATCCTGCGGAGATGGGGACAGCAGGAACTATTCCCCCCCGGCCCCCGCAGAACCTGCTTCTGACAGAGGTGTCTGATACAGCGGCTGTTCCTGCAGCTGGTGCCGTGCCGTGCTCCCCGCTCCGCTGCCAGCCCCAAGGAAGGGAGACGGGAGACGGGATTTTCTCAGGCGTCCTTTCAGCCTGGAAGTGGCCCGCACAGGGCCCATGTGCTGCATAGGACAGGTACCTCACCAGACAGAGGAATATGTGTCTATGCTTCATTCTTTTCAGCAAAAGCCAGGAATAACTTCACGGAGTTTTTTCTCCCAAGATGTGTCCTCTTTTCACGCACATTCTCAGCAGACCACGAGCACGTTTGTCTGTGGCTGCTGGACCTCCAGGAGCTCCGAGGAGGTGAGAAACCTCTGGAGAGCCCGTCCGTGGCACCCACACTGCGCAGGTCCCGTCTCCGGGTCTGGCAGCGCCGGGGCTGTACGGACACTGACGGGCAGAAATGTGGCCTCATCCCCTGCCGAAGGCGTCCTCAAAGCCACCCGCAGCCCCGTGTGATGGACGTGACCTTCCCAGCTCTGCTGTCCACCTCTGGCCACCGCCGACTCTTTGTGCCCTTCAGTCGGCCTTACACACCGGATAACTTGGGCTTCAGCAAGGGCAATCAGTTACAGCTGTTAACCATCGGCTCTGCTTGCAAAGCTCCAAAGAAAATCCCAACGTACAAATCCAACTGCAAATCCACATGATTCACTGGCTACCGGTGCCAGATGATTTTGTTTTACCATTTATGCACAAAGCATTAGTGTATCGTACACTAGCGATGTTTATCGTCTCATATTGTACACACGATATTTGGCAGCTGTTTGCCCCAAAAAATGCGCTAATCAAAGCCACAGCTCAGCAAAGCACTTACGCCTGTGCTGAACTCCCAGCCTGCACCCAGTTCCCTGCCTTGCCGGAGCGGGGAGCGGCACACGCTCACAACTCAGCTTATGCCTCAACGTGGTTTTGCCGAAAAAGTGCTCCCGTTGGGTCAAGGTTGGCCGCAGCGGTAGTCTTTGCTTAGCAGGTGAGAGCTCCGAGACTCGGGGTGGCTTTGTCAGAGGTGACGGTGGCAGCCCCTCGCTCCCTGCGTCCCCTCCAAGACGCTCTGCCTCCTCAGGGACCCTTATTCCAGCGGCAAAGGCAAAGGGTCGGGAGATTTAGTCCTTTCCTGGCTCACGCCTGTCCCTGACGTGCCCCCGCGCTTCCTCCCCACCTGCGCTCACCTCTTGCCACATATATATATGTTATATATATATATTCTTTTTTTTAACGACCGATCTCTGCTCTGAGGGTTCAGAATTTACAGCTATTCTAAAAGAGGCTGTTGAAATACCTATCTTGTCTGTGGATTTATTATTTTTGTAGGCGGCCCCTATAAACGGCTGCTACAGCACCGAGTCCATCAGCCTCTGGCTGGGCGCTGCCTGTGACAGCCTCTGGCCAGGCACCTCGTCGAAACTTCAAAAGCGTCACTACGTTATATCCACCACTCCCTTCTCTCTTCTTATTGCTGCGTGCAAAAATTCAAAGAGGTTCCGAGAAGTAAACCTGTGTAATAGCAGAGTTAAGATTTACAGGTGAAATCAATGCAAGGATGTTGAAATTATCCTCATTATAACCGTTTCCAGGATGGTGAGACCTACCTGCAAGAGCTAAGCCAGGCCGGCCGGGTATGCAGACAAGGCACTGCGCAAACTTAGCACAATTCCTGTCTGTTGGCATCGTTTCCCCAGTGAGGAAGACCCCGGATGGATGGCAGCCCAGCCCAGGCTGCCGGGAAGGCGGTGGTGCTGGGCAGCCGTGGGGCTGGGGATGTCCCCGGGGTCTCGGACCCCGGCCGCAGCCTGCTCTGGGAGGTAAACCCCGGCTAACGAAAGCGTCTGAAACGTTCAGAAAATAAAAACGCTGTGAATTGTATTGTTGCACCACAGCGGCAGCGGACTCCGAAAGCTGAGGACCGCGGGCTGCGGCTGTGCAGCAGGGGAGGGGGCCGGCAGCACCCGTGGGAGCAGGGGCGTGCGTGGGGGTCTGGGGGGGCCGGGGCTGCGTCCGTGGGACCCCGTCCTCCTGCTGCCTGCCCCCGGCCCGGCTGCTCCTCAGGTGCTCCCGCTGGATGCTCCAGGTGGGCACCTCCGCATCCCTGCGGACGCCGGGATCCCAAGCCCTCGATGGGCTTCCCAGGCACCTTTGGAGTTTATCAGTTCCCATTGCCACTCTCTCCTCCCTTCGGTTCGCCTGTTTATCTACAATCTGTCTATTTAAATTCCTTCTAAACAAGATGGGAATATCTTTATGCCTGTTTGTAAGAATATTCTGCATCCATCTGTTATTTACATCATTCATTTTCCTGAGGTGTCTCCAACAAATCCTGGCTGGATGCTCTGTATGTGTTATTAATAAAACAGCTGTAAAAATATTAACTGTACGGCCTAATTGTCAGCCCTGATTAAGAGCCAAATTTATCCCCGAACGGATGCTGAGACACAGAATGTGGCTGTTATCCAGATCTGACCCTTGCAGCTCACTCTTGGCTTTGCTCTTTGAACACCTCAGTTGCGGAGCTGCAATGAAAACCCTCGCCCTCACTCCGCCGCGTTCCTCTTTGTTTCCGTGCGTGGAGTCATCAGCGCTCATTTTATTCTTTCAATTTGCCACTTCTACCTTGCTGTAATACAGTATTACTAGCGACATTTAACCTCCACATCATGTCATCTGGGTTGAAATAGCAGCACTCCAGCAGCGTGTTAGTTTAAAAATTTATGAGTGTAAACTGGAAGCACCCTGTGTTTTCTCCCCGTGTGGAGGAACAAAACTGCATTTTCCTAGCCTGACTCCAAAAGTCCAAATCCCTATTGAAGGGCCTCAGCTTCTCCACAGGGAAGACAGGGAGGTGCTGCATAAAAAGTAAATTTTGCTGCCCTTTTGGGGGGAGCTCCACGTTTGGGGAGCACCTCGAGTGCACCCGGGCCATTGGGACCAACCCCTCCGACTTCTTTGCAGTTTTTCAGTGTAAAAGGACGCTTCTCCCTGCCCTTCCCTGCCCCTGCGCTGGCTGAGCCTGTCACAGTTTGCTGGAGAAATCTAAAAATACGTCCCGTTGTCAGAAATACCAGGGGTTTATCCGTAAAGGGCTGTGCCGTGCACCTGAGAGACAAAGCAGAGCTTGGCAAGCCAGGCTCTGCAGATGGTTGCGGAGAGGGAGGGAGCCCTGAAAGGCAGAATTAACCCGGCCGTGGGGGCAGCCACTCGCTTCGGGATCCCTCCTTCCAGGATTTCCCACATCACCCCCAAAAGCAGCTGCCAGGCTGGGTCTCAGCGCTGGAAAATGCAGCTTGACGTCATCGTTTGCAGAATTTAAGCTGAAAGTGCCTGGTGGAGCCTTTGCTGCTTCAGAAATAGACGTCCGCTGCCAGTTTAAAGGAGCACGAAGTCCGCTGAGCTCCGTAGAAATGTGTTTGCTCTTGCCGGTGTCCAACGTGGTGCATGCCTCTTTGCGGAGCAGCACGTGGAAGCCACAGCTGGACAACCAGAGGCGTGAAACCGTTGCTCCACGTCACTCAGGCTGATGGCGTTTGACTCATCGGGCAGTTCTCCTAAAGCAAGAACACTGGTTTTAGAGGGAAATACCGGGATTTAAGCCAGAATACCCGTTTTCATTGATTTTTACTCCGAGTACTCTTTCAACAGGTGTCTTTTTCCCTCATCCCGTGGTCAAATCTTGGGCCCTGTTTTTTGCTGATTCCTCCACCTTTTGAAGGGTGACCTATGGTAAGAGTTGAACAGCAGCAGCGTCTTCTCGTTTCGCAGAGACAGGAGGAGACTGGGGAAAAATGCGAGCGCAGTGCCAGTGCGAGCGCAATACCTTGTGCCAAGCTGTTTCACAACAGAGGGGTTGTGCAAACCCCACGGAGGGTCACCGCGGGTGGCAGAGGACCCGAGGACAACACCGGTTCCTCACCAGGAAAAGAAGCGTCATCATTGCAAAGCTGGTTCCAAATCAGACACAGTTTCTATTTAAGCAATGTGCTCGCTAGGATTTTGTAAGAAAAGAGTCTTGGGTTTTGAGATCTATGGAGATTCAGGATATTCCGCTTTATCTGAGAGCATCAACTTTTCCTGGGTGCAATTTCAAAAACAACTGAAATTTTGCTAAATTTAGGATCGCTGAGATGAAGAGCCTTCCCTGCGTTTCACTCCGAGTTGTGCTCTCCCAGGAGCTGTAGTCTGAAGATGAGTGTTTGTGGCATTTTTTATGTTACCATGGGGATTGCTATAGTAACAATGCTCCTAACCCTTCATTTATTAATTTACTTTGTTATAAAACTAAAGGTAAACCAAATATCCAAAGAAACAATAGCTTTAAAGAGATTTCACCCTTCCCGCCATCCACGTTTAATGTTCCAGCGAAAGGGCCCTGAGTTTGTGTTTAAAGGACAACATTTGCAGATAATTTAATACAGTCAAAGGAATGAGATTCCACAAGGTTTCCTTTGAGACTGGAAAACAACAGCTGATCTATGTCATAACACATTACAGCGCGCGGCAGTTTAGCGATCCTTCTGCAGAGCATCCCTCGGCAGAAGGGAGCTCCAGCCTTCCCTGCCCGCTGCGAAAGGCAGCCGCCGAGGGAGGCAGGGGATGGAAATCTCCAAATAATCTCTCCTGCCGCCGCAGAGCCGGGGGATGACGAGGACGGGCGTAACGGCAAGGCGGTGGCGTCTCTAAGAAGCAGCCCGGTTTCCATGCGGCACGGCCGGGAGCGGGGTGGGATGCCAGCCCCCGGGGTTACCGGCTTTCCCCATCCCTCAGCCCTGTGCCGGTCCCGGGGGGGGCTGGGGGCAAGGAAACAGGCGGCAGTGCTGCATTGTGGGGAAAATGCAGGCAGAGACACAAAGGAAAGCCAGAAAGTATTAAATATTTTTAAATGCCTGTTTTATTTTACAAGGTGCAAATATTACACTTTGCAGTTACGTAGTAAATACCAGATTACTAGGTAATTATGCTTAAACATTACCAAGTACCGTACCTGCAAAAATAATTGCTATATTAAGGGCAGTTATTCAGTCCCTTGATAACCCTATAGTTTAACGGTTAGAAACAAGTATATCATTTATTCTCTTCACATAAAAGCTACCGACCATTCAGGTATTGCATATGATCAATAGAGGTTTTTAATGGAAGTGCTGCTGATCTAACCTAATAACCAGAGTATCATAAAAGGCAATAAGCAGCTTAAACCAACATGTGAAGCACAGTCTATATAGCAAGAGCGGGAGCTGTTCCAGGGCCCCAAAGGGTCTTCAAATCACTTTATTTTTATGGGGCAAACGTAACCACGTCAAAAACCAAACTTGACATTTTAAAGTGGTTTAGAACTCACTGTAAAACCCTACTCCGGGCACAAGCCTTCTTTACAAGGTCTCAGCCCTGCAGCTATTGTTGTGTCTCTGTAGTTCAGCTTTCCCAGGCTTATTTTCCTTGAGTGGATTGTTGTGCTCTTTTTTTTTTTTTTTTAAGTAAGAATTTTATTGATGTGCTTTTTTAAAAAGAAAAAACCATTTTCCTCTTTTTGTTCCATGTCGTGTGTTACGTCTCTGTGAAAGATAGCTCAGCCATACTGTGGCAGCCGCTTCCTTAACACACGCAGCTGCATTTTCATCCAAAGAGGCCAAATTAAAGGCTGAAGCTGTGAATATGAAACCTGGGATTTCTACAGCAGGTCGGGCAGTTTGCTAGCCAACTGCCGTTGCCTTTCAGTGACATCTCCATCCCGCGGGTCCCTTTGCAAATCACTCCCTGCAGAGGCTCCAGGAGAGGCGGGGTGAGGACGGTGGGTGCACGGAGCACTGAGGGGGGGACCCAGCCGCGGGACCCCCCCCTCGACCTGCTCTTCCCTTCCCCGCACGTGCGCGTCGCACCCAAAGGTGGTCTGAAAAAAAGACGGAAAAAAGGAGCTAGTCTACTAAAAGGTGAACTTTGCATTTCTGCCAGCACAGCAAAGGAGGCTTTCCAGCTTGATTTGTGTAATAAAGCTTTTTTATGCGGCTCCAGTGAAAGCACACTGTGCCCGTGCACCAAAATGTGCATCTCTGCCAGCAACAGAAAGCAAAGCAGCCAGCGAGGCCGTGCGTACGGACTTATCAGTACATTATAAGCACTATATAAATTTAGCATGGAAAACAGACAACACTTCACAGATGCCAAGGCATCCTCCGCCGTGCGCTGGTGAGGCATCTCCTCTGCCCTTCCTCCCGGTGAGGAGCTGCTGCAGCACTCCTGGGCTGCGGTGCCTTGGACACGGTGCCTTCTCCTCCTCCTGCACCCTCCGGGCATCACGGATGAAGCCCGGGCTGCTGCTCCTGGATGGGGAAGTGCTGAGCCCCTGCCAGATTTAGGAACTTTCTTTTGGAAAAACTCCTTACCAAACTGGGGATGAAGTTGCCCCTCGTGTCCGCTCGGAGACATGAGGCTTCATCTTCAGCTTGGAGGCCAGAAGTGCCTTCTGGGGAAGGACCAGCCAGGGTCTGCGTCCAGCCGGCATCGCGCTTGGGTCTCTGTGACCTTATTTTCATCGCCCTCCTTACAGCCTTGCCCTTATTGAACGGCCCGTGCCCGGAGGAGGGGGGTGCCTGGGACGTGAAGGGGAGCTCAGCATATCTCCGATTTCCACGCCCCAAGTGTGTCCACGTGCTGCTGGGATCGTCCACAGCAGCGTCCTCCTGCGGGAAGACGATCCCAGGGGCTGGGAGAAGCCAGGGTCCCTGTGTGCCGGCGGGGGACGGCATCCTTCTTGGCTGTGCCGAACCAGCCCCACGGCTCGCTGCGAGTGACGCGATGCGGCTAGAGCTATGCATGAAGCGGGCGGAAGGAAATCTGTCTCTCTGCCAGGGAGAAAAATGTCACTCTCTACTTAGTGCTGCTTTGCCTATCCTTTTGTAAACGCAAAACTGTTGTTGGCAGCAAAAACGGCTTTTCTGTGAAAGTTACAGGGTCACAGCGCAGGTGGAACGGCGCGGAGGGGACAAACAAGGTTAGCTGGGCTCATCTGCAGCGTCAGGCTGGATTCTGCTGGGTCCGTACAGCACCCAGGTGTCCAACAGGCGTCGGAGCCATCAGGGCTGCATTCATTCAAACCGGGTGCTTTGCGTGGGCGCAGACCCTGCCTCTCCAAATGCCGCCTCGCTCAGTACCTCCGAGGGGATGCTGAGGGGTGCCCCGGGGAGGCAGAGGCACGGTGGGCTCAGACCTGCTCCCAGCTCTGCCTCTCTCCTGCGGCACGAGCTCTGCACCCCACGGAGCTGCTCCGCATCCTCGGCACCCCTCTGTAAGTGGGACCACATCCTGCCCTTCCCTTAGCAGGCAGATGCGGAGCGGCACGGGGGTAAGTGCTCTCGGCAGCAGCAGGGTCCGACAAGGTGGCTGGTGCTGTGCCAAAAAAAAAAAAAGAAGCAAGGATAAGGATAAAAATGGATAAAATTTGTCCTGGACTGCTGGAGGCAGCAGAGACTGCGCGTGACGTTGGAGCGAGCGATGGGGAAGGGTGGAAAGCGATGGGGAAGGGTGAGAGCCGGGGGCTGGCCCCTGCGGTGGGGTGGCCGCAGGAGATGACTGCGGAGCTGGATCCACGGGGAGCTGCCGCCCATCCGCCGCCTCCCGCCCCACCGAAACGCCGCGTCACTGAGCAGAAGTGGCTAACAAATCTCCATATGGCAGCCGGCTTATGTTGGCGGCCTCAAATTGAGTTAGGATGAGTAAGTGGAATTATATTTCATTGTTATTTTTAATATTTGAAATTTAGCCTATGTTGGAGGCACGGTATTGCTCGGTTTGTGAAGTATACATAAAATAGCGGCTGGTGACATGATCTCCATCTCAGAGAAACCCAGATAAACGTCACAAGGAGAAACACGTTTCAGAAAGGATATCTTTTTTTTTTTTATTTTGAGTTTTCAGCCTCTCTAATACAGATTGAAATGTTGTAAATCCAAGGTAGCAAATTCTATTAGTATCTCATTTGCAAGAGTCTTAACTGTGAAGAATGAATTGGATTATTTTGAAGGGAAGTGAAAGGTTTAGATGCTGCAGCACCAAATCAGAGGGAAATCCAACTGTCCCGACAAAGGCACCCCACCACAGACCCACCACTGAGCACCTCGTTCTGCGATGAGAAGGATTTATCATGGAATCATAGAATGGTTTGGGTTGGAAGGGACCTTTAAAGGTGATCTAGTCCGACCCCCCCTGCTGTGCGCAGGAACATCTTCAATGCCATTCATCTTCAACCTGGAATGTTGCCAGGGATGGGGCATCTGCCACCTCTCCGCGTGACCTGTTCCAGGGTCTCACCACCCTCATCGTAAAACATTTCTTCCTTACATCTAGTCTGAATCTCCCCTCTTTTAGCTTAAAACCATCACCCCTCCTCCTATCGCTACAGGCCCCACTAAAAAGTCTGTTCCCACCTTTCTTACAAGCCCCCTTAAGTATCAAAAGGAGATTTAGGTGCCTCATCACCTTTGGACTGATGTCAGCTGGCAGGGCCATTCCCAGACCAAATGCCCCCGACGTTTGCAGGGTGGTTTGGGTGCACTGGCCCTGGCACCAGAAACCAGGGATTCTCCATGGGAGCCATGGCCGGTGCCGGAGCGGAGCCTGGCGATGCCGTGGTGGTCAGTGGTGAGCACGGACAACCCCGTGGGGAGAGCCGGCGTGGAACCCAATCCGCAGCCTTATTTAAATAGGACTGAGGAATATGAATCTTATGGTGCCTTTGGAAAGTTTGCTCCTTCTCTAGAGAAATGTTTTACAGGTCTTTCAGATTATAAGACATTTTCTGCCCTACTTAGAATTGGGGCAGATTTCCAAAAATGTTTGGGTATTTAAAAGATGCGGCGAAGCTCTCACCAGGTCCTTCAGAAACAGCTAAGCATTGACACCTGTGACAGCGAGCAGCCTAGTTTCCAACCATGTATCAGGTGCCTGTCTAGAAAATTTACTTTGAAAGGAGCGATCCCCATGTGTCGCAGTGCCAAGCAGATCAGCACCCAAGCCCCAGATCCTCAAAAGGCATTTCGGCACCTCTGAAGCCAATAGCACTGGCTGAACGCGTGTGTCTGGAGTCAGCGGAGGGGAGCGGGAGCCTCCGGAGGAACGCTCCGTTGCTCTGCAGGGCTGGCAGGAGCCTCCTGGGGAGGACCTTGCAGAAATGGACCCTCCCTTGGCGAGACGCTGGACAACCTTCCGCCGGGGGAAGAGGGAGGTCCATCGGACGCGCTGAGCGCACGATGCGCAGCAAAGCTTCCCTCGTCCCCGGGGGTAACGCTGAGCGCATTTAAGTCGAGTTGGCCCCGTCCACGCGAACAGGAGCAAGGGGATAAAAAGCCCGTGAGAAGGGTTCGTTGGGCTCCGGCGCTGGTACCAGAGCCACGTGGTGGGAGAAAGGGAAGGGAATGGCAAAGGAAAAGGGATGCGCCAGCGGCTGCCAGGCCGAGGCGGTCGGGGCAGAGGGCTCCTCAGCCGCCCCCTCGCATAACGTTTTCTCAGAACTTCCGAAAAACTCCATTAGCTCTCTCTGCTTGAAGGTGACATTTATTTTCAATTCTCCCCACAATATGATGATGAAATTACATGAACTTTAAATCAAACTTTAGTGCGACAGGATAAATAAGCCTCACAGCTGACTGCACCGAACTGGCATCGGAACAATCACGCCGGCGCTGCAATTTTATCATCTTAACAAATGTTTGTTTTCCATTTGCATTTGACAATGGAATTAATAAAGTATTTCACCAATTTAAGTCTTACGAAAAGTGTATCCCACGGCTCGGCTCCTGACCCCACTTATCTCATTTATAGAATTTGTAGTCTTTACAGGATGGTAATATGAGGGACTTGCATTGCATCGTTTCAAACGCCTCTGCTTCCAATTTTCGCGGTAATAGTAAGGGCGCTTAAGAACAATGGTCCAGTGATCTGGTTTGTCTCTTACCTGCCCTGCAGCCACCAGGCAATTGTTAAATGCAAAAGCCACAAAAGCAGATAACAAAACAGACCATTAGTGTACAGGGTTTGGCCACAATGGTTTCAATAATAATTAATATGCAGGATAGCTAGTCGTGTCACACACCATTTCAGACCTGAATTGCATCTGTCAGTCCAAATTCTGACTACATGCGAGGCATCCAGCACCGAATCTAGTTAGACAGCTAACTGAATTAAAACAAAAATCTACAGATGCATGATAAATGCACAGGATGCTATGTCACACATGAATGACTTCTGTGCAGGCCAAATGACAGATGTATTTCCTCGACTCCAGGCCAGACTCCAGCACAAACCACTCTTCATTTATCAATAATTGGGCCTTAATTTCATTTGGCAGTGCTAGAGCAGCATGCTCAGCTTCCTCTCCAATAGACTAACACTAATTAGACTTTTTTTTGGGCATCAATCTTTTTATTTTATCCTCTAATAATCAACCATAAGCATAGCTATATCTTGCCTTTTTTCGAGGGACATGGTAGGCTTTACCCATAACTCGTTATTAGCGATAATGGAATGGGAATGGGAACCGTTCTATTATTTATGTCTGAGAGAGAGAGCGGCACTGAGGCAGGAGCAGGGATCATATTCTGCCTATTCACACTGAATCAATGTCTTGATTCGCTTGCCACCTCTTTTGAATAATAAATGTCATGTTCTATTAGTCCTTATGTGCCAAAAAGGGGATTTTAGTCAAAGAGAGTCTATTTGTCAGGGAGATTTTGGGGTAGAGTTAAACACGGGCACAGCAATTCGGAGGTAAATGGGGCACACGGTACCCGGGCACTGGGACCGTTACGGTTCAATCCTGGAGACTGCTGAGTACTTCTGGGTGGTGCCGGGCATCCCGACGCCACGTCGAAAACATCGTCTTCACAGGAGATACGGGCACCGGGCAAGACCGGGTCTCTTAGCTTCCCGGGTTAGTGATGGCAATCTGTAAGATCCAAAAGAAATCGATCTTACGTAAAATTTTTCCCTATATCCTGTCAGATATACTTAGATGTATGTGGGTATATGTACTTACGCGCACACGCACGTATTTGTAGGGCAGTGAGAGAACGTACATGGGAGCATGCATATGCATAAAGGCAGAGATCGGATAATCTTATAGCTTATTTACACCTCACATTATGCCATCAAAGGATTTATCCCTGCAGAGTTGAGCTTTGCAGCTAAATTCCCTGCAGTTTCAAATGCGGTGATTGAACTGACCCTGGTTTACATAAGTTCTGATCTTATCACCCATCTCCCCTATAAGCTCAGAGACGAGCACCATCTTCCCAAAGCCTTTTTCTGCCTTCAAGTGACAGGCTGAAAAGACTGTTCCCATTTGCGGAGAAGACCTCAGCTTTAGGTAAGTGTTAAGCCCTATTGATTTGCTCCAGGGATCAGTGCTGCTCGGCACCGCTTGCGCTCCCGTCAGTGTTTTCGCACAGAGTGCTGTGTTTATTGGCACAGACTAAATCAGTGATGTGGTCCTCGGGGCTGATTGCTATGCCCAGATGATCTGTTGGAGTTTGCTGCATGATCCAATCTATGGCATAATTGAAGAGGATGAGGAACAAAATTCATCCTTGTTTCACCCCAGTAACTACGCCAAATTCAACAGAGAGCTCTCCATATGGTCCAACACAAGTTAGGTAATGTGTATATTATGCCATAATAAATGAAGTCTCTTAGGTCTTAGTGGCTAGTTATTATCAAAGATCTTTCCTAGCAATTCATTGTGATTGGAACAGAATGCAGCAACTGGAAAAAATGATAAATAGTGCTGCCGCGCAGTTATGATAGTGATGGAAAAATCTGGGCTTGCAGTCTTTTGCTAAATAACAATGTGCCCACATGTGTTTGCTCTCCACTTTTGGAAAAGTCTAACCGTTCTGAATTCAAATTCATTTATTTCCAGGATGAATGCAGATGTATTTGGAGAGCCTCTTCCCAAATAAGCCGTGTAAGTCCTGGAAGACATCTTATCCCAGAGGGTAAGAAATCTGGGAGCACTCATTAGCTCTGGTGGTGTTCCAGCAAGCCAGCAAAGGCGGAGCATGCCTGGGAGTCAGGCTCTCCTTCCCTTTCGCTCGGTGCCTCCCAAATAAACGCCCTATTTAGACACTTCTTTAAGGTTTCAAACTTTTTTTCTGGTCAGGAATGTGCTCGGTTTCACATCCTTCTTCTTTGTTGTTGCTATTTTCTCATTATTACTATAATTAAACTTTTTACGTAACAATTACATTTTCTCTAAAAGAAGCTCAGATGGAAATAGCAGATAATGGAACAACATTCCACGGGGGTAGCAGAAGTGCCGTGGAGGATGTATTTAACTACATGACTGGACAAAGGACCTCTAAAAAGTTGCTTTTCTCTCCAGCTCCATTTCAATGACCCTTAGTGCATTAAGCAGCCATGCATTATATTGTAGCTCTGATAAATTATAGAATTATTCGCCACTGCTACCCTCCACAGCAAAGAACTTTGTTGTCAGTCCGGTACCTGCCTTGCTTATTTATTTATTTCGCTTGACAAGAACTACAAGGAAGCTCTTTCCTCCCGGCCCAGGCGCTCCTGCATGTCACACGCTTGTCTCTGCAGACAGAGTAGATCCAATAACCAGGTGGATACGCAGCTTCGATACTTCATGTAACCCCTTAATTGGAGTCTTTTACGCCAAAAGCACCTTTCCCCCTTTATTTTATTACATGTGGTTTTCAAAATAAGGGTTTGCTTCCCAACCGTATCTTTGCTGTCTAAAGTAACACCGGAGAACAAAACACTGTGGGGTTTTTTCATATTAGCCACGAAGGGAAGAAAGACCAGCTCTTGACAGAATCCTACCCCAACTCAGCAGACGGATTGCCAAATTCAATTCCCGATTATCTGATGACCTGCAACTCCTTCTTCTGTCCATTTACTCAAGCTGCAAGCCTGCCACTTAAAAAAGATTTGTTAATAGGGTTTCAGTGCCAGTGAGCCCTTAACATTTCTTTTTGCCTATAAACTAATTTTATTGTTTTACTCTAGTGAGGAAAATTGCTGCATTCATCTTGGAATGAAGAGTATTACCCTATTAAAGACAAACAGCTGACTAACAAAATCAGGTTTTTAAAAAGTACTACTTTGGAGTAAATAAGAAGTTGCTAAGCTTAGTATTATCGTGGAGCTTTTTACTGTCCCTCTTGCTTCTCTACGTCCCACTTCTCACCCTAAAACTCCAGGACACGGCTCGGGCAGGGATGTGCGGGCGGCGGCAGCCAGCAGCGCGGAAGGGCTTTGCTCTCCACGCTGTCCCCGGGTGGGAAGATGGGCCAGAAAGCTCCCGTCCTGCTCAAACCAGGAGCCGGGCGGCTCACAGCAAAGGACCCTGCTGCAAAAATGCCATTTTCCCATGGGCGGCCAAAGAGCAGAAGAGATCCCACACGCTCCGCAGGCTGCTCCCAAGCTTCGCCTGCAGGCTTCAACCCCAGGGATGTCGTTCCTGCGTGCTTAGCCTAGGAAAGCTCAACGCTCGGATGGTCGGCGTCTCTCCGGAGAGCGGGGCAAGGCGAGCGGGGTGGGTGGCACGCCGGGGCAGAGCCCGTGGCCCCTCTCCCGCATTATCCCACGGCCGGCTCCGCTCCCTGCCGGGAGCATCCCCAGAGCACCCACCGCACCTTCCCTCCCACTGCCCCCACGTATCGATACCTTCCTCGTTCCCAGACTTTTCTGGTCTGTTACCATGGCAATCCCTTGCCTCAATAGGGTCCTTGTGAACTTGTTTACCATCCCAATTATAACATTTTCAAATCCAGGCTGATTATGACAGCTCTGTGTCGCCCATCTGTGCCTGATCCGATCAGCACTTCCACAACAATGCATTGGCAGGTCACCACCGCCCTGCAGCACACGTTCCCCCACGCTCGCCGAGCCCAGCGCTCCTCGGCAGCCGGAAAGCAGCAAATTTAGACGCTTGCGGGAAGCGGAGGATTCGCTGCTCGACGCCCAGCCGGCGAGGCGGACCGAGAGGGCAGGGGCACGTCCAGGGGCATTTGCCACACTGGCACCTCCCAGATTTCCTTTAAGGAAAGTAAAAGGGAAAGAGGAACTTTTCTGTTGAGTTTGGGATCGTGTCCTTGCTTGCATCCTCATGGGATTAGACAGCCTGGAGGCGGAGCGGCGATGTTTGCAGATCTGATGTCCCAGCCCCACGCAGAGCAGGGAACCGGGGGGGTGCAGGACCCCTGGACCACCCAGTGCCCGAGGGTGATTTGGGTGCAGCCGCCTTTTTTTCTCCTGTCTGGTCCAGACGGACACATCCGTGGCTGGGCAGGACCTGAGTGAAGACGGGATTTAATTCTTCTGAGACTGGACCCACCGGCACCTGTGGGCGCCGGTGACCGGGGGGATGCGCCCACCCCGGGGACGCAGCTTGTGCCACCAGCCATTAGGCTGCAAGAGGCATTTTCACGACCTGAAAATGGTCAAATAGTGAAGGTGCTGATACAATCTCAGTAAGTCCTGCAGGTGCAATCAAACTCCCGCTATAATAATTACAGTGCCCCTACTCCTGTTCTCCATGTACAGCTCATATGAGGCAGCCTGATATTAGCAGATAGTAATTGTTGATGGTGTTCAGGTGGGTACAAGAAAATTGATTTTTTACAGAGCTTAGGTTTCAGTAATAAAAGTATTCCCAGGCACTGCTTGGGAAATCCCGGACCGCCTCAGCCACGGTGTCGGCACGAGGGGACTGCATCTGTCATGGAGAAGATGGGTCTGATCCTGTGCTGCCCTGCGGAGGGGATGATGTTGGTGCAGTTATACCGAGGATGCGTTTGGCCACAGGGTTGAATATTAAAAATGGGTAAGCTACAGACA
Organism: Elanus axillaris; assembly: GCA_026212715.1. NCBI lineage: Eukaryota > Metazoa > Chordata > Aves > Accipitriformes > Accipitridae > Elanus > Elanus axillaris. The sequence continues at coordinate 82,230,623 of JANZLQ010000079.1, read as the reverse complement.
GTGAGAAAAAAAGCAAAACCATATTCCTTTTCCTCTGCTTCTTTTTACCACTATTGCTCAAAACCATATTCCTTTTCCTCTGCTTCTTTTTACCACTATTGCTCAAAAAAACAGTGTGCTTTCACATCCTTTGGAAATTCACCACTTTTTCTAGTAAAAATGCAATTTGACCACGGCATTGGACATTACAGAGCCAAGAAAAGGTTCAAGGGATAGGTAGCGTCTCTCACGAGTTGACAAAACCCAGACGAGTTTTGGGGCACACACGCCCTTCTTCAGACCCTACATATTCACAGCTAAATTTCATAAGGAAACCTGTTAATTTAACAAAGAGGACAGGGAAAGGTATGAGAAACCAGAGGCTTCAACATACCTGCCAAAGAATAGATTGGAATGGATCTCTTAATCCTACAGGCTGGAAGGAACTGAAATCCATGGTGGAAGTTGCAGCCAAATAATTTCAGGCTAGAGATAAGCAGGTTTTGGTATAAATTTTCAACAGGGATGAAAATTTAGCCATTGGAAGCATCTAGCAAGAACTGTAATAGAAAGCCCTTCCCTTGAAGTCTTAAAATCAAGACCCATACCCTTCTGAAAGAGTTTCTCTAGCTCAGCAGCAGGACTGTGCTGGATGCAGCTATTCTGGGGCTTAGATTAAATTAAAGGATGATAATGGTCCCTTGTCTCTGAATCTATAAAAGAAAAGTACACTTAAAAAAAAATATGTGCTGGTGTCACTTGTGCCAACTTGTGACTCAACTGCAACATGCGCATATTTCTCACAGTTCGGGATTTTTCCAAATAACTCGGTGTTCTCAATGGGTTCATTATGAGCCTCTGAAAGAGCATTGTTAGCATCAGTCCAGGATGGAGCCTCTGCTCCCTCTGCTTCCGTCCCCGTCCCCTTCCCCAACCCCGGCCACCCTGGGGAACGCTGCTTCCACTGGGTTTTCCCGATGAAGATAAAGCAAATCTGTCTGTCAGCATGTGTCTGATGAAGTATTTTCTTACAGTGCTTAAAAAAAAAAAAAAAAAAAAAGGTATTTGGTGGCTAAATGGAAACGTACAGTGTTGCAGATGTCCAAAAGAAGCTCCTGAGGCACCATATAAAAACAATATTTCTCTGGAAAAGAACAAACCAAACCAAAACACAACAGGAATTCGTGGTCCCTCAATATAAACATTCTAATCTTCCATAATTTATCTGTCTGAGCGCTTTCTTCACGTCTATGGACGCCTGCCTCTGAAGGCATGCATCGCTTTCCCACGTACCTTGAAAGCACTTTCTGTGTCCTTTGATTTTTACGTGGAAGAGCCTTCCCCTCTGCCTTTCCACAAGCGCAGGTCAAGAACAGTGAAGACAGCCCCTGGTCGCGTGGGGACCAGGCGGTGGAGGGCAGAGCTCCAGGTCTCCTCTGCTGGCAGGGCCTGAACCGCAAAGGCTTCCACGGTTTTTCCAGTGATGCATGATATTGGTCTAATTTTTAGCAGCCAAACGAACTTTGGTTTCAGAACGAATACGAAATTATGGTCTTTTTTTTTTTTTTTCCCGCTTCCATCCAACAATGGTCCGAAGCTAATTTCCAGTATCTAACCCAGCTTTCTGGGGAAGTATTAAGGGGTTGTGAAAGTTAGCTCCGCACCAAGCCTTTGGGTCTCGCTCTCCGGGAAGGAAGGCTCCTGCTCTCATCCACCAGGCATCTCCGCCGCAGCTCCTCTGGCTTTCCCTGGGGATCCGAGCCCCGGGTTCAGCCCTGCCTGCCGGGACACTGCCGGGAGCCCGGCACGGCGTGCTGTAGCCGCAGGCAGCGCGTGCCACCGGACTCGGGGAGGGGGATATTTCCCTCCCCGCTCCCCCAGGCCTGGAACGGAGCATGGATTTGTTCTCTCAGTACAAACATCACAGGAGATTATAGGCTTGAACAGGCTTCCAAAGCACCATTTCTCTTTTTTTTTTCCTCATCTCATTTTCATCCCATTTCTGTTTCTCTGATTCCAATTTCAAATTCTGGAACAGCAATCGAGAGACTTTTGCTTATGAGCAGCAGCAAAAGCTACCAGTAACTTAATGAGCGGACAGCACTGGCATGCAAACAGCCAAGTAGCAGCTTTTGAGTAGCATATCTCCATCCTCCTCCTGCCCATGGTCAGGCTGCCTCTCCTCGGGTTGGAAGGGAGAGTTCCCGTCCTCATCCGCATCTGCCTGCCCTGCATGGCTGCACTGCGCACTACCATGTGGCCGTGGGGACCTGGTTCTCTTTCAATCCATTTGCAACACTAGGAAAATGATGGGTTTTGGGGTGGTTGGGTGGGTTTTTTTTCAGATCCATTTTCTGGTTTTGTTTGCCATTAAATCCTAACTTAATTTCAGATGTGCCTGTGGCAGACAATTTTAGTTAAACGCCGCCTTGACTGCCAGAATACTTCCACCGTACTTTGTTTTTTAATCCCACTAAGCTGAGAACATCTTTCACTTAGTTTGGAGAGACGCAGCTGAAAGAAAAAAAAAAAAAAAAAGAGCACAGAAGGCCCGTTTTTAAAAATGGATGTGTCTGTGCATCAGGGACGGGGCTCTGCTTCTCTGACTTGTATCGGCAGTGCCCGGCACCGCTGCGAGCCCACGGCTGCTGCCGCCACGGGCTGGCTTCTGCAAGGGCAGAGAAGAAGGACGCGGAGGAGTCTTTCATCCTGACATCCCTTTTCCCCGGCGTGCTTTAGCGACCTTGAGCCTGCCTAGATGTGACCCCTGCAGAAACCCTCGTGAAGCACGAGTTGTCTTCACAGTCTCCCGGACTTGCAGACCCAGCTTCACCGGTGGGACGGGTTCCCATGCCGTGGTCGGCGTTGCGGGAACACAACGTACGGCAGCGCATCATGTCTTACGGTCAGCTTCGGCTTTACAAGCTCCCTGGTTGAGGCACCGGCTTAGGGCTCGACC
>JANZLQ010000079.1:82159820-82227331 GCA_026212715.1 Elanus axillaris | reverse complement strand
GACCCTTCCTCCATCCAAGCTGTGCCCAGGAAGGGTCGAGCCCTAAGCCGGTGCCTCAACCAGGGAGCTTGTAACTCTGAATTTCTGGCCAAACTCCCTCCGCGTGTTTCTGCCAAAGTCTGTCCTTTTCCCCTCCCCAGGCAAAGCCGGGTCCTCTCCGGTCGCTCACGTGCTGCCTGGCCAGCTGTGCTGTGGCATCTTCCAGGTGTAGCCACTGTGGGTTTTTTTTAAAGCACAGTGTTCTTTTTTTATTTTTCTATTTTAATAAATATTTATGCTGCTATTTATATAAATATAAATATATTTATTATGCTGTCATTATGTAGTGACCTGCTGTGTCATGCTAATATTAGAAGTTCCTGGCAAAAAAAAAATAATCATTTAAATTCCTCCAGGTCCCAAGCGCAGAGGAATGGAAGACCTGGGTTCGGCGTCCCTCCCGAGGGTTTACTGCACCGTAGTCCAGCCCTGCTAACAACAGGCTTCTGCCTCAGTGGGAGGAGGCACAGGACCCAAAAGCAGCTCCGGGTCCGCAGCACGACCCGGTTTTGCAGAGACCGGGGTGGGCTCCACGTGGCGGGGGGGGGGGGGTTGCACGAACACGAGCCTCAGGCACCCACGCTGAAGGGTGGGTTAAAGCTTTATTATGATTCATCTTCCTTGCTGGATCTTTGGTTTAGGTCCAATTTCCAGGGCACTGGAAAAACAAAACAGAATCAGTTTGGTTACCTAAGTTGATTACTGTGTTTGTTGTTTAAACCAGAAAACTTCTATTAATCCCTGACAGGACAAACACCTCTGTTCCTTCCGAGGGCCGCAGCTGTGTCCTCCAGCTCGAAGCAAGCCCCTGCTCCCGCTCCGTTTGGTTGCTTTTCCCCTCTGAGCACAGCATCCCCTTCCCAGCATCTCCCCCCAGCCCACCACGTCCCCCCCCGAGCATCTCCCTCTAACTCCAGGGCTCCTCCTGACATCTGGTGGGTGCAATAAATCCCCCCCAGCTCCGCTCGCGGAGGTGGACCCCTTGCTTGCTTAAATACAGCCCATGCTATTTGATTACCTTATGCCCTGTGCAAATCTTGCCAATGCCACTACCTTTCCGGTAATCTCTTAATTCTCTCGACTCTCCGGGAAGATGTTGCTGCTGGATTTCAGGCACATTCTTCAGCGCAGGGCTTTGCACGCAAGTGTCTTGCTGCACGTTTGGCTTTAGGCCCAGGGCTGGATTTAGTCATACAGTGTTAATTTTAAATTCTTAAAAAAAAAAAAAAAAGAGGGTGAAGTGGGGAGGGTGGCTGGAGATTTCTGCTTTATTAGTGTCGGGGAGACAGATTCAGCTTTGTGGCGCAGTGGAGAAAAACTCAAAGAAAACTGGTTTCAGTGGAATTTCCTCTCGCTCTTGATGGGAAACGGGTCAGGAGCCGAGTTCACCCCGTGCCCGCGGAGCCCCCCCCGGGGCCGCCCGCTCTGCCAGGCCTTCCTCAGCTGGGGGGGAAGGAGGCTTTCTGTGGCAAAGCCAACTTCTACAAAAGTTTCTGCCAAATCCAGGGTTTCCAGCGAGACCGGGAAGTGCTGAGAAAGGGAGCTCTGTGCGGGGGGCGGGGGGAGCACACTGGGGTCTGGGGGTCTGGATGTTCCCAGCAGCGGCACGACCCGGAGTACGCTCTCGGTGCCGAGCAGGGCATCCACGCTGGGGTGATATCCCAGGGATATCTGCCCTGGGAAAATGGTCCTCAATGGCAGAAACACACCCCCCCCCCCCCCAGCCCCAAAAGGTGAAACGCTTGCGCGCACTTGCCGTGCAAAGGTATCTGTGAGTTTCCACGGATCGCTTTGGGGCAGAACCCTTGCAAAGGGCAGCTGGGGGTGCGGAGGGAAGGTCCCCTGCCCCGCCGAGCCCCCACGCACCCCACGGGCAGGGCGGAGAGCAAGGCTGTGCCGCAAGCACGCGGCTCCCAACCCGCGCGGAGCCGGAGGGTTACATAAAGCATCCCATCAGGAAATAGAAACGCCACCATATGACTCATGCAGCCAGCATCTCGCTGGAACTGTGAATTTCTTCTTTTATGAAAAGGTTTGGGGAGTTTTCTGGAAATTCATAGTTTAGAGCTTGTGCTCAGGAACGGTGTGAGCAAATATCCATGGCCATTTTCCCCAGTGAAGACTGAATAGCGGCTAACCGTTGTCAGGATGTGTCAACAGAGATCACAGGACAGCACGTGAAGGCAATGCTCTATTTCGTCTGATTTTTTTTCCCACGGAAGATGGGTCAGGCTGCTTGCTTCGGGCTGGTCCTGAGCTGCAGACCTGCGTCTCTCCCCTGGGCCCCTCCGCGCACAGGCAGAGCTGGGCAGGCGGAGCAGAAGGGTCTTGCCCTTGGTTTTCTGCAGACGCAGCGATTATCCTTCTGAAGGTGCTTTTTATTCTAATAGAGAAACTGGGATCAATCCCCTCTGCTGGGTGCCAGACCCCAAAGCCGCGTCAGGGCTGCAGCTACCAGCAGGTTGCTTCCAGCTCGGGTCCCCGGAGCTGTGGGACTGGCCCCTGCCCTGCTTCTGGTCCCAGGCAGAGAGCCAGTCTCTTATTCTCGTGATGAATAATCAGCTTTTTAACACAGAAACCTTCTGTTGTGTGAGGAAACACTACTTTGCATGGGAAGACCCTTTTCTTTTTTTAATTGGGGATGATTGAAAGATGGATGATCAATAACAGCAAGGACAGGCTCTTTATAAACCTTGAAATGATTTGCAATAAACCTTGGCTCCCTGGAAATACAGATCATGTGTTCACTGGAGATAACGTATGATTAAGATTGGTACTTTTTTTATACCTCATTTTCAAAGCATACACACCAGAGTGAGCAATATCCAGGTCTTCATAAAACGTGCTTCAGGAAAAAATATCAAGGGTCGCATCTCAGCTTTGGTAAATTGTTATAAACGATATGATACAAACCCCTCCATGAGAGGTTCCAAAATGTTTTAATTTGCCTGTTTATTTGTTTTTAACCCGGTAGCATCTCTGGCAAAGCTAGTGGTGGCAGGGCTGCCACGGGCAGGGACGGAGCCTGCCCCTGGGCTGGGTCGGCGGTGGGAGACTTCTGTCCTGCCCGCAGGTCTCGCTCTTTCTCCCTCCACTAAATCTATGCTAATTTTCAAGTGCTCGACATTTTGCTCCGAAACATCACTGCTTCCAGTTCCTAGATTTCTCGGGAGAGGGTGAATAAAGGTGATTTGCTAAAAAAAGGGGACTTAATATTCAACCTTCTCTATCATTCACCTATTTTTGACGGTTTATTATGATGGAAGGTACAACCCCATTGAGAGATCAGTGCCTGCTGAAATTTTAAAAAGAATGGGGAAAATTGTATACGGTTATAGATTTTTTTGATATGCATGTTAGTTTTAATCTGAGCAACATTATCATAATTTAACAGAGGAGATGTGAAACATTCAGATACAATAGCTGATGTAATTAAATGTAGAAGGGAGTTGCAGGGAAATGACAGGTTTCCATTTTCAGTACAAACACTCTTCCAAAAATTACGGGTGCTCAGCAACAAATATGACACCTATCTAAATTCAGGAAGTACAAAATGTTCATATTCATATTAAAAGAGAATGTGGAATCAGAAATCAGACTGAATGGTGGAAATGATGTAGTGGCGAAGACCGCGTCAGAGGAGGGGGGGGGGCACGGCTGACCTTGCCGGCTCCGAGAGGCACCTCTTGCACATACTAGAATATAAATCCCGCTCCCGGTTTGGCTGCGGAAGGCTAAACGCGGTCCAGTTCTCCCTTGCATCCGATTCACACGTTGCAAAGCCATTTTGTTTTCTTGAGCAGCGGGAACCCTCTCGAGTGTGTCTTTCCCCCGGGGCTCCTGCCCGAGTTCTGAACCCTTCCTCCTCCTCCTCCTCCTCCTCCTGCTCCCTGCAGCCCCGTACAAGGGTCTGGCCGGACAGGGCTGTGGAATGGTGCTGTGCTTTTGGGAACGTTACAGGGACGGAGGGTGTCAGCGCCGAGTCGTGCTGCAGGGAGAGGAGAGGACCGGGAGGCTCTGCGTGGGAGATGGGGAGGAGGCAGATTAGTGGGTGTTCGCTGATTTTATTTATTTGCTTTATGGAAAGGCAACAATTGCCTCCATTCAGCAGATGAAGAAATGAGTCACCGAGAAGTTGACGGTTTGCACGTAGCTGGGGAGGACATCTGTGCCATTCCAGGCGGCGGAGGCCTCCCCATCGGCTGGCCTCTACCCCAGCCTCCATCCTTCCTCCTCTCCCGTGCGTCCTTCTCCGGCTCCTTTTCACCCGGAGGAACGAAAGGGCTGGGCAGTGAGGGGGCTTCTCCGAGGCTCTGCAGTAGCAGAAGGGATTGCTTTAAAGTCAACTATTCCATTACTGAAAACTAGGGGGAAGAATTACACCGGGCTGGGAGCCGCCGATAAACAGGCAGCTGGCACAGGGAGGGAAATTTCTTTCTTCTATTACCTTGTGCTTCTGCAAGTCACAACTTTGTCAGCCAGTGCCTAGCTGTGGATTCAGAAACCCAACGGCAGACTCCCCGTCTTTTCCATGTCTGCCTGCGCCTCAGCCAGCAGCACACCACCGGGCCAGATGCTCGGCGGGGAGGGACTGGTGCGCGGCCAGGGATGCGGGGAAGGGGGGAGGACGGCATCCCTTACCCCGGCCGCGCAGCTCCTCCGGTGCCCGGAGGGATAGGGATACCAGGAGCGAGCGGGCACAGCAGAGGTAGTCACCTTTCCCCGGCAATTCTTAAAGCAGGAGGGGAGCGACGCGGGGCATTGCCTGTGAACTTGAAACAGCTCTGATTAAAACCGAAGCGAAACAGCACAAATTCCTTGCTCCAGCTAGGGAGCTTGTGGAAATAAAGCGTATGAAGCTGGAGAAAGGTCAGGTCCACTGCTGGCGTAAATCAACACTGCGGGAAAGAGCCGGGCCAGTTGATAGGCGCGCAGGACGCGGACGACGAAGCCCAGCCGCCGAGGGGACGTTAATTAGCGTTGGCTGGTGTGATTAAAGCAAGCCAGGAGCGAGGAAAGGTGGGCTGGTTTGGGGAGCGCTCCCTGGGGGAAAGACAGGCTCACGGTTTCCCAGCTCAGGTTTCCCCGGCTGCGGAGCCCGCTGCCCTTCCCATCCCCGATGGCCGACCGCAGCAGTCCTTTTGCTGCTGGATAAAATCCACCGGCTGGGAACGACTGCCAAAACCGCGGGGCTGAGTGTTGCACAGCCGTCACGTGCTAAACCTGGGAGCGCAACGGGAATCCCTGAGCGGGGCCAGCGCGGGGCCGGCCGCCGACCCGACCCCACCGGCGCAGAGGGGATGGAGGGCCCTGGGGAGGGACAAGACGGGGAGGACAGATGCCCACTCCCAATTTGCACAAACCCTACAGAAAACAGGCAAATTAAACTTCTTTGCGTTGAACGGTATGCAAATCCAGGCTTCTTTGAATATCTTCACACAGAGAGTTTGCCAGAAAAGTACACAGCTGCATGGTAGTGAAATTCTCTCTGATGACTGGTTGGAAAAACAGAAGATTTGGTGCTGCTTGTAAGACTTCCTCCTCCTCTGATGCAGAGCTCGTTTGCTTGGTAGACAGTTCTCATGATCACTTCAAGCAGAAGGTAGCGATGGCGACTTGGCAAGACCCACACTGAAAATCCGTATTTGGATCATGAATCAGTACCATAATTTCTGTGTAAAGGAACATTTCAGGAGGATTTATAGCGTAGCATGCTAACATCAGATCTGCTTGTCACAGATCGTGTTAAAGGCTACAGATAAAAGGTTTGCAGTTTACAGCCCTGGAAAATTAGAATGAATTCCCTGCTGTGAGCACAGAGCAGTGACTAGCAGAAATCTTTCCTGAGACACTAAGTTGGACCAAGAGCCACAGCTGACTGACGGCAAAAACAGCTCCAAGAAAATGATCCTGTACCCGGACATTGCACCCCCAAACCCCCGGCGGGGCCAGGCAGCACCGCTCAGCCCAGCGTCGTTCTACACCAGACTTCTGGAACAGCAGCGGTCGGTGGACAGACACTACAAGGTCTTATCTTTAAAAAACGGGGAGCGCTGCTGGCAGCCCCAGAACAGTCGGGGTGTGGGGAGACCTGGCATGGCTTCACTGCCGTGGGAGCAAGTTGGTTAACCCTGACAAAAGTCGGGGTTTATCATGAGATAGCTAAAAAATAAGTGAACGTGTTTGGAGAGGACAGCCCCTCTGTACACTCCCCTCTTTGCTGAAAAGACTTTCTGCTTTTTAATTCAGGACCTCCGACCTGTCATGAAAATCTTTTCCTAGTTAGGGTTGGGTTGTTTTTTTTTTTTTTTCTTATGTAACGTTAAGATCTTATAATGTCCACAGACCGCTGCTGCTCCAGAAGTCTGGTATAACACGATGCTGATGTGAACCAGTCCTCCCCCAGCTCCACAGCCAGGTGCAGGCTGAATTCAGGGATGTTCAGACCAAACCCAGCTTCCACCACTGACCTGCCAATGTCTAAATGGCTGAAATCCCATTTCGAAGCGCACAAAGGTATTATAGCTTCATCCAGCTATACTTCAACATTATTCAAAATTGAAGAGTTTCTCTTAAAGCTGTGATTGCATCTACGCACCCCTGAACAAAGTCAGTCACGCGCCAGGCAAGCACACAGAAAACGGGAACTCTCCTTTCAACAGACAATTAGGAAAGACTCGGTGGACTCATTCAGGTTTCTTCTGCGAGATTTTAGGAAGTTCAAGCTCAAAATGCAAAGTAAAATTTCTAAAACGTTGAAACTAATACGTAGAAAAAAATTAAGAAGTTTGCCGAAAAAGCTTCTAAAATGAGAGCACAGAATTTTTCACATGGAAGAGATGTACAAAAGCTCTACGAACATGTTTTCTCTTTTCAAAAGCTGTTTTCTAAATGTCAGTTTTATCGCCTTTTTTTTAAACCATTTATGACCATATGTGTTTTTATGATATTCACAACATGCTTGTGCCACACAAGATGCAAATGTAATTTCCTGTTATAATGGCACAATATGCATAGCAACAAATGAGAAATGAGTGACACAAAATAATGAAAAGTGGCTCTGTGTGTGCGCGTGTGTGCGCCTGGAAGGGGTTTTTTTTCCCCCTAGAAGGGAATTACCCGGAGCATTGACAGGGGGTTCAGGCTCCTAATCCTGCACAGCCGGTGCCCACATGTGGGTTTTGACCAAAACTCATTCCAAGGTGTCTTTCAACTACCTCAATTAGCAATTAGCGAAACCCCTTCGTCACAGATGCCATCTCTTTGTAGGAGTGGGAGTTGGATTGTCCACTAATTGCCCTATTACAGCTTCATCCACTCCAGCGAGTCCTTTCACCAGGTGATCCCTGTTTCCGTCCCGTCTGGACGAGTGCAAAGGACCCTTGTGCAAGAAGGTGGAGGAGTGGGCATCTCCCCGGAGCGGCAACCTGGGGCCGGTGGGAGCAGCCGACCTTGGAAAAAGATTAATCGCGCCGGGTTTGGGCATCCCTGCGAGGCGGTGGGAGCTCTTGCAGCGTACGCAGGACCTGGGCGCGTGTTTGGAAGCGAAAAAGGTGAAAGAAGTTAGCAAAAATGGCTGGAGGAGGACATAAACTAGTGAGATGACTTGGCGTAATTAGTCAGACACATCTCGCCGGGTCTTAAGAGGCAGACAGCTGCTGGCAGTCCAGGTCTCCGCTTCTCCGGCATGAATGCCGCCCTCAGAGGTGGTGCCACCTGCGACGGGACGGTGCGGGGACAGGAAGGGACGAGGAGAAAAGGAAGAAAAAGGAGACCAAGAGTGGGGCAGGGAGGGGAATCGCGATTCCCCTGCTGAGCCCCCCAGTCCCTGGCACTGAGTCCGCCGGAGACGGGAGCTCCTCCACCTCCACCGCCTGCAAATCCTGATCGCCTCCGGGGCTAAAAACTCCAAGTTTTTACATTAGCAACGCTCCTGCTGTTGCTTTCAGAGCAGTCATGGCTGGATGCTTGGGCCAGGGCCACGGTCACCTCGGGGGTACCCCTCCTCCCGGCTTTCCAACCTCAGGGCACGGCAGCTTCTCCTGGAGCAAGCCCTACTGTTGCTCCTGGTAACAGTCGCGTACCACGGCACATCTCGCAGCTGCCCTAATAAGAAATGCAGAGCGAGATGCTCCCCGGGGCTACCTTCGCCCCAGGACATGAAACGCCGCCGTGCCATCGTGCCATCATCGTGCCATCATCGTGCCATCATCATGCCATCGTGCCATCGTGCCATCATCGTGCCATCATCGTGCCATCATCGTGCCACCGTGCCATCGTGCCATCATCGTGCCATCATCGTGCCATCATCGTGCCATCGTGCCATCATGCCATCGCACGGGGCGAAGGCGAAGCATCGCCCGCGCCCAGCTCCCGCATCCGGCACTCCGGAGTGACCCCACCGGCTGTCGAGGCGAAATTCAGGGCCTGCAGCCTTGCCCGGGTTGTGCTGTGGTCTTTCTTGCTGCTTTTGAAAGACCCCCCCCCCCAAAAAGTGGAAAAAGACATCATCAAGAAACGCTTGGTTAAATGCCGCTTGCGCGCGTCATCCGAATCATGGAAACATGTACAATAAAGCAGCAAATCAACCAAAAAAGGGGAAGAATTTCCTGGGAGGTGGAAGGCGTTTGGGGGCTGCGGGGGCGGTTTCGGGAGCCAGGGCAGCGCCGTGCGGTGGAGGGGGGGCCGGGGGGGCCGAGGGGGTCTTGACCCGTCCCTGGCCATTTGTTACCCGATAACTGAACAGAAAGGGGCTTTCAGGCCGTGCAGCTGACAGCGACTAATATTACACCGCAAAAGTGTATTTTTAAACCAGCTGCAAACTTCAAAAGCCTCAAGTGAAATATTTTATTTCCTATTTTAAGTAAGCTCCGAGTGCACGACACATTGTGACTGGGGCTGGTCGGGAAAATGTTTACTGAAACAGTTCCTCGCAGGAAAAAGCTGTTTGAAAAAACCCCGGTTTCGTCAAGAGACCACATCACACTTGGCAGGGAAGAAATTACACAGAAAAACATTTTGAAACAAAAAAGTGCGTTCAAAGTTTTCATTAGCTATTTTAAACAGCTTGATTTTTTTTATAATGTTTTCATTTTATGCTCCTGTTATCTTAACGGTATGACATACTGCCACTTATTATGTCAGAATAGGAAGAAGTATCATGCTGAAATATTTTGGTATTTTCATCCTGCCTATTAATGATCAAGGAACTTTGCAATTAAGTATCAATTGAAATGTTTTACCCTCTCAGGAACAAAGTACCTTGCATTATTGTAAAATGATTCGAAAGCCTGATTTATGAGTTTATTTGGGAATCCACAATTGATTACACCATATTTCAGAGTCTTATTTGCTCTTCACAAAATGCCAAACCCTCCCAAATACGCATTGTTGGTTTTGCAAATTCTTAGATGGAGAGGAACCCTCAACACAGCCAGTGCTGACACACGCTCCGCTACCGAGATCAATAATCTAGGATAAACGATACATATATCAGCTCGGAGAATTTAAAACATCTGAGGTGAAATTTTGAAAAACAGATCAGAGAGTCCAAAAATAGGAATAGGCGGGGAAATCCCATTTCCTGAGAAATTTTAAACACATTCGTACATTTTTTTTTCCAGCTGGGAGCAAGCGTCAAAGCGTTATCCTTTCTCACAAAGTGTAAATGGCAACTTTGGGCTAGTTCTGGCTATGACCTTTGGTGACACGTACAGTCTGTTAAAACGGGAAAAAAAAGTTGTACTTAAAATATTCATACCTCGGCTTGCAGACAGACATGTGTAGCGGTTCGGAGGAAAACATTCCTCAGGGCTTCAGCTGCCTGATTTTAGCTTTTGTAGGAATTACTCATTGAATAATAAATTTCTATGAATTATTTACAGGTTTCTCCTGTAATACACTGGAAGACAATTCCCACCTTGATGTGCATTTTTAAGCACGCAACTCCGCCACGACTTCCGAAGGCAATCCTGCCCCTCGCCCCTCGCGCGGCGGACGCGGAAGGGCGCTGACGCCTTCTCCTCGCACCTCGCCGAGGTCACGGGTGGAAATCCCGGTGGAGACCAGGTGTGGGTTTCCTCCACCATCTGTGTATCCAGGATGAAATATTCCTGCCGCGCTGGCAGAACGCCGCTGCCGGGGGAGCACAGGCAGCCGCACCGTCGCCCTTCCCCTGGTCCTGCTTTAGGCACGTGCCTGGAAGTGGCACCTCTGCCCAGGAAAGCACAGCAATAAGGCACCATCGTTTCCTGCAAGTGCTGCAAAGGCAGCTCATGGAATTAATCACGTACAAAGGTTGATTCAAATGGATCACCTTTTCCCTTTTATAAATCATGTCTCCCCTTGGCTCGCCTTGCCAACCTGCAGTACCTGCGGTGCTTCCTTAATCACTGCTGGGCATTTATCTCCGGGATGGCACAAGGCACCGACTCTCAACCGTGAGCAGCTGTGTGGCAGCCCGGGAAGGCTCTGGAGAGCAGCAGGTGCAATAGGGACAGAAGGACAATTTGGCTGACGCTTGGTCATACCAGCGTTTGCACACACAGCAAAGGTCATGAAGATTTGCATGAGCACAGCATCCTCCCACAGACATAGCGTCGCCCACGGACATGACATAGCGTCCTCCCACGGACATAGCGTCCTCCCACGGACATAGTGTCCTCCCACGGACATAGCGTTGCCCACGGACATAGCATCCTCCCACGGACATAGCATCCTCCCATGGACATAGCGTCCTCCCACGGACATAGCGTCCTCCCACAGACATAGTGTCCTCCCACGGACATAGTGACGCCCATGGACATAGCATCCTCCCACGGACATAGTGTCCTCCCATGGACATAGTGTCCTCCCACGGACATAGCATCGCCCACGGACATAGCATCCTCCCATGGACATAGCATCCTCCCATTAACATAGCGTCCTCCCATGGACATAGCGTCGCCCACGGACATAGCATCCTCCCATGAACATAGTGTCCTCCCATGGACATAGCATCCTTCCACAGACATAGTGTCCTCCCACGAGGATGCTGCGGGTGGCCACGTTACCCAACCGCATACCTGGTCACCAGCCCGGACCAGTCACCAGCATCCCATCGGCATCTCAGGGTGCGGGTTCACGGCGCAAATCGGGAGGTTGTCCTCATCGTCCACTTCCACGCGTGGACCTTTCCTCACCCCGCGCTCTCAGACCCACCTGAGCCCCTTGCCCCGTACTGTGGGGTTGGTTTAGGACGTGTCCCACTGCTGCCACCCAAAATCGGCTTTTCCTGAGCTGCAGCTCGGGCAGGCGGTGGGAGGCGCTGGGGGGGGATGGCCAGCACAGGTCCATCCCTGCCATCAACGGGGTGGCAAGAGCTGGGACCCAATGCGGCACCCGGCAAAGCCGCGTCGGGCTCCAAGCACCTAAACGCTGATGGAGAGGAAAGGAACTGAATTTTGCTCCTCGACAAATAGTCTGGAATTGCACCAGGGGATGGAATCAGACAATTAATTACGAGCAGACGAGCAGTTTCAGCACGGTTGTGAGTGGATGCAGCTCCCTTTGCGAGGAGTTGGGGCTGGCTCGCTCACCCCTGGGCTGGAGCTGGCCGGGCTTCTCCCTTACGTACTTATAAATAATAAGCAGAGGGATTCTTTTTTCCAAATGTGTGCAATATCGCGTTGTCCTAATTTAGGAGCTTTTGTATCTCATCATAAAGAGCCCTAGAACAAGAGGATTAAGGGAAAACTCTTTGAAAATCAGAGCCCATGTTATTGCTTCTTGATGGACTAACAATTCAGATCTAATTGATCACGGCATTAATTATACATAATCTCTATGTACTCGGGTAGCCTTGTGGGATATTTCTAATCAAATTAAAACTAATTCAAAGCAATCTGACATTACAGAATGTTTTGTCTCTATTTTAGGACAGGGAGTCAGGGGATATGAAATGCATATTACATCTTGATCTGAGTGCATGCACTGTAAAAAGGCCTCTAATATAATCACTTCCACGCAGCGGTGATTATGAGTACGGTAGTCGTGTGGCTCACAGAAATGATTTTTTAAAAAAAAAAAAATAATTAAACTGGCAACATGAAAAAGCCGCTAAGTCAAAATGTCAGCGTGAGTAGGTGAGTCGATGCGTAAAGCGGGCGCTGGGGAGGACAGCGGGCGGCTCTCCTGCCCTGGACGGCACGCGGCACACCTCCAGCAGGCAAAACACCGAGGGAAAAAGGGCTTTCTGAGCAGGGGTAGACCGTTTAATCAAAGCCGTAATAATATATATACGTTTGCGGATTAGAGGGCTTTTCATCATTTTTAGCTGAAAGCATGGGTAGATGTGTTTTGATTTCTTTTTATGAAAACACTCTGAGGAGTTGGGAGGATGTATTTAAGTTAAAAATAGTGGTTTTAATTGAAAGTAAAAAGGCAGCGTGCTTACCTCACAGCTTGAATGGAGCCCATCCAAAAACACACAGCAAGAAAAAAGGAGCGGGGATGCGATGCTCATCTGGGGTAAATCAGCGCGGCTTTATGGGCTTCACCCCGCCGAGGGTCTGGCCCCACTTACCGCCTTCCCCGCTCCGGGGGGACCAGCCCGGGGCCCTGGCAGCAGGAGGGCGGCTGAGCCCGGCGGGGTGCTGGGTGCCGGGGGCTGCCGGGGTGCCGGGGGCTGCCGGGGGCTGCCGGGGGCTCCTCGCCCAGGTGCTGCCGCTCGCGGCTCCCCTTTGACCCAAACCTGTTAAAATCTTTGAAGGCTTCACGTTAGCGGGTCTCTGTGTGTTTAGAATAACAGAACACGTTGGAAACTTCAATAAAAAGTGGTTTATTGATTCTAATTAAATCTTTTTTTTTTTTTTTAAAAGGTATAGCAGACACCGATCCTAGTTAACTTTAATTTAGGACTGACATTTACATGCTGCCTAAGAAGTGGGAATTCAGAGTGGACAATTCATTTTAATTTTGGTGAAAAATATCATTTAAATGCCAGAAAACTGCATATTTAACATTTGCAGTAATTAAGTGGCTTTAATTTAATAATAAATCTCACTTGTCTCTATCTATTTACACTCATTCCTCTGTCTTGGCCTGGCACATTCTGTAGTGATTGAACTACTACTAATTACTTCTTTTCAAGTGTAAATATGTTTTAATACTTTCTTCTAGCCAGGTAGCACGTTTACTATTTAGCTGATAATAACTTTTTGTAATGAAATCCTTAATTCGGGGCCTTCTTTCGTACAAGTTTTTGCGTCTATCCCGCAGCAGAAACAAGTCTAGACTAACCAGCCTGCATCTGGTCTGGGCGTAAATTCCTCTAAACCACCATCTGGAACGGTTTTCATATAAACACAAAGAAAATTCTACAATAACACCCCCCCCTTCTCCGCCCTTAGTCATCCTCGAACTGCTGTTAAAAAATTCACTTTTTCTGTTTTCCTCCTTGACAGCACTCTGTTTCACAGGGCACAACATGCAAACACAGAGCTCTCATCTTAAATTTTTTGATCAAAGATGGGCATCCAAGTATTTTCTCAGCATGCTGCATCAAAGCCTGGTGGATAGTGCCACGGTTGCCCTCTGCCCCTTTCCTGGTTTCTCCTCTATTTTGGACCCAGAGCGCAGGAGAGAAACGTGGTTTCCCTCAGCAAATTCTCCCTTGGTGCAAACACCCCTTAGGGGCTTCTACTGCGTGAGGAACTAAGCCTTTACAATTTGATCGGGATTTCATGCTGAAGAGTTAAAAAAAAAAAATAAAAATTCCTTCCCATCTTCTGATGCAAAATGAGCTGAGGTGTCAAAAAGTTTCAAAATATTCCTGACCCACGCTGGGACTCCAAGTAGAAGAGAGCAAATTTGGGGAGAAACCGCAGGGGAAGGGGAAATTCAGCAAACGATGCTGTTTGCGCTCCCCGGCCGCCCCACCTTGCCCACCGCTGTCCTGTGCCCAACCTGCCTGTGCCGACCACCTCTTCTGCTTGGCGCGGAGCGGGACGAGCCCGTCGCCGAGGTCCTCAGGAGACCCCAACCCGCCGGCCCACCCGAACTGGCCGGTGCCCTTCAGCCAGCCCTTCTCTTGTCCTTACGACGTGCACAAGTAGCAAGCACCTGAGGTTCTGTGCTCCGCAAGATACCCTTCACCTCGGGTCACTTCGCTCTCGCGCATCCATACATCTTAAAGTGCTTTGATGTCCAGCTCTAAGCTGCTGCTGTGCCTCTTTGCTGACTGCTGAGGATTTTGCTCCATATGTTATCGCTAGAAGGGTACGTGTGTCAAAACCCTTTTTGAGCAGAGTTAGCTTAATGATACCTATTATTTAGGAACTGTAAATCAGTTTAATATTCTAATTAAGCCGTTCAGTACCTTCAGACACACGGTGTACTGGAGTCCTCACAACCATATGGGTATGCGGTGGGAAGCGCGCGGCTCGGCACACTGGGATTTAGCCATATGACTCCCATTAATAAAAAGGAGGTATGGACATGCGCCCGTGCTCCCCAGCCTGACACCCTGCAGGCCCAGCAGCACTGGGCAGAGAACTGAGGGATCCGGGCACCTGACACGGCTGAGCGTCAGAGGCAAAGGCCATCACAAAATGGTGAGGTCCTGGGAAACCGTCCTGGGTGGGAGGCGAGGGGAGAAGCAGCCGGAGCGATGAGAAGGAGACGGGGTGCAGGACCCGGGGCTCTGATACCAACCCCAGCTTTGCTCCTCACAGCACGAGTTTCAGCAGAGCTCCCTGGCTTAGGGGGTAAATCCCGAGGGGGATCCCAAGGCTGCACCGGATCAGAGCCCCACGGGGGGAAGCGGGGACCCCCACCCCGCCTTGGGCAGCCACCGCAGGGACCTTGCGCTGTTCTCCGTCCCCCTCTCCGCTCAGCCGACAGCGATCTGTGCCGGCGGAAAGGCTGAACATTGGGTTTACCCACCCCTGTACCTACCTTAGCTCAACAGAATCTTTGCGGACAGGCTATTCCGTTAAATGAGTCCAATTGTTTATAATTTAGCAATTAGTCCTACCTAATACGTCAAATGAGGTTGAGCCCAGAATCCAGCAGCAAGGCTGTGATTGCGGGTTACGGCCCGGGCAGCTGAGTCTTGGCTTGCCCACAGCCTAGGCTTGCCAGGAAGAGAAACGCCGACCATGTTTTGCTGCACCTGGCCGAGAGATTTCCAAATAAAGAATTTCAGTGATTTTTCTTCTTTTTTTTTTTTTTAAGAAGGGGAGTGGGATGTGGTGGTTTTGCGTCCCAGCATCTGGGTCTCTTCTCCCACGGGGCTGCAGCATCCCACAGCTGGGAGGGTCCCGCTTCACCCGGCTCCATGTGCCTCTGATGTGCCCAGGCAAGTCCTTTTAAAATACAAACCTGTATTAAGAGATGGGATGGGAAGAGTGCAGCTGCCTCCTCTGCAGCACCGCAGACAGCCCGCAACCAGCACTACGATGTGCGGAGAACACCGCTCAGATAGCTCCTCTTTATTGTAGGATGCAACCCCTCGCAGATCGCTGAGGCTGAACTCAAAGAAATCTTGTGCTTCACAACAGATGTTTCTAAATGTTTGGATTTATTTTTTATGAAGGTTTTACAAGAATCAATTCCAGTTTATAAGGCTTCTTTTTTTTTTTTTTTTTTTTTTCTTTTTTCCTGAGGACAGAAAGAGGATTTGGAGTGCTTTCTTCTGTTCTGGTTGAAGTTTTACTTATTGCTTTTAAAACTCCACAATTTTATGTGAGCTGCAGCCTTTACAGACAGAGCCGCTATCGCATTTCACAAATCACTACTTCTCGTACAATGTAACACGTGAAATACTGGAGCTGCGAGGCTGTGAGCTGATAGATTTACTGGGCACAAGATGCAGAAGGAGAAATTAGCTCTGTGCATGGCAGTAAACATTTTTTTATTTATTTTTAGGGAAAAAGGGTCTGCAGGCAGAGCCGATCTGCCAGTGGGAAGGGAGCGACCTGGGGGCTCCAGCCCTACCACCCTGCATCCCTGGGAGGGACAGGGCTAGCGAGGTCCCCGAGATCCCTGGTCCCCGTGAACGTGCGTCAGAAAAACCTTCCCAGGGAGAGAATTCTCGGAGAGAGACTTTGGAAATTTGCTCAGGTTTATCACTCAGTAGTATAGCTATTCAAAGCAGGAACTGGAAAAAACATCTATGGCAGAAGTACATGGCAAAGCCGGGGCTGGGGAGAGCGCTCCCTGTCCTTGCAGCTGCCTGGCACTGCCCACCAAAAATACCCGTTTTTCACCTGCTTCTAGGTTTGCCGAGTTTCCTGCGGTGTGGCAGTCTCCAGGTGACCTTTGGGTTTGTTTTTTTTTTTCCCCACAGAAGTAAATTCAGCCATTTCTGAGTATGGGGCTATGGAAAAGCACATTCTACCCATTTTAAAATATTATGTCAAGCTTTTCTTTTAGGATAATGTCATATCACACGGCTTGTATTCATCTATAGCATTTCGCACAGCATCTTTGCTGTACTAGCGCATCTGTATATTTATAGAGAGAGAAGGTAAATATCATTTGCAAGCAAAGGTCTCAGCCGAGATATTTGTTGAACAATCTTCCTAAGGTGACTAGAAATTGATTTTTCTAGTAATGTCAAAGTCTGTTGACAGAAGAAGGTAAAAGGACAAAATATTTATTACGAAAGCACGCCCGACTTTGGGTGGAGATCTGCCTCCCGCTGCCAGCCAGCAGCCCCTCTCCCCCGTAACAGTTCCTGACAGTACAGAACCAGGGCGAGCGGACCCGACCGGGGGACACCAACACGGAACGCCCAGGCCAAACCGAGACCAGAAACCCCAACGATGGGCCACGGCGGCAGTGCGGGCTCAGCCGGCGAAGCGTCACCTGGGCTGTCCCCAGCTAAGGCGTCCCGGCAGGCGCTGTGCAGCCCTCGCCGGCCGCGAGATGGGATCTTCTCCATTAGTTTTCAACCCTTGATCAAGTTTCCAGGCATTTTGTATTACACTTGATTTAGCTTTGCTAGACTAAGCACATTATTAATTGGTTCTCTTTTTATTTACAATACTATTGCTTGAAATATATACTACACTCGGTAATTGAATTTTTGGAATACAGTAATTAAAAAAGTCAAAAGAGCAATAAACAGAAGCGTTAGTAAATAATTGCATCTGAGAATGAGCATAAATCATCCAGATTAAATGATTTTATATCATATTTGAACTCTTTAATTTTAATTTATGGTTTCCAGACAATTTACAACCACTGCTGACTTTGTTTTCCTCTGCCTGCCTCATAGCCTTAGTGCTGATAAAAAGCTTTTCAAGAATTCTTAGATTTTTTTTCAATATCATTTTCCCAGGTTTTTTTTTTGGTTCTTTTTTTTTTTTTTTTTTTTGCACTCTGCAGGGGGGGTGAGCTGTATTCCAGCACCGGGGTCAGCACAAAAAAAAAATCATCGGAGATTGCTGCTGGCGTAGGGCTCGCCAGTGCAGCAGCAGACTTCTTGTCCCTCCCTGCTTGCCTTGGGTGGGCAAAGCCCCCGCTCACCTCCAAGGGTGGTCCCGAGTCCTCCCAGCCTGGATGAGCTGCAGGGCTTCTCCTGCAGCCCTCCTTCACCGGGCCCTCGGCTGCCCACGGCGGTGGGGTAGTCAGGAGCACGGGGGGGTCTCTCTGAGTGTGCGCATGCACACGGGGGTGTGCACCCGGAGGGTCCCCCCCACGCCCTGCGCCCGGTTTTCCAGCAGCCGGAGCAGGTGCTGCAGCTCAGATGCTGTCTGGGACGGGAGCGGGGATTATTCCTGCCCGCTGGTGTGATTACTTCCCTGCCCGCCTGCGCGGGGCATTGACCGACTCGAAGATTTCTGGCTTAAGACCTGCAATGAGCTGGGTCCCAGATAATTCTTGGCATCTGGATCCCCGAGGCCAAGGGGGTGAAGCTGTCGGAGGCAGGAGCTGGCGGGGCAGGATTAACTCTGCGCTCCCGCACCTCGAGAGCCGCAGAAAACCTCCCCGTGCCTGGGCGCTGGGTGCCACACAGCCGCGGCCGGCCGAAGGGCACGCTGCCTCTCCGAGGACGCGTGGTGTGCCGCGGGGAGCTTGGCTTTCCTTGGGTTGCAAAGTCGGGAATTTGGTGTGGGGATCTTCTCCCATCGAGTAGGAAATTCTGCTGTTTGCAGAGAGGGGCAGGGCAGCAAGCGGGCAGGGGCTGCTGCTGGAGCACAATGGGACAGAGTTTATAAAACATTTATCGAATATTTAACTTGGCACTTTGTCTTTGAAACAATATGTTGTTCAGCTTTTACGGCTTTAATTTCATTTAAAATTCCTGCAAGTCGGACTAATGGAAAAGGGCCGTGGATTAACATAGTATTAGAAGGAAATTCATGGGCTGCTCACGCTACTTCTGTTTGAAGTTTGTTTACTTTTCTTCAGCGAGCTGAACTTTATTCATTGTCACTTTTGAAATGTGCCATCTTTCTGGATTACACTTGATAAGCACTTGCTGAGGATATAAGCTATCAGTTTTGGAGTTTTGATCTCCCAGAATTCAATTTTTTCTGGCTCAAGATCAAAAGATGACAAATATCTTGAAAGAAGGCAGAAGCTTTATTGTTGCTATTTGAGGATATCAGCATGTCAAAAGTAAGAGACGGGTTGTAAACTACCCTGTTACTTGGGACAAGTAGTTCCAACCTACAGATTAACTTCAGCTTGATAATTTTACACATCTTTATTGGGAATAAAAGATGTTCTGTTGTACCGCTGATGTCGTCCACTCGCTGAAATCTGACAGTCGGCGTGGTTACTCTTCCTGAGGCATTTGAAAATGTCACTGGGGAAGTGCTGCTGCCAGAGGCACATTTTAACTGGCACTGGGAGGAATCAGCGTATCTCAAAGCATCTCTTGGAGGAAAAAAAAAAAAAAAAGAATAAGAGACTTGTAATGCCGGCGCCCACAAAAGCCTTCTACAGGCAGCGAAGGCAGCGGACAAATTATTTGAAAACACCGAGTGCGATGGGAGGGTAACAATGCACATACGCTTTGTGCTTAGGCGGGCAGCGAGCCTTCCCCGGGGGTAAGGTCTCAGAGCATCTTCCCCTTCTGAGCAGCACGACGTGCCCTTCCCGGACCCTCGCCACAGCGGGTCCCGGTTACGCGGGGGCATGCTGGTGGGAGGCTGCGTGGGATGCTGGGCAGGGAAGCTGTGTGGGATGCTGGATGGGATGGTGTCCAGGAGGCTGCCTGGGGAGGCCGCCTGGGGATGGGGGGATGTTGTACGGGATGCCGAGCGGGGATGGTGTATGGGATGCTGATCAGATTGCAGGGGCATGATTGGGGGGGCAGGGCTGGCACTGGCACGGCAGCAAGCTTCCTGGCACTTTCCTATTTTTCACCTTTCTCGGTGGCCGTTGAGGCAGCCAGCGGCAGGGAGGGTGCCAGGAGCCGGGCATTGGGGTCCCGCAGCAGACACCCGCCTGTGGCCACCACGAGGCTCACCCAAGCGGTGGGACCACGTGGATCCCGCTCAGGTCCCCATTTTCCATGAGGGGAAGCACGTCGCTCGGGAGGGACGGGTCAGCTGCAGGGAAAATTTCCCAGCCCTGCAGGGAAATAACCAGCCACAGTCCCGCAAATCATAGGAAACAACAGCCAAACCGTGGGGCTAGAGAGGAGAGGGGGAAGCGAGCAAACCTCCTCCGTTCCGACCCACGCGCCCCACGATGCCGCCACGGCCGTGCACCGTGCCAGCCATCGCCCCACGGCACGGCAGTGTCCCGGCCAGTGCCGGGCTGTGCCGCGGGCGGGGGAACGCGGCAGCGGCACCGTGACCCTGGGGGGGCCCTGGCTTCGCCTCCCCGGGGCCCCTCGTCGGATAGCCACATCCCCCCCCCCCGGATAGCCGCAGTGCCGCACGCAACAGAAGTGCTTTTAACCACCGCAGCATTAATTATTCTGCAGCATTAATTATTAATTTTCTTCATAGCAACCCGGTGCCTGGGGAATCACCTTCTTTTCTGGCTACCGTACAGCGGGAAACAAACTTCCCTTCGAGTGCTCGCGGTCCCACGCCACCCTTCCTTATTCCTCTGCTGCAGACAATGCCAAAACAATATTCCCAAAGATGATTTTGAGTAAGGTAGGACCTATAGTCTATGTCCCACAAAAAGCAGAGCAAGATAAAATGCTTTGCATAAACAACTGGTTTTCTCTAAGTGCCTTGATGCATTTCAGAGGCTCTGCCTAACACATTAATGGCTTCTTTTACAGGGTCCAGCCTCAGTCCGGTAGTATTCGTATTTCTGGAGCAGCACAGAAGAAGAGAGTAACTTGGCGTAGCAGCAGCGTCATGTCGGGTGGGTAAGGAAGGATTTGTAACCTGCCTGTCTTTGGTAGAGGTGCTGGAGCATCGCTTCGGCACAGCCCCTCCAGGCAGTATCCTTATCTGTGGGCACCTGCTTTTTGCAGGATCGGGTCTTTAAGCCCTCACCGCTATTACTTGTGTTGGATTTTTTTTATCTGCGGCCATCAGAAAGGTCTTTAGGACTCCTAAGCTTATGTCAAATTACTCTTTCATGACATATTCCGTGTCTTTCATAATATGCTTTAGCACCTGGTAGAGCAGTGGCTATTTGCAGGAGTTCTGCCTTTTGAGGCAAGGTTTGAATCACACCTATGTATTTATAAAGAAAAGAAATGGTGTGATTCATCAAGAAAAAAAAAAAGAGAAAGATGTGGACTAAATACGTCTTTAGATCTCCTCTCGCCAGAGAAGAGGCGTTGTCATATTAGTGTACTGTTGTATTAAACAGCAATGCTAATTAAAGATGTATCAAATTACTCAAAGGTAATTCAGTTTTTTAGCTCACAAGACAGTGGCAAAATACATGCTGAAGCACCACATCAATTGGCGTACGTTATCTAGAAATGTCTTAGCGATGTAATCTGAACGTAAAAAGGCAACACTTAGCCAGTCCTTCCAATATTTCTCTCCCTATAAAAAGAAATCCCAAGCCAAAAAAGTCATTTTGACTAATGAAAAAAAAAAAAAAAAAAGATGTGTTATTCCAGGGCAGAAACATTTGGGGTATTTCTTCAAAGTCCTTAACTGCAATTCCATGCCCTTGGGAATAGTTGTGCCGCTTCTGACAAGAGCAGGGCAGCCGGCGGGTGCCGCGCAGACTGACACGCGTCCCACACCCAGACTCATCCCCCCAAGCTCACAACAGCCTGTGCTGTGTGTCGTGCCAGACAGAAACATTCGTGAAGCTATTCCCAAAAAATTGCATTTAGGGAGCACCTTGCTCATTCAGGGAAATGGGGCACATTTTAAAATAGCTGTGAAGAAAAAAAAAAAAATGGCCAAGGAATTATGGTGGGGAAATAGTCATTGACTTGTGAAAGCAGGACGGGCTGGAGGATACGGGGTCAGCTGTGAGGATAAACAAAACAAACCCCAACTTTTTCAACATAAACTTTAAGCATCTATAGGCCCAGAGAAAAGCATAAAATAGCCTAAGAATCTGCTACTGCTAAGAGAAAAACAAACTAAGGTGAGTTTACTGGGGTTTTTTAAGCCTCCATTTTTTACATCCAGAAACATTACTCTCAAACCCAAGCAACGAGTATCATTTCGGTTCTGCGAAAGAGAAGATACGGACATTAGCTCTCCCTTTTGCTCATTAGCTCTCGCGCTCTTGCAATTACGAAGGGCGCAAGCCTGAGCTCGAAGGCTGCGTCTCCCCAGGACGCCGCTGAGCACCCCAGGGAGCGCGGGCAGCCCAGGGCCGAGGGCAGCACCCTGCCTTTGATTTGGGCGAGGAGCTTCTGCTCTGGATGGTGCTCCATGGGGAGCAGGCAGCGCAAACTCCGGCGGGCACCGGGCGGCCGAGGGTGGGTTCGGCAGCCGGCGCAGGCAGCCACGCACCCTCCCAGCTCCGGGTGCCGGCAGGGATCCTGCCAGAGCTTACACAAAGGGGGCTTTTGTGCTGGGTGTATGCAACACAGGGCGCTATTAAAAGCAAAATAAAGAAAATTGAGCCTATTGTTTGGAGTGCTATTACAATTTCATTGTTAGGAGAATTTATTGGAGAAGGGTGGTGTTGGGCTTCTGCAAAAGCTGGCAGCTACCGGCGAGGGGCGAGAGCTGGGTCTGCTAACTGCGGGAAATGCTGGCTCTGCAAATGAGGAATATTCTGATAGCACCATAATACCGTGACTTGAAACGTACCCTATACCAGCCAGTGCCAAAATCCCTCGGTGCTGACGCTGCCATGGCCCTCTTGTTACTGCTGCGCCCTACTTCGCCCTGTTGGGCATGTCACCCGCTGCAGCCAGGATGACGGTACCTTGGTTACCCTGTGCTTTTTCTCCATGGAGGAGACATTCAATGGCATGTGTGGAGCACTGGTCCAGAAATAGACTCTAAAGTCCATATTAAGACTTTTTTGAAAACATATAGAGGAAACAAAGGCTGGGAACCGCATCCTTCCCCCCCCAGAAGAGTGAAGAGCCATTTCCCAGTACTGCCGTCAAGAATTAGTACTAGCGTTTTGTGATACTGCGTTTCAACAGAAATTGAAATTCTTTGGACAGACCTAGAAGGGCTGGAGAAGTGGCCAAGGGACAGTCAGTGGCGTCACGAGCTGGGCTGGAGGAGGCGGTTTGGTGCCTGCTCGTTTGCCGTCCTCATCAGCGTGAACCACACAAGGGAGGCTCAATGGTGGGGAGAGCAACTAAATGCTAGGCATGGCTTTGCAGCCTGGGATGAATGCAACAAAACCAGTTATTAAGATTTTGAGCTGCATGCACTGCACAAAGCCAGCACTCTCTATAAAGGGGCATCATCACACTTCCCCTAAATAAATAAATGAAGTTTTGCCTGATTTTCGTCCTCTGCTTTTGTCTTCCCGCTATCTGACAGGTCCTGTTCTCATTTGGGGATGCAGAGAGGTCATTGATTTTAAAAGGGACAAAAGCAAAGGTCAGAAGTAAAACAAAGCAGAGGTTGAGGCAAATTAAAATCCCCTGGGTCTTGTGCTGTAGGGAGAGGGGGTTGAAAAAATGCAGCAGCATTTTGGATGTCCTAGAGCTGGGGGCAGGGGTGGATGGAAGCTCTTCCAGTCTCCTCTTTTTTTTCCACTTCCTAGAGCAAATACTCGTGACAGCTCTGTGCACCCAGACCAGGAACCGCTCCCTCCGGCTCGTGGTGGCATAGACTTTTCCCATTTTCCGAAGGCTCAGAGCTGTTGGAACCGGCTGAGCCGCGAGCCTGCCAGCTCCGGGTACAGCCTGCGATCCTTCTGCGTGAGACCCATTGGGTTTAATGGCTCAGATGCAAGAACAAGCTGATGCACTCTGCTTTTGAGCTTGGCATTGTGATATGCTTGACAGTTACATATGAATATTAGCCATCTGCAGGATATGAAGATACAGCTATGATTTCTCTCTTTATCTCCTCTTTTCTTTTTCTCTTTTTTTTTTTCTTTTTTTAATTTTTGGTGGAGCAAATTATTGCGGAAGGGTGTTTACCCGTGGTCTCTTCGGCCCTGGGTTGAAATGAACACTTCTGAGTGCTATTTGGCAAATTCTACAGAGAGTAAGATAATAATTTAAAAAAAAAAACAAAAAAAAAGAAAGAAAGAAAGAAAAAAGAAACCTGTTTAAAAGCTATATTGAGGGAAATGGGCTGTGGATAACTGCAGTTCCGATATGAAGAGTTTATCAGAACTCTGGAATGGGAGTTTGGCACTTGTGTTAAAGCAAAGGTCATTCTTCTGGGTAGTTTGGATGACTAATATATTTGTGGAATAAGCCTAACGCAGAGCATTAGTCATGTCCTTTTAGGTTACTAAAATGAATTACTTTTGCATAGGTAAAACTCACTGTACTTGCTATTGCTCTATAGCCCTTCTCTGTGGCACAGTTGACTGTCTGCATGAAAGAGCCGGAGCTGAAGGACTCTCCTGGTGCCATTGCCTAAGGAGGAGCAAAGGCCGGGGGTGTTCCCGTGGTGCCCATCCCGTTCCCAGGGGAGCAAGGACCGAAAGGGGGATGCGGTACGGCTCGCACTTCCATGCTTGCTTTTACCTGTCAGAACTGAGCCAGCAACCATGTCCCTTACGCGCTGCTAAAAGCAATAATTTAAAATAGCCTTTCACCTGACGCTTGGCTTTCCCGGCCGCTCAGTCTGCCGGCAGTCCATCGCCCCAGAGGGAGCATCACCTCGCTGAAAGCTGCCTCCACAAACTGAAAACAACCAACAGTGGCATATCAGCCCCTCGAAATGATAACCAGCAGTTGAAAAGGACCCTCAAAGAGGGGAAAATCCCTTTTACTTTGACCCCAGGAAAGCAGAGGGCATCCCATGGCGTAACCCTTCCCCGGCCGCTGTCAGCAGGAGCTGCCGGCTCAGGCGTCCCCAGCCCAAAGGTAGGGATGTCCCCGGCAGCCTTGCCAGTGACAGAAGAGAACGAGTGTAATTGCTTTCAAGAGCACAATTAAAAAATCACTTACTTGGGCTTTGTATGATTTTGCCACAAATCATTTTAGCATGATGGGATGTGTATTCTGTGCCTTGAAAACATATGCTGGGGCATACTGGCATGTGGAGAAATTTAATCCAGTGCACTGATGTGCATCTAAAGATGGGAATAGAAAACATCTTGATTGCCCATGGAAGGAGTAACCTTCCCTGGGCAAAAATCATGCTCAAAGGAAATGTTTCTCCCTACAGTTCTGTTGACTTCATGGGGATTTAGAGGGAGAGGAGGAAAACTGGTTACCGGCTGATGCTTCCCTTGTTTAGAAGATGACAAATTTCACCATGAAGAATTTGGGAGAGTTCCCGAGAAAGTTGGGACCGGTGAACTGGCGACATGGAGACTGCAGTGAGGGGAAAAGGATGGCTCGGCCCGGCCTGGCAGCGGGGCAGAGCCGGCGAGACCCCAGCCGGCTCGTCCTGGCAGCAGGGCCACGGGACGGTACCAGGAGAGTTTGGGCAGGATAAAACACAGAGAAAACCACCACAAAAACCAGTAAGAAAAGCCTCGTGATCAAACCAATATAACCTGTCGTGGGGCTTTTGTCCCCCTCCAGCTCTTGCTCTTAGGGACCTAGACAGAATTAGAAGGCAGACCATCGGAAAGACCAGCAGCTCATTACCAACAGCCAACGATCCCCTAACGAGCTGGACTACCTCTTGCAATGCCCACACTAAACTCATCTCACCTAATTAAACACCCAGGGGAGCTCCTCTGGGAAGTGAAATGCTTAGCATAAAAGAAACAAAAAAAGCCCCAAACCAACCCTGAAAGCCCCAGGGATTCCCAGGCACAGCCCCGCATTCCCCAGCGGTGGCAGGAGGAGCTCCCTGGGCCATCTCCCAGACGTTTGCTTGGAGCTCAGGGGGAAGCCTTGGTCGGCAGCGTCACTCACCCCTTGGGAAGCGGTCCTAAAAATGGGTGGAATTAGGTGCGCGAAGCATCATGCTCGGAGGGGATTAGTGGGTGAGTGGAGCAGCGGAGCTGGGGTGGC
This sequence comes from Elanus axillaris, assembly GCA_026212715.1. Lineage (NCBI taxonomy): Eukaryota > Metazoa > Chordata > Aves > Accipitriformes > Accipitridae > Elanus > Elanus axillaris. The sequence goes on along the minus strand of JANZLQ010000079.1, from coordinate 82,201,794 downwards.
AGTGGAGGGGGCAGAGGGCAGGTGCTGCCCGTACCCCCTTGCCGCCGCGGTGCCCAAAACCGCACTTTTCCCCCCGTTTCCGCACGCACCCCCGTACGGCACGAACTCCCGCCTGGCCCCTCTGCCAAGGGAGCGGTGCCCTCGTACCGCGCCAGGCTGGGTCTGGCCCGTGGGAAAACACGGTGCCAAATCTTTGGGTCAAACCACCCAATTTTGGGCTTGTGGCCGGGCAAGCTCTGCTCCAGGGCTCTGCCCCACGGCCCAGCCCCTGCTCCAGCCACCCCCGGCTTCTTGCCGTCCGTCGGCATCGGCTCTTCCAGCTGGGAAGAGCGGTCTCCCCAGCTCGGCGAGAGGTGCATCCACTTTCCGCCGTGGGAACGGGCTCCTCGGTAACTTTGTAACTTCATCATTAACAAAGGTTGTATTTAAGATTCTTGTGTCTACCGCTTAATAACACCCAAATTAGTCTCGATGGAATTAGCTGTAATTAAGGACATTGTGAAATATGGTGGGGGCAAACAGAATTACACTGTATTACTTTATTAATAATATTCTTTAACTACACTGTAAATTGCTATTAGGCCTGCATATTACTGCCTGGATATGGAAATAGTCTTTTGCTATGCTAATCTAACACAATTTTCTTTTAAATGTAAACAAATTATACTCTATTAATATGCTGTTCTACTTGCATAGTTAATTATTGTAACAGTAAGGAATAAAATTGTTCTGCTTTCTCTGTTTCTGATGGAAAAAGGGCTACATAAATAGTTTAATAGGGAACTAATTATGCAAAAAATTTAGATGCCTAAAATGTGTTTGTAATTGCATTAAAATGGTCTTCTGTTCAAATATTGGAAAGCCTGCTAATTGGAGGCTAGCTGGAAATTTAAATATTGTGAATCAATGATTTTAATACAGTACATGTTTGGTTGTGTTTCTGTTCATATTTGTCTTTGGAAATGAAGAGAATATTTAACGGTGTTTAATAAGAGGAGCTCTGGATTTCATACCAATGAGGTTCGTAAGTGGAAGACGGGAATTTTAAATGTGCATGCCACGGCGTTAACCTTAACTCAAGTGGGGGTAAGGTGGTCTCTCCCACCGCAGCACAGCCAGCGGCAAACGCCATCCCCGGGCGAGGGATGCTCACCGGGACAGCGTGCGCGGGGATGATGCCGCGCATTTGCCTAACGAGCTGGTGCGGCCGTGAGTTCCCTAATTGCCTTGGGCGCGGAGGGGCGAGCGAAGACGTGCCCGTGGCCACCCCGCGGGGAGCTCAGCTGCGAAGAGACCCGTTTGGAGATGTCCCACCTCCGCCACGCGGGCAGGCACGGCACGGTATGGCGGGCAGCCGGCAAACGCTCCATCACGGGGACAGGACGGTGGCAATGAAGCCGACGGTGGCTGCTGCGGTGGGACCCAGCGGGCAGGAGCACAGGCAGCAGCGGGAGCCCTCCCGCCTCCCTGCAGCGGGAATGCCGGCATAAAGCCTGCTCTTCACCGCAGTGCACCTAAGCAAAGCCTCGGGCTCGGCGCGAGGCGTCTGCACCGGCGCGCTAGCACCCAAGTATAGCAATTTGGAGTGGAAACACGCAAACAGCTTGCGGTACAAAGAAAAGGATAGATTTCCAAATGGCTAATCTCCAGCCACCCACACAAGTTTTGTCTCTCTTTAGCACCTTTCTCTGTTGCTAAGTCTCGCATCCAAAAAATGAAGAGGAGACACTCCAAATTATGCAGCAATATTGTGTCGAGCAGCTGAAAACAGGCTTGGAGAAGATCTCAGGGAACACAGCGAAATCATTATTATCTTTAGCAAAATGACACGGGGCAGCACAGTGTCCTGAAGGGGCTGGAGCGAGCGGGCCAGGGCCGCGTGCGCGCACCCACCCGAGTGGGCTGGAGCGGGCTGGAGTGGGCTGGCGCGGGCGGCTGAGCACCACGTCGGCAGGTCCGCCGGCCTCGCTGCCAGCCCAGAAGCTGGGAAAGACGGGCAGCAGATGCAGGCGGGTCTGCGGCACAGGGAAAGGGTGACCACCCTCTCTCCCACCGCCCTGTCCGGGAGCGATGCTGCTCGCCCTGCCCGGACTGAGCTTCCCTGCTTCCACGTGAAGGTTTGCTCCCACGTGCTGCTATCCGCTTCCCCCCGCTGTCATTTAATTGCAGATTATATGAAGCATGATCTGCTCGGTAGCCATCAGAGCGGCCTGAGCAGCAGCGAGACGCACATAGCAACGGTGGCAAAAGAGGAGTTATTTACCGGGGCTGTCCTAGTACAAAGAAACAGCGGGCAAACAAGCGACGCGATCCGACCTGGGGCTCGCGGTCCTCCCAGCAGACAGGAGATGCTTTTGTGTGCCACGCAGAAGGTAAACGCAGCGGGAACAAAAGTCCCCCGGCAGCGACTGAGGCCGATCCCTCCCGGCTCCCCCTGCTCCCGCACGGCTCCTCGGGCCCCAGATCGGTCTCTGCCGAAGGGACGCCTGGAAATGAATCCGCAGCTAACAACGCAGCTCTGTGGAGCGGAGTAGAAGGCCAAGGCAAAAGACGAAGCCCCTGGGGAAGCGCTGGGGAGGGAGCTGTGTCCCTGCCTGCCAGGCTGGGGGCCAGACATCACCGCATCGCCTGGCAGCAGCGGCTGGGGCTGTGTTTTCAAGCTTGTCTTGAAAAAAAGGAAGAAAAGGTCCCTTGCTGACGGAGGGAGGTGCACCAGGGCTGCGCTCGGAGCAGGGCAAAGGGCTGCGGTGGTCCTTGGTCCCTGATAAAACATAATACAGCGTGGTGCTGGCGCGCTTGGTTAGACCTCCGCCCCACCGAAAGCAGGGGAGCCGCGTCCCTGCCCATCTGCTCTGCGCAGCACCCAGCCCAAGGCCAGGGCTGCCCGAGCGTCGCAAGCGCGCAGGGGATGCTGCGTCTGCTGGAGCAGCCACTGCGCTGCCATTATCCGACGCGCTGCTTCGTAAGGCGTCGGGGGTAGCTGGGGTTTGAAAGAGGCGGTGGAAAGGCAATTTTATCCTACACTTGATAATCCCTCCGTTTGCCCTTCAGGGTGCGTCAGATTAAATAGGAACACTTCAATTTGTTTTATGTTATTCGACGTGACTGACCTGTGCCGTGCTATTTTCATATTTAAATGAGAGGGGGAAGAAAAATCCTTAAAATATACCTGACGTGGGCATGGGCAGAGGAGAGCCCTCGAAGTGAAAATGCCTGACAAATTAGATCGGTCCGTGAGTTATCACTTCAATTTTCATAGTAAATACCCTATCAAACAGAATTTCTTAAGCTTGCTTGCAAGGAGCTGAAGAAATCATTTGCTACGGGGGGAAAAAAAAGAAGAAATGAAAAAAAAAAAAAAAAGCCGAAAAGACATGTCATATCCCAGCTATCCTGCCAAAATCCCCAAACAGCTTCCTAGCTGTTTAAGAGAAGAGCATTTTAAATATCTTTGCAGAGTCTTGTCTGTTTGTCTGACAGATGTCTGCAATGTACTGGGAACTGTATTCATGCTTAGAATGTAAATAAGATTATAGGTCTTTAAATATTCCCATTACATTGTATTTACCTAGATGCTGATGAAAATAAATAGGAAGCATTTCTGCTGGGTTTTTTCCTAGCAGGTTTTTTCTCTGCATCCCACAAGCAGGCTTAACATTTTTTGCCTTGTCAGTTAAATGCACAGGTTTCCACTCTAATCTAGTGGTTAGTCCAAAGCATACATCTGTTAAACTAAAAGGGCAATTTCTGGCTAAAAATATAAATTGCTCATTTGGAAGTATCATCCATACCCTTTTTTTTTTCCCCTAGAACAAATAGCAATGGTCTTAACCACCCAGTTTATTCAGGCCCCTGCTCCATTCACCTGGGGACCTCGGTATTCCCCAGGGGAGGAGAGCCGGCTCCCCCCTTATACCAGCTACCCGACAGCACGAGAGTTCAGCAAATCAGTGGAGTAAGCTGACACTGGAGATTAAACGGGCTTTTTGCATTTACCAGCTCCGACATAATTAAACACCGGCAGCCGTGCAGGAGTGCTGGGAGCTCAGCTGCCGAAAGCGGGGCGGCTCAGGGTGGCCCCCAGCAAACCGCCCCGCAGAGCGACCGGGGATGGGTGCCCCGGGATGGGTGCCCCGGGATGGGTGCCCGGGGATGGGTGCCCCGGGATGGGTGCCCCGGGATGGGTGCCCGGGATGGGTGCCCGGGGATGGGTGCCCCGGGATGGGTGCCCCGGGATGGGTGCCCGGGGATGGGTGCCCCGGGATGGGTGCCCCGGGATGTGCCAGCCCCAGAGCACTGCCTGGGTCTCCCCCTGCGGTGGGGAAGAGGGGAGCTGGGCTTTGGAGGGTGGGCAAATGGCCATTTTGGGGTGCAAGGGGAGCACGGACCCATTCCCATGGTCCTGCCAGGGCAAGGGAGAGTGGGAAGGAGCAGGTCCGGGGCACCGGGGGTGGCAGAGGAAGGGCGATCATGGCAGGAATTAGTCATTCCGCTTTTTCATCCACTGCAAAGACTTAATTCCAGAAATTAATTCAACAAAATCTACATTCATAAAACAAAGCCTTTCTTCAAAGCTCCAGACCAGATGAAACAGCCCCACTGATTCACCCTTCCCCTGCCCCCTCCCGGGCCTTGAAATAGGTTGAGTGCTTTTGCTAAACACCCGGCGATCCCCGGCTTAGATCTTGGATGCCAAGAGTCAACCCAATGTTATGGCTGAGTAATAAATCCTTTAAAAGCAGTGTTTGAATTTGTAATGGAAATGTTGACAGACCCTCAACTAGAGCAGCGCAAGCTCCGCAAAGTCAATCTTGTAATTGATCCTGACTTCTACATCGAGCCACATGTGCGGGGCTTTGTGCACTGGGCAGCGGTTGTTAATATAGCTGCTTTCACCTGAAACAAATGAGGTCTAATTAGATTAATCTGTAAATCAGTGCTCACCAGTTGTATGATTAATGAGCACTTTGCATTTCTCAAAGATCAGATGAATGGATTATTTGAAGGGATTTAATAGGAAATAATAGATTTCCTCATCTGTGACAGGGCTAGCAGGGATCCCGCGTCGTCTGCACGAGCCTTCGAAGGGGGAAGGAGGACGCGTAGATGAAGAAATTGGAGGCTCAATCTGTCCTTTTTTTGAGGAGCTGAACTTCTGATTGTGCGGGTGTCAGACGGACACTCTACAGCTGTTCTGGAACCATGTGTCAACATTATTTACCAAACTAATGTGATGATAATTATGGCATAAAGTATGGGGAGAAAGCATGCAGGCAGAATGGACATACATACTTAATGATTTTATTCTCCTGCATTCAAAATCAGTAGGAGCCGAGCTTGTCGCTGGAGACATGTTGAAGCAGCAGTGCAAGCTGTCTGTGCAGGATCCAGTGATGACTGTATGCGGCAGCATGCATTCAAAGTAAAAAATTAATTTACAAATGGTTTTCAGGGTTCCCACCAGATGGAAGAGCAATGAAGTCACGAGCGGTCCTTCTCTGCTGCTTAACCCTTGCGCTGACGCGCTGCGGCGGGAACGCGGCCAGCTATAAAAAATAATAATCTGAGGCCCCATTCAGAGTTTATTTTTAAAATGGTTACTTTAAAACTGAAACACCTGTACTTTTACTGCTGGCTAAGATGGACTGCAACATCACATGCAGAAGGCAGATGTGTAACTGGAGCCTTCATAACTGGTTTGAATTATAAAAACATTGCTTTAAAAGAAAGGGAGGGGGCTTGGGAATGCATTTTTAAGAAAGGCTTTTATTTCGAGATCAAACCTGAATCTTTAAAGAGTTTCTTCGCATCACCTTTTGCTCCTGCTGAGCACTGCTTCTCTCTACAGCAAGTCCCACTGACATGGGTAAAGCTACCAATTAATTTCCAAAGGCTGGTGAAAGCCGCGGGGGATCGGGCCCCGAAGGTTACGCAGCCATCGGTTCCCCCCGTCAGGACCCAATTATTCCTCCTACACCACCCACCAATGGGGCACTGCTGAGCCCAAGCTCCTCTGCGGTCATGCCCGGCGGGACAGGGATCCTGAAACCCCGGCTTCCCAACACGGCCGGCTACGGGGGACGGGAGGCTGGAGGGGACGGAGGAGGAAAGGCAGGAGACGGTGGGACCATGCCTCGGCGACGGCGGGGACAGGGCACGGCCGTGTGCGGTGCCGGGGGGGCTGCGGCGAGCCCACGCAGGGCTCTGCTCGGCCTCGCTCCCGGGATGCGCAGCTTCCCAGAAAGGCTTTATCTCTTCATGAATTGAATTTTTCAGGCGGCCTGCGAGAAACGGGAGGGCTGAACTTGGATGGGCTCCGTGCCTTTGCGCAATGCTGTTATAAAACATTCATTGTGGTAGAAGACGAAGTTCGGATGTGTTCCTAGAGCGAGCCATAGCATCCCTCCCACTATCTTTTCACAGGGGGGTTATAAAATCCATGGATGCGCCCCAACTTTTATCAGAGGAAGAGCGATTTATCCTTGGAGAGATGAGCAGCCTTTTCTCTCCAGCCTCTTGGAAGCCCTCAGCAGCCTACTTGGAGCTGCAGGATGGGGACCGAGGCCAGGGGCCAGGCTGCTGCCTGGGGACAAAGCCTGCAAATGGCTTTTCTTCGCGGCTTTGTCCCAGCCCCGAGCTGCAGCGACATGCCCTCTGGAACCAGGGTCTCGGAGCTTCATGTCGGAGCTGAAGGGCCATCCTGGGGCACGAGCAGCGATGCTGCGGGAGCGGAGCCGCTCTCCGGGAGCAGGCAGTGGGGGGAACACCTCACCTCCGCCGCTCCAGCCCGGGGAGCGGGATCACGCCGCGGGGTGACTCCCGTTTCACAATTTAGAGTTGGTGTTGCAGCAGACATGGAGAGGTTCACCCAGCGGGGCTGGGCTGCGCAGCAATGGCGGGGGCCGTTCGCCCCAAGCCTGGCCTTGCTCCCTCCCTGGGGCTGCCCAAGGCCAGCTCCATTAAATGTCCGTATACGCTGCTCTAAAAAGATTCAGATTTTTTTTTTCCCCTCACATTTTGTCTAGTAATATTGCAAAGACCATAATAGGAAGAAAAATTTATTTTTCATCCCAGCCCTTTCAATACCTTTTGGGATTATCCTGTGGCTCGGCAAAGTGACCTGACCTCCAGTGCATGGTGCCCCTTTTTTTCCTTCTTCTTTTTTTTTCCTCTTTTTTTTTTTAACTCTGAGCTCATTTGAAAATTCCAATTTCTATAATAATTTGATGCAGCTGCTAAGATGTTCTTTTTCTTTTGATCACTGTTATTAATGATGTGCTGTAACATATGCAACGCTAGCAATCCCAGCTACTATTTCTTACAAAGATCATTTTGTACTTCCCCCTCGTTCTCTCCCTCCTCCCTCCCCCCGCTCTGATGAAGCTCATATGTTTTAGGAAGTTCATCTCAGAGTTATTAGTCTAAGAATTAGGAAATGTGTGGGCAGCTCCTCTGTGGTATAAAAGACACTGGAAAAAGAAACCATTCCCCTTTATTCCCAAAAGAAGGATATTGGCTTTATTTTTGGTCTTGAGTTTACTGTTAAATATTTTATGGTTCATTCCTAATGTCATCTTTTGTAGCTCTTATTTGCCTCGATGTTTTGATAAAGCTGAGGTTTCCAGCTTATTATTTTTTAGTTTCTTAAATGCTACTAGACCAAATTACGATCTCGATTATGTAAATGCAAATGCCAGGTAACTCCACGGGAGTCTGCGGATTTGCCCCAGATTTACAACATGGCAAATGCGATCAGAAATTGAAAACCAGCAGTCTGATTTTGCTCCCGCTCCAAGGTATTCAAAACCAGTTCAGCTAAAATCAGCACATTTACACCTGTACGAGGCAAGGAACAGACGCAATTTGGGCCAAAAAGCCCTGTTTAAAGGTTGTAATGGTCAACGCTGTATTCACCCCACCTCTCAGGAGCAAGCCTGTGAAGTGGATGTTGTTGTGGTCCTCACTCAGGAATGCAGGGAGCGAGCAAAACCCGTCCCTCCCTCTCATGGGGTCTCCCCAACAGACTCTCTGTGTTTGCACTCTGCCATTTGCAAATTAGTTTGCCTGGGGTACGTTCAGAGAGGTTTTTGTCATTGCGTGCACACGTGTGCGCGCGTGCGTGTCTGCACCGACTGACCACATCTACGGACACGAACACAGTTGGAAACAAGAAATTTTGAGGGATGGGTTGGTTGTAGGTTTTTAAACTGGCTTTTGTGGCCATCAAGTATAGCTGAACACGTAGAAGGATCTCCATCATTCAGAGATTGGACAAAAATATTATTTTTTTTTATTTACCTCCTCTCATTCCTGATAATTTATATACAAAAAGAGATGAATTAGGAGTTATGCACCCCAGAAAGCCATGTTGAAGGCGAGTCCACCCCGAGGAGACAGGAGGCATGGGGCAAGCCCGGTGCGGGGCTGGGTGCTGCCCTGCTGCATCGCCTGGCCTGGGGGCACCCGCGATGCTCAGGGGGTGATGGCACAGGTTCTGGGTGGGCTTGAGGTGTCCATCTGCTGACCCAACGTTAACACTCTGGTCCATCTTCAGGGACGTGTCCCTCTGCCCCATATCCCCCTGCCCTCGGCTTCAGCCCCATGCTGGGGCAGCGGAGAGAAACGCTGCTGCTGTTACCCTGCATCCCCATCCTCACGCTGCGGTGCCGGGCACAGAGGGGACCCCCAGACCCAGAGGGGTCCCCAAGATAAAACCCAGCCCTCAGTGTCTCCCTCTGTGGTACAGCACGCTCCGTGCCCTGTGCCAGCTACTCGGTGTGCGTGTCTCTGTGTGTGTGTGTGTGTGTCTCTCCTGCCCGCACACGCATGCACATGCACGCACACACGTGCACATGCGTGTGCACAGGCACAGATGCTCAGGCACATGCATGCGTGCACAGGTACACATACTCACGCACACAGGCACACGCACATGCTACCCCCCACCCCGGGGTGCTCAGGGGGCTCGGGGTGGCAGGCGTGGGAAGAGCAGCTCCATGGGGCTGTCAGCAGGAGACGACCTGCTTGTTTCACAAATAGCAACGACTGCACAAGACAACACTTAAGGTTAATGAGAGGCTGGGGGGAAAGGGAGGCTGATGTGCCTTGAGCTATTAATGCAAAAGAAATGCCCTGCTTTGAGGCTGATGCTGATGGAAATGGAAAAGGGGAGAAACAAATGAACAAAGCCCCATATTCAGGCACTGTAAGGTGGCATCGTTTGGCGTGCACAGGACACCCCCAGCCAGGACCGCAGGTGACCAGGTTGCCAGACCACTTCCCTGCTTTCCATTTGGCTCACCGTTACGTGAATGCAGCAAACTCAATTATTTTTAGTCCTCTAGCAACAGAATAAAGGGAAACAGGGACATGATGGAGGGTGCGTGTATTGACAAGCCCTGCTAAATGGCTCTTTATTCATGAGCCTGGCTGCAGAAGTTTTCATGCCCTACATTTCTCCCCCCCCAAGTTGGAACGACGCGACCATGAAAAAATAAACCAGGCTGCGATTTTTCCCCCTTCTTCTTTTCTTTTTTCTTTTTTTAATTGCTTCGCTATACGGGCAAAACAGGTGCTGAAATGTGAAACCCTACTGAGGGATTTCCTCTGCAGAACAGCTTGGTGCTAGCACGGACCTAAAGTTAGACGTGCTCCCAATGCTGCATGCTAAAGCGGCTGCCTCTCCTATGGAAAGGGGCTCCATACCGCTAACTGTCAACAAAATAGCACACTGTCACTTTAAGAAAAAATAAACTAAAATATGAACTACCAAAAACCCTGCCATTTCCAGCCTGGGCTTGATTAATGATTTTTCTATCTAATAAAAGGTTCACAAACCATCTGTTTTTCTCCCTAATGCCTTGCCCAAAGGTTTTTCGTTCCTATTTCAGGCTTGGGGCCAACTGACATTCCCCTCTTTTTTTTTCCCAGCCTTGTAAACAAACCCTTCTCTCTTTTTAATCTTCCAGTGCTGTTTCCTACCCATCGTTATGCATATTCATTGCGAGTAAACATTTTTAGTGTCTACACTTAATCTCTTCCACTGGCAATTACTGTTCTATGCTGTTTTGTAATGCAGAAGGGCCAACGCTTTCCCTTCTAATAACAGCTGGGTCGCAGATGGGGCCTGCAGTCATTGTAGAAAATAAAAATTTACAAGATGCCAGTGGAATTTATTTCAGTTTTATGGAGTCACAGGAGGAACCTTTCTGTTATCCGCCTTCAGTGAAATCTGCAGGCACAAGGCAAGCTTTTGACATTTAATCAAAGGGGGGTTCAGGTAGGGTCTGGAACAACACGAGGAAGAAAGCAGGTGGATCGTATTAGGCAATGCCATGGTTAATTTATTTAGAAGTGATTGGCTTAGATGTGTGCAGCCAATATTTGACATCGTGTATATATCTTGTTTAGCATCCCGCTTCTAAATTGTTACCGCTGTCGAGGCGCTGAGCTGTCACTGCGGACCGAACCAGGTGTTAGGGCTGGTTGCGGCGCAGAGGTACCGGTGGCGACGGCGGCGACGGCAGCGACGGCAGCGATGGCAGCGATGATGGCAGCGGGAGCGCGGCAGCCGCTGCGCACCGGGCAGCCTCCCGTCCCCCCCGCGCTCCTGTCCTGCTCCCCGCTCCGGCAACGGCTCCTCCGGCACAGCCCGGCGCCTGCGACCAGGCTGCTGCCTGCAAGCGTCAGCCCTTCATTTAGCAGAGGAGTTTCGTGAGAAATTTCCTGTAATTTGACGATATGAAAATGACTTTCCTTGGAATGTTTTTAAAGGCTCGTGTTTAGGTGATAGCAAAGATCTCGCACAGGATTAGTCTCTCTGTTACGTGCCGGTAAGTCGTCCTGCAGGGCTCAAGAGCTAAATGCAAATACATACATGAAAAATGAGTACCTCTAAACTTGCCAGGCCATGCTCTGCTTTCACCAGCCCCGTAAATCCGGGGGAAATTGTGACCTCAGTGCACTCGCTTGGGATTTACACTGGGGTAAACGACAGTCAGATCAGCTCGGCACCACTTTAGGAGACGTTTAAGATGGAGGGGCTGGCAGCTGCCTGCACTATTCAGGTCTGCCTGTCTGGGCAGAAGAGCATCTCGGTGGGTATCGCTGCTTCCCAGCAGGAGAAAAAAAATCTCAGGAAGACATGTGGGACAGCAAGGGCCCGTGGCATGGGGGTACTTGGGGTGCTGGCAGCGACACCCCAGCTGTGCACGGGGCTCCCGTGTGGGCACGGCCACGGCATGCCATGGGCACGGCACGGCCATGGCACCGCATGGAAATAGCATGGCACGGCACAGCCACGGCACAGCCGTGGCACAGCACGGCCACAGCATAGGCACCACATGGCCAGGGGCACGGCGCAGCACCGCCACAGCAGAGGCATGGCATGGCATAGCCCCAGCATGACACTGGTGTGATGTTGCTCGTGGCACGGCACAGCAACGGCATGGCGTAGCCACGGCATGGTCACAGCGTGGCCACAGAAAAGTGGCAGCACAGCCATGGAACAGTGTGGCAACAGCTTGGCGTGGCCATGGTTTGCCACCGCCATGGCTCAGCCATGGCACAACACGGCACGGGATGGTACGGGACGGCACGGCACGGGGCGGCACAGCTCGCCTTCTTCTGCCCCACGTCCCTCACTGTGTCACCACCCCCAGCGGCATTTCGCTTTGTTCCCAAGCCCGTACCCAAGGCAGGAGGTTTCCCCCTGGGAAGCTGGAGCTGGGGCTGCCCGAGGCTGCCGGAGGCCATAAGCTGCCTTCCACAGCCAGAGCGATTCCTGAAATTTCCTGACAGGCAAATATGTGGATGCACATAATGAGATTAGGAGTTGAAGTAGTTTAGAGGAAACTCACAATAAATAAAGGACATATTTCTATTTAGTGTGCATTGTATAGACAATTTTTCCAGATTTTTTAAACTAGTTGGATAAGAAGATAAACGGCAAGTCTCAAATCCCTCTTTTTTTTTCCTCTCTTCCTCCTCTGTTACCAGTGTCCAGAAACTGAAACTTATCGACTCACTCAAATTAATTAGATTTTAGGTGGTGTGTTTTTTATTATTCATGCATTTTCTTCATTTATAAACCCAGAGTTTTCAAGGTTCTCTCCCTACTAAGGGCAAGAGATATTCTCCTTTTCCTGGAGATTAATAATTTTTACTTCTCAAGGCATCCTGCTTCATGTAGAAGGAAAATACAACTTTCATGGGGAGAAAAATGAGAGAAAAGCCTTCAGTTATTGCAAAGAGTTTATTCTTGCCTGACAAGTATTTCCCAGTGCTTGGATTTATGAAAAAAAGTGTTATTAAAATGTGTGGCTTAGTTAAAAATTTTCCTCCCCCCTTCCATTTTTAAAAATATGATAGTGCTATTTTTATATGCAAACTATGTTCAGAATATTGAATTTGGTACATTAAATACCAGAGATGAAGATCTTAGTAGCTTTTAATGAAGAGGATAAATTCTCATAACTAGATTTCCCTGTATATCATCCCCAGTCCCCTTTTCCCAAGCCTTTCCTTCATTTACAAATTCAAAAGCTGCAAATAAGCCACTGTGAAGTTTGCTAATCTCAGCGAAATGCTGTTTCTATTGCAAATATTAGTAAAGATTACTACTACTAAGTCACGGGCGGGTAGAGGGCTCGGCGGGAACCTCAGAGGTTATCCGGTTTGCAGATCCTAGCAGTTCAAACTGGATCTGGCTAATCCCAGCACGAGCGAGGCTTCCCTGTGGGTACAGGGTACTCGGGAACCATCGTCCTTCTCCAGCAAAAACCAGGAACAGCAGAAGGAAGCATTAATGGCTTTGAAAAGCTCACCAAGCCTGGAAAAACTTAGAAGCCAAAAGGGAAAATAAAGTGGGAAATTGCACGTGCTGGAGAGAAGCCTGGGCTGCAAACACAGCTCCGCATTGCCCCGGGAGCCCTGGGGAGACCCCCGCGACGCCATGGGTGCCGGGCTGCTGGGGTCCCCGCTGACGCTGGGGGGGTCCCGGGCAGCCGCGGGGCTGAGTGCCCCGAAACCCCACAGCCTCACCCTGTCACATCCCCAGCATCCCGACCCCGGGGCTGCCCACGGCTCTCCGGGGAGCAGAGGTGACGTCCCAAGCCGGCTCCACAGACAACCCACAGCTGGGGAGCAGCACTGCCTTACTCCATGGTGGAGTCTGGCCCCTACCCTGAAAGCAAAGCCTTTTTTTTTTTTTTGTTTTTTAATTGTACCATACAGAGAGAAAGCCAATAAAAAATAAACAACAGGCAGTCTTGATACATAACCTAAAATTATTTTTGCTCTGTTACTGCAGAAACAGCCAGAAGAGGGACCATAGATTAATTAGCATACTCTGAGCTGACATCACCGACGATGTTGCCGAGGATGCTTATAAACCCAAGCACTGGTCTGGGCATTTCAGCTCTGTTATTAACAAAAAGGAAGGGTAATCATTCCTGACAAATGAAAAGCAGCATTGGTGGGAGAGGATAGCAGGCTTCGGAAAGGAGCTGCGGAAAAGGGAGTATTGCAGATCGCTGTACTCCAAATGGCTTGTGCGACCCATGAAATATTCAAGAGCCGATATGGGCTGCTTGGGGCTCCGGCTCTCTCCGCATCCTTGTGGTTTATGGTACGGTCTCAGCTCGCTCTCCGCCACGCTGAACATTACTTGCCTTTGCAGCGAGAGCAGTGTGCGGCGCTCAGCATCGTTTGCGATGATGAGAGGTTCCCCAGCTCCCCAACTTTTCCCTTGCTCGTTATCGCAGGACTAACAGGTGGCTGCCCACAGGACCCCGCTCCCTGCCGGCGCCTGCCCGCCCCGGACCCCGTGCCAGCCGGTGGGGACGGCTCAGCAGCGTGCTGGATGGAAAACGTTTCGCAGCAGAGCACAGCAGACTTCCTCCATCAAAAGCACCCTGCGGGCTTGCAGCCATCACTCCTGGCCACAAATATCAGTTTAACTTTGCACAGCATAGTCTTTAGGGCGGTGGAGTATGGCCAAAGTCATTGCTGTCGAAGGGATGTGCGCAGGAAGAAGAGGTGGTGATGGTCCTTCGGTGGCTGAAGGAAACGTCTGGGTCTCTGGGACTGCACCAAGGCATAGGCAGCAGCAGCTGCAGGAGGACGACCCTGCAGGAGGACGACCCTCTCGGCCGTCTCTCTCAGCTTGTCTCACCTTGGCAAAGATGAGAAAATGGCGTTTTCTCATTATATTGGACTTTTGGCAGTGACAAGAGGCCTAACGTACCGCAGAAACGTGGTGGCAGCCGTGCTGGGCCAGAGCGAAGGTCTGCCTGCGTTAACGTGCCTCCACTGCCCAAAGCACTGCCTGCCCCAGAGCCAGAGAGAGACCCCAGACCAGGCTGCGACATACATCGCTCAGTACAGATCAGACGGGGGACACCCACCTATTGTATTCAAGAAAACAGAACTCACCATTATAAATCAATGGGATTGGACCAAAGAGGTGCTTGACAGGAATAATTAGCTTATTTTCCTATTAAAAAGAATCTAGAAATGAGGAGGTCTTTGTTCAGCCAGAGGCTCAGACCACTGCTTTCCTAAGGCCACTTTTTCCCGTGGACTTAAGGCCATGCCTGACACTCCTTCAGTAGCATACGGCTGGCTCCTCTCACGCCCCTCTCCCGAGGGAAAGGGGACGCGGATTCCCTGCCGGCCTGCTCCTTCCTTCAGGCTTCAAGGCAAAACAGTGAAAAAAGGCAGGAGAGGAGGCTGATGCATACAGGAAGGACCCACGAGTGGTGGGTCACAGGAGGTAGCTCAGCAGGACTTCTGGGGTTGCTTATCTGGTACTGAGGATCTATGACTTGAGCTTCTGAGTGCTGAAGGGGCGGCTGAGGAGGGAGGGAGGGAGATTAATCATTTTCAGCAGGAAAAAATACAGTGAATTGCTAGTTGGGTACCAAAATGAATGAGCTTCCTGAGATCTGTGGTTGCACCCTTATACTAACAATGTTGTACATCTCAGCCCTTTCTGAACCCACGCGTTTCCTTCCACAAGATACACTAGGCTTCTTTTGACAAAATATGCAGCATTAAAAGTTGCGGGATATGTTTCCCAGGTACACAACACCATATCAAAAAGAATAAGAAGTCCCAGCATGGCAGGACAACCTGTAGGTGCACAGTTAGATTAATACTTTGCTCTGCGCTGAAGGACTCTACCCAGGATACAACAAGGCAGTTCGCTAGTCTGCAAAAAGATAAATAGCGAACTATGTGCTCAAAATTAATGTCTTGGGGAAAAGGGATGGTTTCTCACCTACAAGATAGAATTCTGAGGATGGGGAAATTTACTGTGGTTCATACTGGGCACGCTGGAGAGGGAAGACTCTCCAAGAAGAATCCTTTCAGTTACTTCTACGCTATTTCCTTCCGGACAATGCTGCTGCTGCATTCGGGGCTTTATACGACATAAGAGCAGGTGATTGGGAAGATAGATGCTGCTCCTACCCCTCCAAAACAGGCATTTGCAGGGAGTACAGCCGTCTGCACCATGGCTCCGAAAATGGCCAGGCTGTCGTAAACTCTCTGGAAGAGCAACAGAAACACTTTGACAGGTGGGTTAGCTCTCTTTCAGCTCTGGCTTTGTGTTCCTATCTCAGGCAATGGCGCAAACATAGTTTATGCTATAAAAGATAAGGGTCATATGCATATAGAGTATCTGCATTATGGCTGGCACACCGTTTGCAGTTGTTTGTCATGGGCTGCTTGCCTGTTAAAAGTGACATTGAAAATATAAAAGGGGTAGGACATAAAATCCGCAGCTAGTTTGGGCAGTTTGTCAAAGCTGGAAACATCTTAACAGAGCAGCAATGAGGCAACAACTTCCAAAGCATCAGCTGAAACAGCTGGAGTTACTTATTCAGAAGAAATCACTTGATAAGAGTATATATTTTAACATTTTCTGAAACCAAAGTGATAAGTATCAACCAAAAACCCAAAGTCAAACCCCAAATGTGTATGCAAAATATGCAGCTCTGGTATCTTTATTCTTGTTATTTACAATATTGAGGGACGGTTTCAGTGACGTATAAATGAGATAAGTACAAGCCACAGAGTTCAGTTTTGGTCCAGATCCCAAGCATTGCTAAAAATCATTTTCTTAGGGGACTTATTTTTTTCCATTTTATTGTGATAAGGATAATTTTTGCATTTGTTCATCAAATGGTACTTATCAATTTCTAAGATATTGGAGATTGGCGTTATTTTTACACTCATTTTTCATAGTAACCCTGCTAGTCTAAATTTTCTTGTGAAGCACCATAACTATTGGCAGTGGCAGAGAGCTAAGGGCTACGTTGCCTAAAATCAGCCAAAATTATACTCATGCGCTACTGAAATACAGGCAAGAAGCACCCAGAAAAGATCAAAAAGGAGATGTAGACAGCTAATAACGGGGTACTTGTGGCCATCCAGAATTAAAGCGCTGTCAGGGAGTTTACCGGTCTACGAGTTGCATCATTCCTTCTAATAGTGATGACTACAGACATTTTTACCTCCTGTCTACCAACAGAAAACTGTCTGAGACTAGTGAAGGTGGAAATCGTTATCACACAAAGATCTTCCATAGCCCCTGCCAGAGCAGACACTCACAACAGGTACCTTTTGGAGAAGTCCCGGGAAAGAGGTAGGGCCTAGGCTGGGCTTTAAGAGGAGCTATGTCCCCTCCAGAGGTCAATCGGTTTAACCTCATCACGGGTCAGTGGTCCCACGGCAGATGCCGAGGGGGAGGAAAGTGAATGACTTTAGGACCGCCGGCAGGAACGCCAGCACAGCTTCCTCCAGCAGGATGCTCTGGAGCGATCAGCAAAGCGGATGTTCAGACTGGGAATGACAGAAATTGTACTGGAAAGTGCCACGGGTGAATTCAGAGCCAGGAGCAAATGAAGTAAATGTTACCTGCGTTTTGCAAAATTTCACAGCCTACTGAAGTACTCAACAGTAGGTTCAGGAGCAAACCAAGTCTGAGAAACTGCATGAGAAATGTGATAGATTTAGTACTGACAAATGAATGACAGGTATGTGCAATCCCTCTTTGAAGGAGTTTCCCCAAAGAAAATACCTTTTAATTTCACAAATTTGTCATCTACCATGTCAAACAGCTTTGGGAGAAGAATTTGCTGTGAAATCCAGTCTGATCCAGCGACGAGGCTCTAGACAAGCCGGAGGTAAAAAGCATGAAAGGAATGCAGCTCAAGGGTGCGCAGGGTCCGGCTTGGAGCTAAAGGGTGCACAAAGGTGACGGAGACCTGAGGTGAGTTAATTAAGATACATGAGAAAAGAAGAGACGTAAGAATCCTAGATACTAGCAAATAGACAGTGAGAAGCACAAAACAAAGGGCAAGGAGAGGTTTTTAAGTCACTGAGTCCAGACCTGGCAAAAAATGCTGAAAAGGTGAGAGGTGATGGCGACGAACAAACCCTTGCCTCAGGGAGCCGAAGTGCCCAGGGTAGCGCGAGCTGGGGTGGACACTCGGAGCACTCCGGCTGGAGAAACAGCAACAGAGACTTGAGCAGGAACAAGGAAGGCTCCATGCTTGCACGTGGTATCAAAAGAAGTATTTGTGCGAGAGGAAGAGAGAACTGAGAGATATCAGCTAAGGGGAAAACAGCTGTTCCTCCTTGATAGACTTAGCGTATAGGGCCTATCTGCTTTCAAATGCATAGGACAATTCTGCTATTGTGTGCAGTACAAGTGATTTGTAGCCCACATGAAAAGAAAAAAAGAGCCTTCGACACAAAAATCACGCTGATCGAGACACGAGTTCCTGATCTTCTGTGCAGCAGAGGCACAAGCTGCTAAATGGCTTGAAAATGCAATGTTAGAGGGCTTTGCCTGCAGTCAGCTACAGAGAGGAGCGCCGTAACGAGTCCTCCAGAGAAAACGCTAGTGTGATATGGCAATGCAGAAGAGGCTTTAGTAGTTTGGAGATGTTTTGCAGATGAAGGCAACCACCAGACCAGGACTCTCCTCTTTGGCTTAGAACAGAGGGAGTCAGACTTTGGAACAGCCATTTCTATGAAGTTCAACAACTCTTCAGGAGGGCTTCTTCAAAAGGCAGCCTCTGAAATGGCAGCAGTCATGAGTCTGGGCTATTACAAATGATTCTGTACCTCCCAGGGGAAAAAAATAGATTTTATTATTTATTTTAAATGGTTAGGAACATATCTGTCATCTTGGGTATGTGTTTGGGAAGAGGAGGCAAGAGAAGAGAACGTGATGCAGAACTTTTATTAATAAGAGCAGTAATATGTATAACTTCATGTGCACTGCACTGAGAAATTACTGCTCGCTATCTAAAACTTGTTCCTAATTTAAAAAAAAAAAAGAAGAAGAGGAAGAAGAAGAAAGATGAAAAAGACTCCAAGTGCGAAATCAGAAAATCAGGTTGAATCTTGGAGTTTCCTCTAAATAAATATTAGAAACGTTCCAAGAACGTTAAAACAGAAAATGATCAAATCTGCTATATCTGTCCTGTACTTACAGACAGATTTTTGTCAGCGAGTTCGGAGAAGCAAGCTAGTTTTGCTTTTTTAAATTTTACTTCTAGAAGTAATGTTAGCAAACAAGGTAACTCTTTTGCAAAAAAACAGTACCTTTTTTCACTAGAAAAAAAGTGGATTTTGTGCCTAACTATAACAAAGTTTCTCTTTACGTGATATGTTCGTGTAGTATGATCACTGGCCATGTATTAACATCCAACACAACATCAGCTGAAATCTGGACTATTTGTTTGCAGTCTTTCTTAAAACTAAAGCTAATTTCTACCATAGGCTCCAACAGGGTTTCTGCTGCGCTCCACATAAATCAGCGGCAAAGCTGCCACGGCCTTTTCTGGAGCACCCACAAGCCCATAATGAAGCTCTCCATGAAATGGTGGTCACTCTCCTCATTTCATACAGATAGGAAGAACAGTATTTGTATTTGGTTTGTGCAGAAAGGCCTGCTTTTGTACAATCAGCTGGGCAAATTTGCATTTGGCACCATCCAAGCACATAAATAATAAATTCATTACTCCAGAGCTGTAATATATGGGTTGGTGTATTCTATGCAGTAGTGTAAAAGCAATATCAAAGCGATCTGTAGGACAAGCCAAATTTTCATCCACTCCTATGGCTAATCTCTAAGAACGCTGCAATGGTCCTTCAAATGAACTGCTCCCCCAGGACCAACCGCTAGAAGGCTGGTGCCCTAGCTTGTACGTGCACAAGTGCAAGTAGTGCAGAACACTTCACTGCCCGAATACCAGCTCAGAGACTGATCCAAGTCAGGGCTGTCACTCAGGGAGAAAGCAGGAGTGTCCCAGGTCGGTGCCGACTGCAGCAGGCAATGTTAGCAGGCTGTGGAAACAAGGAACAAGCGAAGAAGAAAATCTGGCTTTTGTAGCCTAGCTCCCTGCAATGCTGTGTTTCTACTGGGTGTAGCTACAAAAATCAAACATACATCACTACCCCCTCTTTGATATGCAAAAACGTAACTGGCACTGCTTTCAGCGTTTGCCATATATTCATCAACACAATCAAAAGTTTACTCTAAGTAAATATCTTTCATTAAATACCAGTCCATGTACCGACTTTATTACACTCGTGGGCCGTGCTGTTTGTATAGCACAGCCTAACACGGACGGAACTGCCATTAAGCCAGGAAAACTTTACATGCTATTTCCTTATACACAACAGAACTACAAGTCAACCGCTCTTATTCCAGGATGAGTGCCCAAATGCATCTTTGCACCATCCTTTTGCAGCATCTTGTGATGTAGCCCTTCTAAAGCTATCATCTGAGAACACACTTCTGCAAAATTGTTATTATTTATTATTTTTACAGTGGTTACAAGTGCTCCAGATCCTTTTCAATAATACATGAAACACCTGCACTGTCCCCAGTTGCTTTACAGTACAACTTAGACACGAACCAATGCTGTGCTGGGGATGAGGGTGTACCCGATGACCTCTCCAGGTCCTTTCGGACTACTTTTTATTATTTGGCCAGATGCAATGGGACCATTAGAGAGTACGCGCCTTTTTCTTCTATCCATTTCACTTTTGCATTTCCCCATCAAAAAGTACATTTTCAAAAGAGCTACGGAGAATGGTCAACACAGTAAAACAATTCATATGGTGGATGATAGGAATTTTTTCCCCATTTTGACACATTCAAATGTTTGTTATGCATTGGCCTGCTCATTAAAAGCAGCCAGTGTCTCCTGACATCTGTACTATATAGCCAGCCTTATGCTATTAACCGTCTCCACTACTACAACCGCTGCTGCAATATCCATGCTCTCAGCCATGCAGTCATATAGATTTCGACTTTTTTCCTGGCACAACCTGTACTTTTAAAAGTAGCAGCAGTTCTCTGTGCGGCGACGAAGCCTGAAAAGAGCTGGCACGGGGCGTAAAGGGGCCCCGGAGCCCGCTTGCCGCAGCAGTGCAGCCTCACACACATGGCCCACCTCCTCACCCTTCGCTCTCGCTGCGATGGGCCACGCAAGCTGCCGGCCTTTTGTTGATGTTTTCTTTAAATATTATTTTGTGCTTTTGGCACGGGGATGGAAGCATAGTAACCAGCTGGCACGGCCTCTTCCCTTTGATTGCAGCATTGATTGTGCACCACATGCCCTTCGCCTCCTCCTCCTCCTCGGTTTGCTACATCACTGGAGCTGATTGCTGTGGCCACTCATAGAGAAGGTTTGGCAGCTGCAAGACCCAGATGCCAATTTCTTTCGGCAGTGGCCTGTGGGTGTCAGCTTGTCTCCCTGTTTGGCATTTCCTCTGGCAATGAAACCTGCTCTGTGTCAGTGTGTCGTCTGCAGAATGAAAAAGTTATCACTGAAATACATACGAAAGAGCCATGGTGAGGATGGAAGGAAAACTCCCTTGAAATCTGCATGGGAGAAGGAAGATACCAATCTGGCTCTGACCGAGGACTCATCCAAACTGGCTCTACCACGGTAGCAGCAGGTAGCCGCAGAGGTGGCTCAAACAGCACAGCTGGGAGAGGTGTCCCGGCCAGCGGGCTCAGCCGGAGCTCACTCCTTGGCTGGAATTGTGCACATGTGGGTCTTGCTTGGGTACGCAGGGTCGGGTCCTGACGCTGCCCTGAGAAAGAGGGGAGAGCCACTGTCGTGTGTGTGTCCCCCCCCCCGCAGCCTGCAGGGCGGCACTGGGCGCTCTTTGGGATAAAGTTGCTGAAGGATATTGCTATCCACATAATAGGGACACTATTCCTTATTGTGAAGAAAAAGGTACTTCACATTTTCTTGGGAAAAGACACATTCAGAATAAGGTTGCCTCCCAAACAAACTTGCCTACCAAAATAAATTAAGAACACGTTGCCGGCCTGGTTTGGTATTTTTTACAGTAATTTTCCTCTATATATTTGAAACTTACTTTTTTATGAAAGATTAATCCAAAATATCAGTTACTAAGAAGTGAATATAATTGAATTTTATTTTGCACATAAATCCTTAAAAAAGCCTAATACCCTACAAAACAATAAAAAAGATAAATTACATTAACACTAAACATACTGTTTCTTTAAATAATATTTTAAAGTACATTTCTCAGTTAAGGCCTAAACAAGGATCTTTGCCTTCTTTGAGCGGGTAATACTGATTGTCAGAGAAAGGAAGTGGAAACCTGATTATTTCCCCAATGAAACTGAGGGGGTTTGCTGCCAATTCAGTAACAAAAACCAAGGGCCTTAACCGTTTGCACAGATAATTTGTGAATGATTACTTGTGCCTTTTATACAGCTAAAATAATGAGCGGATTGCAATCTGCAGCAATTAAAAATTCCGCTTTTCTCCAGCTCAGCCTCAAGATTGTATTTTATTTATGTATGAACATCCAATTCATGTCGCTTTTCTACGTTTAAACCCCTGCGCGAACTCTTTTTCCGCATCCCGATGCAGCCCTGCCGGGGGTTCGCACAGCATCCCGAGGGGCGGCAGACCCACCCTTCCCCATCCCCACATGCTCAACTCTACACCAAGGAGCTGGATTTAAGCCATAATATTTAAATGCCATTATGTCCTTCTGTTGATGTGTGCAAAATGGGCATAAATCAGCTTTGGTCTTGCCTTTCATGGGTGTAAGTCATCACAAGCACTACACTGCAAGGAGCGGAGAGTCAGGCTCGCGGTGAGGTACCTGTAGGGTAACACGGTCTTGCACAAATCACACGGCAAGTCAGCCGTGCCTGGGAGTGAAAAAGCACAAGGACTTTTCTGCTTCTCTGATCTAACCACTACCGACCACTTTCTCCAACCACATAACCTGGGCTCGAGTAAATCAGCTCCTTTGCTGCCCGCAGAGCTATGTCACGCCAGCATCTAATCTGTTCATTGTGCTTATTATAAAATTACTCTCTAAATCTTCTGCTGCCTTATCTTTACCTCTTAACATTTAAAGAGGCATGGAATATAGCTCGTAACTTCCACTTGCTGAACAGAAGTCCTCCCAGTAATGTCACAGCTGCTCTTTTTGTGTTCCTAGCATAAGCCCTGGACCAGGGACTGTCTTTCCATTTGTGTACAAGCAGCGTTGAGCACAACACAGGGCTGAAAAAACTTAGGGAACTCAAATACAGAAGTAAAAATAACCCGCCACGGCACTCCGGCAGAGGAACAAACACAAGCTAACACCAGTCTTACTGGGACCGCGGTCCTGCCTGCACTGCGGGCGGCAGGAGATCAGGAGGCAGGAAAGAGAAGGACTTCCCCATTCTTGGTGGTCCAAGGTGAACATGGATTAGACAGAGGATTCATGACTGCCAAACACAAACCCAACAGTAAAAGGACATCACTTAAAGACTATAAAGACATTCTTCAGCAGTACCAGATAAATAGATACTGCTACAACTAATGAACAGGCTCCCACAAAGCTAATGGCTGGGAACCTTCCCACGTCCTTGACACAGGCTTCACCAAATCCCTGCTTCACCAAAGGGAGGTTTATGGACAGCAGCCTTCCTCCTCCACAAGCAGGCTGGCTGCCTTCCCCCTGTCCCGTCCTGCCAGGCTTGGGCATGCTGTGGTGCATCCCCCGGCGCGGGGGTCCAGGGGCTGGGGCTGGGCAGTGGAAATCTCGCTGGCTGGTGCTGCCGGAGGAGAAAAACCGAGTCCCATCACTCGGCGAGGGGTCTCAGAAGGGCTGGAGAAGGACTTCAACAGCATCTCCCACGTTCACACACTTCCTCCTTTCCTCTCTCCTCAAGCACACAAACATGCACAAACGCCCATATTTAATACTTTGAAATCTATGTATATACACACATATGCTGTTGTTTTCATAACGTTTGATATAGATTGTTGAGTGTAACACCTCCCAACTAGAAATATTTTACCGATGGTGGAACAGTATAAACCTATTTTAAAATGCCATTTTCCTAAATAGGGTCATGAAACAACTGTGTGGCTTTAAAGTATAGTTTCTAACTCTCAATTAACCTTGGAGCACTCCGGGAAAGGACAGAGTTTCTTCATTTCTCCTCCCCTCTGTGACTGGGACCATGCCTGGGAACACAAGCCTCGCCACCAGTTTTAGCACAGGCGTAGGCAGGTCCTCGCCGAGGAGATGTCACGGTGACCACAGCGAAGGCAGGGAGAAATTTTCAGCGAGTCTGAAAAAGGCAGGAGAGAGATTTCACACGCTGCCTGTGTCTTTGTCTTGTCACTCCAGCCCACCGCTCTGGAAGGGAGCGCGGCGTCAAGCACAATGACAGACGCTGGGGAGCCATCCAGCACCCAACGCCTCCCCGGAGCCGCATGCTGCCGCTGCTGAATGCCAGCCCGGAGATGCCGGGGTAGTGTGGAACGGGCCCAGCATCCCCAAGTTTTGCATCCTCTCCTCTGCTCCGCAGGCTGCACCGCAAAGGCACTCACCGCTCAGGGGAGGGAATGTAGGAAATCAGGAGCGTGGGGTGGGGGAACATCACTGCCCGGGCCGACGCAACTAGGTTTGCCTGTTTTCCCAGCTAATAGAATACAGCATGCTTTATCACCCAAGCATTAATCCAAGAATGACTCCAATACCGTGGCAGAAAGCGCAGTACAGGTCAGTAAGGTGCCGGCCTGGGAAGCAAGAGATTGGGGTCTCAGCCCCCTGCAGCCTGCCGCTGATCCCCTGTGTCGTTTCTGCCATTTCTCCTTCACTGTTTTGCCTTGGTTAATATGGTACCTACAGCTGTATAGATGAAGATGCTGCCTGCCTGGGGAGAAAGCGTAGCCATAAAGCCAGCCACCAAGAAAACCAAAGTAAGACTTAGCTACGGCTGGGGCAGGACTCCAGAAAAGGAGCATTTTGCGGGGCCAGAGAATCGCGATATCCCTGAGAATTAAGGCCTTCGGCTGTGTTTCAGGCCTAAATTCCCAATGGTCACTTGGTAGTGAATCTCAGTGCCTCAGTAGGCTTTTAGGAATTTCCAAGGATTAGGTTTAATCAGTGATCTGAAGTAATTTAATATATTTCCAGTGCTCTCTTCTTTAATACTTAATGACTGATGATTAGGTTTGTGTATCAGATCTGAAATCTGCAAGTTATGTGGCAATTAATGTTTGAAGTACTCTGTAACTTCAAATATAATGATCATATTTGCAAAGTAATTACAGAATATATGTGACTAATAAATAATAACACTTAGCACTTACACAGCACCATTCACCTGAGGAGCTCTAAATGAAAAAATTCCAAAAATAATAGACGCAATTCAAATGCAAACCAGGCTTTCAGCAACACCTCATGAGAAATGATGGAGCAGTTTCTGCGTAGCCAAAGCACCACGCATGTCATGGTGCTAATTCAGTACCGCAAGGTGCACGTAAAGCGGGTGACCGAACGCTCTCACTCTGTTTTAGCAGGGAAATGGAGGGTGCAGCTCCGAGGGCAGTTTTTAGCCCCAAGGGCAGTGCTGGGAGCTGCTGCCTGTGCCCCGGGTGCCCACTCCTCTGCTGCAGCTCATCACCCTTCCAGCCACGCTTGGGCAAGCGGTGCACGCGGACGCACCATCAGCGAGGTGCACAAAGGACCAGATTTAGAAGAAAAACAATCCTGCAAACAACAACAACAAAATACCTTTTAAACACTCAGACCACTCAACAGGTGGACTACAATGCACTGCAGTGCGCAGGGAAATTGGATGGCAGATGGAAGGAGGAGCTGCGGGACATGGCTGATGCCCAGGATACAGGGCAGACCTGGCCCTTCCCTGGGCACGGGATCTGTCCTCTCCCTGGAGCTCTGCTTTGGGAGCGTGCCACCCAGCCGCAAGCAACCCATCCATACTCAGCTACAACAGGCAGGTGATATCCTAACCTGTAGAGGCAACAAAACTGCTTCTTTTGGAAATAAATATTTAAGCACCCAGTCCCTATTTTGAACCAGGCATAAACAAGCTTCACATACAGAGGCAGATGTACGTGTAACTCAATGTAGATTATTCAAAAGAGCGGGTCTATATAAGAGGGTCAACGATCAGCTAAGGCACCCTCTGTAAACAATCGTTTTGGTGCGGCAGCTTCTGGCTGACCATGCTTCAGCTGCAGCATCCCCGCCACCTCTCCTGGCCGGCTGCGTGCCGGAGGAGCGGTGCTGCTCCGGAGCTGGCACACCAATGCCTGTCTGCCCTCACCTTCTGGCTCTGCAGGAGGTTTTGGTTTCGTCCTTCCCTCCCCTGTCCTTATCGGCGGATGAGTTAGTTAGGAAAAAGGGAGTGATGTAACGCATCAGGGTCCAGCCTCACTCGTTTCCATTACACGAACTTCCTCTCTGCTTAATTCCTGGTTGACCTTGAAGTTTAATTACAGGCTAAAAAGAACAGTTATGTAACGCAGGCAGCAAACCTAAATAAAACAAAACCAGAAGGGCCATATGCCACATAGCCCAGAAAAATCTAGAATCAAATTACACTCTTTGAATTATTTACAATATTTCTTCTTGCCAAATCTAAGCAAATATTCCACTTGCTTCAACTTCACTTTAAGAGCTTTAACTGTTTACTGTAAACCCAAGCATACAATAGCTCTTTCATCAAACATTTAACTGCACATTTCACATTAATAAATATTACAAGGATATTTTATTATAAAAAAGGCTAGATGTAGTTTTCATGAGTCTTCTAGCTGGTATACAGAAAATGAGTCTGAACAAGGCATTTCCTCTCAGGCCATGTAGTCTAGTAGCATTTGAGCTACTGAGTAAATATAGCAAAGCTAATATTATTATTATTTTAATAGCAGTTTCCCACCACATATTGAAATGGAAAAAAACGAACAAGGAAACATTTCATAATCATGTATTGTGTTTGCTCAGATTCATTCATTGTAATATGATTATAAAATACTATATACTCCTCAGTGTGACTGTTCAGTCTCTCCGATTAGGCAATTGTCTGAACATGCCCATCCTTATTTTCAGCAGGGAGCAGTACTTGCTTTGTGCAACAGAAGAGCTTCCACCACAATGGGTCATCCCATCTTTAGGCATTTAAATTAAAGATTTAAATGACAAGACACGGATTTAGTAACTACATTTGGAAAATGGTGACCACTGTCTTAGTTTCCTTATCTGGAAAAACAGGATAATACTTGTTTGCCTGCACCGTAGGAACCTCCTGAGGGTTGTTGACATTTGAATGGCACTGCAAAGAAGTAAAGAAGTGATGTGATTAATCACCGTGTAAGCTCCATGCTTTACAGCTAGGTGAGATGAGAATATCCCTGCCTTGACAAGTTGTGTTCTTGAAAGACAATGTAAAAATAAAGAATGAGGAGGGTTACAAGGATGAAAAGGAAAGGGGAAAGAGAAGATGTAACAGATTCAACTAGTGGCTTCCAGTTCCATATTCCCACTGCCACACCAGCACCACCTATTGCATCCTCAGTTGGTTTTGCACCCCTTTTGATTGCAGTATGCTGGAGGTGACATGCAGGGAACCAGATTTAAAACAATACAAAACAAAACAAAACAAAACACAACCCAGATTAACATTTTTAAGACTCAACTCATTTCTCTGGTTCTCTTTACAGAAAGAATTCAAGCGCCCAAAAGACTTTGTGCCTTTACCCGCAAAAAAGATTTTGTTCCTTCAGAAAGATTTTGCTCCCTAAGTGCAAAACAAGGCTGATCAAAAGGGCTGGGGCACGAAAGCACCGACCTTGGAGTCTGCCACATGCCAAACACCCCTTCCAGCGTGGCTGCTGGAGACAGCTCCGCGGACCCACTGCCCGGGGGGCTCAAGCCCCACCTTGCACCCCAGGGCGGCTGCCCTGCTGCAGGCTGGTGAGCTGTTCTGGGGTGGGCTGTGGGAGGGATGTTTCACACTCCCATCGAGGCTGGTTTGCTCTACTGGAAACACATAAACTTCCCTGGACTAGAGGAAAAGAGCAACAGGAGCCTGTGGGCTTCTGCTTAGCCACATCACGGAGGGTGTCTGAGCTCCTGGCCCAAAGACCGTGCACATATTTTCCATAAATAGGTGGTATTTTCTTTATTATGTATCTCACACAAGTATAATTGCAGGATAAAAATACAAGGTGACATTGCAGCAGGACCTGAAAGACATCATCTCCTAGGTCAGTCTCTGATCATTAGCTTAGACCATCCCACATGCTCCTGCCTTTTTTCTCCCCCAGAGTTGTTCCCCCCCCCCCCGTATCTTCTTGTGAATACCTGAGTATCTGCCCCATGCAGCGAGGAACAGGTCTTCCAGACGGACACTGCAATCACCACTGAGGTTATCTGGAACACGCCTTTTCAAGACCAGAACTACGATTATCCACCGAGGAAATCGGAGGATGAGTTAACTTTGGAGAGGCAGAGCTCTTACAGTGTTTATTTGGTTAATATGGCAACCTCCAGCAACCTCTGTATGTAAAGAACATGGATATATACACAGGCTATTCAACACAGAGCAGAAAGTCCATCTGTTTTATGCCTGACCACCACTGTGGCTCTCTAGTGATGTGAAAGCCAAACTTTTACTGTCTTTGCAGTTGGAAGAAGTCTGTTTTCTCCTGCACCTCCATGCTCCTGGTAGGTATGCATCCACTGCTCCCAAAATAAACTTAGCTTGAATCTAACTTGAGACAGGAATTGACAGCATGAATCATGCTGGTGCAAACGTCATCTCAGTTATTGGAACATGGATATATGCCTGTGGAAATTATAAAAGTAGCAAATAACTGTATTACAGAACTAAGGAGAGGAAACCTGGCTCTGCCAAATCAAAGGAAGCTTTACTTGGCCTTCAGTAATGTCAAGAGCTAGTCTCATTGCCACTCTTTACAGCTGACAGTGTATTCTGCTTACTTCACCCATCTGCAGATGGGATTCATTGCACCTAACTTTAGTCATATAGGAGTTAGGCATCTGGTCTGAGCCACTCTTCTCAGCTCCTCTTGCTGTAAATGGAAGAGGTGAGTACCTCAAGAAGAGGGGAATTCATCACATCCATTTTCAGGAGCAGTCTTAGGTCAGGACAAATCACCTCTCAGGAGTCAAATCTCTCTCCATTAATTATAGAGGGAACCTGGATTTTCTTAGACTAAACCAACTAATTTTCACATAGCCAATGACAGCTGTGATAAATCTGACCACATGGGATTGTACAAAGATTTTTGCTTTTGCCCCCATTTCAGTTACCTCCAAATATCTGTCATTCTTTCCGAACTGTGATCAATACTTTGTGTCAAGAAATATTACTTAACTGGTGATTCTTTCTTTTATGGGCATGTTATGAGAGATAGGCCTTTGCTATAATGCTTTGGAGCACCTCACATAATAGTCCCATAAATTTAAAATGAGTTGAATTACCCATACTGTATCCACATTTCTCTTCACTATGACATGCCAAATTCATCTCCTCTCATGGATCACAATTCAGGTAAGTACAAGCAAGCTGGGAAGACGTTTATTTCATTTTTAATGACTCAAAGATGTCTTGAGGTCCTTCTTGTTGTTTGAGAGACAGTATTTCTCAACTGCTTTATTTTATTCATTAAGCTAAGCTACTTGACTTCCTTCAGTGCTCCTTGAAGTGCTCAAGAGGGTCTGAAGAATTAAAAAAATGAGGTTCCCTCCACACAGTATGTCTTCATATATATTTTTACAATCTGAAAAAAAAAAAAAATCGAGTTTGCAGAACCATGTTAGGAAGTAAAGCAACCTTAATTCTGATTCCTCATGCTTACGGGACACATGTACTCCTTGCTCTATATTTTCTCTCATCCAAGAGCTCTTCCTCAGCCTTTTTGACCAGGCAAACTCCCTCATCGCTGTCATGATCTTGTGCCTGACCACTGAAGGTTGGGTTTGCCTCGTGGCCAGCTGGGGCTGCTCTGCACTTGAGCCCATCGGTGGCTCTTGCTGGGACTTTCCTACTTCCGCTGGCTCGAGATAGGAGATAAAAGATGTCAGTTCGGCTCATCCCATGTACTTTGACCTCAGTTGACTTTTCTTGTCCAGGAAAAGAGTGCACACAACTCCTTTTCTATCCTACTTTAGAACAGGAAGATCAGCAAGGAAATCCTTCTGCCACCTTTGTGGCTCCACCTTCCTCTGGGCTCTGGCTGAGGTTCTTCATATCAAGGAGTCTCACCTTGACTCTCAGTTCTCTCTTCACAGGCAAGTCAGTGCTTCCCACACCAGTACATCTCATATAATGAGGTAGCTAGCAGTATTTATACATATTTGCAAGATAATTTGAGTAATGGCTTATCCTTGGCAGCACGTCCTGAAGTAGAAGTGTTTTAAACATGAAGCCGAGGTTTAGGTTTGTGCTCAGCGAGAAGGAAATAGGAGGAAGTTGTTTGGTAGTTTTTTTTATTTGGATATGAAAACTGGACATTGGAAAACATCAGAAAAATCACGACAATGTACCTTTTTTTTTCCCCTCAGAAAGCCAAGTCTAAGCCTGCAGATGAAACATGCGGAAGAGAAAGCACATATGAAGCCTTTATTTGATGAAGAACTGTTTCACTCAGGAAAGTTGATACAACCTCTATAGACACCCTTTGGTACAAATAGAGATAAACCAGGAAGACACTTGACAGAGGAGCAGCTTGTGGCTTATGAAATCAGCCAAGCTGGCTATGATGAGCCAGATCCAGAACATAGATGAAATTTGCTTAAGTGGATCTTTATGAAAATGATAACTTCGCAGTCTTGGGAAAATTCCCAGAGAACAGGGAACGCTGCTAGCATGGACACAATGTCGGCTTGTCCAGGTATCAGCAAGGCAGGAACAGACATCTTCTCCTGAGCAAAGCCTTTTGCACACCTCAGGAAATTGTCCAAAAAATGACGAAGGCTACTGAGACGGGTTTAGCTCCAGCCTGCAACATCTGAAAGCAGTGCTGGCTCTCCCCTTCCCCCTTCTCGAGTCTTTCACCTACTTGGCTGTGTACCAGAAAGAGCCTGAACAAAAGTGAGAGACCCTGAAGCTTGAAGCCACTCTATAGTTAGAAGCGGTGCTAAGATTAGAGAGCGAGAAGTGTGAGATAGCTGAAAGCCTGTGAATTGTGCTAAGGATAGAAAGTTAGAAGTAGGAGGCAGCCAAACTCGATACTGAGAAATCAGAAGTTGAGCACTAAAGTTGGATGAGATTTATGGGTAGAGAACATAGCCTCTTACTGCTCTGGAGGCAAGGTAGTGCCTAGCAGCCAAGGATGTCCTGCGAAGCCACGCTGTTCGGATCTGATAGCCTGCTTCCTAAAATAGGGATTATATCACATCTTTTGATAGAATGCGTGATTCACGTAAAGTACCAGAAGACCAGAAAACATGCTTTTCTTGCCCGTAGCTCCCAGGGAAAGTCCTGTCTCCCTTCGGCGCTCTAGACAGAGCCGGCAGCCAGCCAGGTTACCATGCATTCAGAGACGCTTTGACTTACTGCAGTGCTTCCACAGCCAAGAGATTTGCATTGCATAGATCTGCCTCGAGACTCTAGAAACAGCCTAAGTAGTGAACTAATGAAAAGGAAGGGGTGAATGATAGTACTCCTATTGCTGTTACCTCTCACAAGCAGCAAGGAGTGAACACCGTGAGTTGGCCTTACCCTCTAAACCCAGTTAAAATGTCATTAGCCAGTGCAATTCCTCCCACCTGTTTCAAGATACATCTCCAGAGCATATGAAGCACTAAGCATCATGCCATTGGAAAATGAATCTGAACGCTGTCCTAATGATATTAAACACCAGCACCATAGCCCGGGAAAGGACAGATCGTCTGTGATGAAAAGCCAGGGGGTCTCTTGGATCTCGCTATACCTGGGGAAACTGTTGCTCAGTATTATTGAGTGGTCTGCAACCCTTTAAAACCCACCACAATTTTAGCAACAGAAAGTGGTGTAGAACCAAGAGCTCAAAAATTAACTCTTACCAAAAAAAACTTGAGAGGTGGGAGATTTTTTGCTGCCTGCCAAAAATCAAAGTCTGTCAGTCAGCAGCAGTCAAGTACAGAAGGTCAGAGATAACCTGGCAGAGCAGATCAGCAAGGAGAGAAAAGGCACGTTGGAGCTGGCATCACAGGCAATCCTAGCAGCCTCCAGTGGTTACCATAATTAAGAAAGACAGGTGGGAGCAAAGCTCTGTGTGGATAAGAGAAGGCTCCATGCCACAACCATGCTCAGCCTCTACGTACTGGATATCTTAAGCAGCAAAATATCTCCACGCACTGGCTGTATCCGAGGGGCGCTGGCAAACCTCTGCTGGAAGCGCCTTCTCAGCAGAAATCTGCATTCAGCGCAAATGCAGCCTCTCGTGTTGAGGCCACACTTTTTAAACTGAACAATGCAGCAGCTTTTCAGATCATGGTCAATTAAGTGTTGGCAAGATTGCATAACTTCATCCAAGCTGTGGATGGCCATGATCAGCAGCAGCTGAAAAGTAGCCAAGAAACATGTGGATTTGTGTTGTAAAGGCTAGAAGAGGCAATTTTAACCATTAAAGTGCAAAAATGCAAAACTAGAGCAATCAGGATTAATTACAGACACTCTGAGACTCGAGGAGTGAGTGGTAGTTAGGAAAAGGAGAATGCTCTGCAGATCTCTAAAGGTGAAGACCCTTCCTTGCCCGGCAATCTTTTCACAGCTCATAAGACAGGCTTGGCTATGAAAAGATTTGCAAATTATTATGTGAGTTATACAGAAAATTCCAGGGTGTTGCTCCTCCTTTTACTGGGCTCCATTAAAGGTGTAAACCCACCGAGCAATTTTGGTAAAGGCCCGTGAATCAGTCCGGAGCTGTTAAGAGAAGCCTTGTTGGCAAGTTCTGTCCTTGCTAGCTGAAATTTTAACAAGATGTTTAAATTGTTGACTGAGGCTCCAGACACTGGATTAGGAAGCGTGCTTTGGCAGGTGGGAGAAAGCAATGGAAAACTGCCTTTGCTTTTTTTAAAATGAAAAATCTGATCTTCATGTGAACAAATGCATTCAAATGAGTCATACCATTGTGTGAACAATCAAGTGAAATATTAGTCCTGAAAGCTCCTTCCTCTCTCAGCTGGCTTCATAGGATGACCGGGATACACCACAGGGACTCCAGCGCTTTAACACACACTCTATACTCATTACAGGCAAGGAGCAGAGAGCAGAAGATTCACTGCAGGTTGTGACAGCCCTGTGCTTTTGGCTCCAGAAGGGGACATCAGCCAGTCTGTGATGCTACCTTTCTTAGGCAGAACATATCGCACGGTCTCCCAAAGAGTAGCCTGGGAGTCAATCACCCCAAACCATTATCACTGCAAAATGATTGCCTTCACAGCTGGCTTCAGCTGAAGCCGCTAATGATCTTCTTGCATCAGCGCCATTTATATCGTCGTATGACATGCGACTGCCAAGTTACACACTTTATAGAAACACAAGGTTCTGTGTACGAAGAAGCTTTACCCAGAACTTGAGCACAGATCTCCCAAACTTTATAGTAGATTAACAGTCTGGAAACAGCAAGTACCAAAGTTGTCAGTGGTGCAATGGGCAGAGCTTTCAGTCTCCCTTCTACTTATACTGAGAAAGAAGATAACCTCATGTAAAGGACACATGGAGAAAACTGGTACCCGAGTTGAGCTGGAGGGAACCCAAGAAAAGAACCTGGGTGTAAAAGCAGACAGGTGACCTGCGACCAGCTTCTTTTTTTCTGAGTGCAACTGGAGGATGTAAGAGGTGGGTTCCCAACCACATAACTGGGTAACTGTCTAAATGGGCCGCCGGCTGGATCACCAGATAAGGAGGCAGAACTGTGGTCCATTCTATTTCTCCTCAGATGCTTTTATAACAAGTGTGTTGTCGGGGTTTTGAAAATACATCGGTTTAGTTAACCTTTTCTAGTTTGTGATAAGGGTGATGTTGAAATAACTAGAAAACACCAAAGCAGAACAGTTCCTTAAACCAGAAAACTGGCTCATTCCTGTAACAGCTCACCCCCCGAATGGTGTTTGGGTGTTTTCCAGAATAACCAAATAGGACACCTCTACTTAGCCGCTGAGCTAATTCATGAGTTAATGAGGCAGAAACTCTGTGGAAGGAACACTTTCTGATGAAGAGCATTACCCTTGGCAAGCCTTACTACAGTGGAGAGCGTCTGAACCCTGTCTTGGGGTATGAGTTACACCTGCCATCTTCTGCAACAACTGGCGGGGGCTACGCAGAGACCTTCAGCACGCAATCTGGATGACTCTGCCCCGCTCCAAAGTCATTGCTAGTGTCATCCACATGTGCAGATGCCCCAGTGGAGGGCCAAGGCCATGTTTTGTTTTCTGGAGCATTTTACATGTGCCAAGCCAAGACCCCATTAACTTGAGTCACACGAGAACTATCGGTACTTCAGACGTGGCCTCTCACATGAATTAGTATCACACATGCTTTTTCACAAAACAGAGGAAGAAAGAGATTGAAGACCAGCTTTGAAAGAAATTAATGACTCGCTTTGGAAATGTCCGTTTAAGTGAATTACCAGCTTCCTACTCTCTGCCCTGTCATTATTTTCCAACTTTTGCAACAAAGGGGACAACGGCTCAAGGCAGCAGTTCCCTTCGCTGCACAGCTCCGAGCTCTGAACACTATACCTGCACCAGGCAGAGTCCTTGGCAAGAGAAAACAGCTCTTCTTGTGTGTCACCTGCGGTCTCTCTAACATGCATTGCTTTAGCTAATTATGTGCGTGAAATGTGTATGTGTATGTGTACATGTATGTACACAGGTACGCTCGGGAAAATTCAGCTATCCAAAATTCTACATGCTTCAGCAGACTTAAAGTACCACTGTAACAACTCAAAGGCACTGGAACAGGCAGGAACAATGACAGTCATAAGACCTTGATTTAATTTTGGAAAAATCAGATTTCCGGTTGCACTAAGAAGGCAAACTAAGTACCTTGGATCTTGCAAAACCCCATGAATCAGATTTTGGTTTTGTAAAGCCATACCTAAAACCAGAAGTATTTTGAATATAAATTCCAAAGTTTGGAGTAGGATTAGATAAAATATTCTAATGTAAGCCCGTGTCTAGTTAATGGATAGAGTTCTCCTTCAGTATTTATCTTTCTGCTGCTCTTTCTTTATCGCTACTTGATCCCCAGCTAATCTCTACTTCATAACTGAATGTTTTCTCTGCATATCTTAATCAGCCCTGCCTTCCAGGTCAAAGAGCAGGGCATATATTTTAAAAGGGTATTTCAGACTAGAGCAGACACTCAATTGTTATGGTTGCAGTATAAATCATTTATGGAGAGAGAAGCGTTCTGGCTAATTCTCAGAGATATGCAAATGATAACGTCTGCTTGCTGCATGTTTACAATGCAATAACCGTAAATGGAGATAAAATACGAAAAGTCCATGTCCCACAGAGGGAGGGGTGGCCTGATCTCAAATTATGGATGGGTTGAAAAAGAACAGATAGTTTGCAATAAATATCTAAACTTCTAGGGCAGGTTTTTTCCCTTCATTCTTTCTACGGCAAAACAATACAAGGAAACCACACAGGAACAGCTGGATCCCAAACGTCCCTGTTTTCAGAATATATGCACCAAGATATGCACATACTGCTGCTCTGGGGGCTGCTGGTGGCTTTTCAAGCACGGAGCCCAGCGAGCACTGTGGGAGGGCTCGCAGGCTGTTAAAAGGGAATCTCTGCTGTTCCTGCAGGGGCGTTTAGCAGTGGTGCAACTCTGCTCCCATTGAAGTCAACGGGAGTTTTACTTCAATGGAGCAGAGTTAGGTTAATGCTGAATGTTTTGGAAAACACCATTCCCACTTGCCAGCCTGAATCCTCTGAGATCTTCCCATCATTAGTTTAATTCAACCATAAATGTTTGGAACAGCAGCCAAGGGATTAAAATGATCAACAAAGTCAATTGCTTTGTTTGTAAATGTTCTTTTGCTTAGTTTTCTGCAATGTAAAAGTTGTTCTATGAACCTTGTTTTGACTCATTTAAACCCCATTTAGTAATCCTGCAGGAAAGACAGTATTTGTGATGTTAGTGTGATATCTTCCACCTAAAAAACATCCCCTACCCTTAGGAACTTCTAGTAGCTTGTCCCAGATTGGGCTGGTAAAGGCACTTCTGTTTTACAGGAGTGTGAAGTGCTCATATTTCAATAAAGAGTTTAAGAAAAGAATGCCAGAATTTTGTTCTTTTTCCAGAGTTTTTGAAGATGAAGACATTGAAGCTTTTAGAGATGCCTGGCATAGCATTTTTGGAAAGGTACATTAGCCTGCTTTTGAATTTCAGAATTGACTTAGTCCAGAAACCTCACATTTATTTTCATACGCTGAGGCTCATAGAGGAATAATGAGCAGGTGGAAATGCCAAAATTATCTGAAATGAAAAAAGACTAATTTTAACTGCTCTTCACAAACCTGCGACGACGACCTGCCGAGTTCTGTCCAGGTGAGAGATTATTCTTGGTTTGGATGTGCAATTTAAGTGATCAGCTCTGTCACGTTAGAAACTGCTACATCTTCATTCAGTGGGTAACTTTTAGGAAAGATGCTTGCCGCCCTCCTCCCCGCACACCGTGCCCGTTAGTGTAGCACTGCCATCGCATTCTCCAGCAGCCCCACTCGCCTGCCATGCTAGCTGACGGTGGGTTTGGTCATGCAAAGCAGCTCTGGGCAGCAAGCTATGGAGCAGAGGGGTTTTTCCTTTCCCTCCTTGTTCTTTCTGAAGGAGGAACGAGCTGGACAATCTACTTGTTAGCTTTACAGCAGTCTGAGGACGGACAGCTACGCCCTGAAGCCTTGGGTTGTCTTTCCCCCGGCATTCCCTGGCCATAACTATAAGTCCCTGTACTGGAGAGGGGTGTCAGATCTCTCCTTCTTCATCATCACCTTTCATTGTGATAATTAAATGGCTTGGCTCTCAACTTGGCCAAAAAAGCTTTAAAAGCAGAGGTCTGAGAATCTGCCTCTGCTCATTTTCCTTTTCACTTGATGCGAACGCTTCCCAGCCATTTGATATTCCCCACTCTCTTTGTGATTGATAAATGTGCATTTGTGCACAGGTGATTTTTCCACCTCTCTAGTCACACCAGCTACTATACCTCCCATTGAGGTAATGGAAAGCATCCACTGCTTATCTCTGAGCAGCACATTAAACAAAGCAACATAATGAGCTGCATTTTGTTGAGGGCTCTCCAGGTCCCCCAAATCCTTCTCAAATGTTATTGTTTATAAAATGTTTGATAAAAAATAAATGATGCTTTCAATTTAAACAAAACCTCACACTGTTACCGGTTTTAATAACAGTTTTGACAGATGAGATTTTCATCATCTGTTTTTTCTTTGTAAAGGCTTCTTCAATAAACTAAAAATGCTTTAAACTAACAGATGTGACTATAAAGTAAGGCTGAGACATCAGGAGCTGAGGTTTGTCAAATGCTACAATATATAAATTAATTCCTAGTTTAAGCTTCCACTGAGCATTGGAACATCTATTTTCCCTTGTTCTTGGTTACTGAGTGGTTAGCTGACCTTGCACAGGTCTCACACATGGAGAAAAACTGAGATTGAGAAATCTATACTTGTACAATTAAAATTTTATAATTATATATGTGTTTTGAGCACTAAATAATGCAACAGTTTATTGATGGCAAGTAAGAAGTTTGAAGCCAGAGCTAGACACCTGGTGATGGTCTGGTATCCATCAAAGGGGAGCATTTTTCAGTTCCCTTGAATTCTCAGCACTTTTAAAATTCAGGCTAATTATCTGAATGCCAAAGTAGGAGCCCAGAAGCCTGCTTTTAGGCAAGAATTTCAAAACCTGCAGCTTGATTTCCTCCCTAACATTTCTCTCCCTTTTCTTCAGGTCTCATCTATTTAGCTTCTCTTATGTTACAAACCTGTCTAAGAGGCACCCCAGAATCAATTTAGGGTAACGCTGATGCTTTAATAACTGATAAGCTGTTAATTTTTTATCTGTGAAAAGTTCAGAAATTAGAATTTCCAGTGACATTCTGTTTGCTGTAAACAACTTGTATTTACTGATTTAGAGCGTTTTGCTTTGTTTAATGGGCTTTAAGCAATGCAATTTTTAAAGCTTGATCGCTTGTAAACCCTAAACCTGTTTGCTTTTAAATTTCTGATATTATTGTTCTTACGCTTTGCGCGTTTTTCGTCAGTCCTGCTTCTCTGACGAGTCGAGCTTCTGCAACGTAACGAGGACGCTGCAGAGGAGCACGTGACGGCGGGGTACAGTGAGGTGCGGGGGATCCAGCCCTCTCCTCAGACGGTAAGGAACGCTTGCAAAGAAAACTTGACATGACCTGTACATTGCATCGCTCATCAGCTCTGGTTTGGGTCCCAGGGATATTTCCATAACAAACTCCTGCTGGGCAGCTTGCAGGCAAAGGAGGAGCAGAGAAAGGAGAGCATCCTGGGGAAACCTGTCCAATGCCTCTGAAGCCCCCCAGAAGTTACAGTCCAGGCACATCAAGCTGTTTATGCTTCTCTTGTGATTCTTATCTATGCATTAAGGGTGTTAGGTATCTGCATGTGTAGATACAACACGGCCATTACTTCAGCTATGTCTCCAGATTTTACTGTAATACAAAAAATAATAAGTAAGACATAATGGGGTCTTGCCTCACGACTACGATTCTTAGGTGCTGCTGCAATACAAAGGCATGCATAAATGAATTAATAATAGCCACAAGGGTGATGGTATGTAAATATATTAGCTTAGGACAGGAAAAAAAAGGGCAGATGAAACAAAAGTACTGATGTCATAAAAATTCAAAAATAAAATTATTTGAGCATATTGATTTGATAAGTGAAAACTTAAGCCTTCGGAAGAGAAATTTTCCAAAAGACACAACTCCTCTGAGATCTTTGCTGTCAGAAGCAGACAAGGTGCAACAAGGACGAATTCTCCATTGGAGGAGTCTTGGATATTTATGTAGATTCTTGAAAAGGTACATTATACTAACTTTTATTTGATGTTTCATTATGGAGTCCCAGAGAATCCCCTGAAATACCTCCTCATTGTTATAGTTTTTATACCTTGATATCGCTCTATCTCAGATTCTCCTTTCAAACTTGGAGTGCCGTTCATTAAATTCTTTCTTCTATGGAGCCATAAATGCAGTAATCTAGATCCTGATAAAGGCTTTAAAGCTATCCCATAGGATACTTGTGGTTGGAACTGATGGAACATTAGTGTCAAGGAAGCATATTATTTGAGTCTCAATATAATTAATAAACCCTTTCTCTCCCCCACAGGAATGTGCTAAATCTCCGAGTCTTGTTTGTGTTAGGCAAAAGATTTAGTTACCTCTAACAGAAAAGAGGAAAAAAAAAAAAAGATGAAAAAGGCTTTAAATATTTAACAGTTTAAACCCTACATAAATTGGAGATTTGAATAAAAAATCAGCCCAAGTATATTTGTATGAAACTGGTGAACAGAAGGAATATACATGCTCAGAGGAATAGATTTTATGCCAAACATCAATCAATCCCAGCTCCGAAGCCTATTTATAATACTGTGGGGGTTCTGGACGGTTGCACTTCACACTGTGAGGACCAATCCATGACATTATCTGTTGAACAATTGAAGTCTTTACAAATAATTAAAACTCTGTTTGAAAATGGAGATATTTTCCACAGCTTTTGTGTCCATGCACCGGATCATAGATATTTGAGTGTGTAAATAATGACTAGTTAATGTCGAGAGCCTGTAGCATATTTGCCTTGCAATACTGCTTTCTGCTGTGTCTTTCTCTCTATCTATTCACCCGTTGGCACAAATATGTACTTATTTCCACCTTTCGCTTCCCTCTCCCCTCACCTCCATCCACGGCAACTGAGTGCTGTTCCAGACCCCGAAGCAAAAGGAAAAAAATCATTTTCCCCTGCCTTTGCAACCTCCTGTCCTCCTCCCAGACCCCTCTATCTTTCTCCTTCTTGTTGTAGCACAACGTTTTCCAATCACTTCTATGTCCTCTGGGGCTGTTAGCAGTGCCAGGCCAGGCCCCACTCGGTTGTCCTACTTACACCTAGGAAAACTAGGGCTAACGCTACCCAAGTGCACGTACGGCGCTGTCGGAGGTGTGAGACTCATCAGGCTCTCTCTACAGCGAAGAAATTGGTTGAGAATTGCACAGATTGAGAAGCGCCTCAGCTGTTGTTTCCAAATGATGGAGGAGTTGGTTGGTGCTGTATGGATGTTTCATGGTACCTCATACCCTAAGGAAATGCCCTGATTTGCTGAATTTCCTCACGAAGGATACCTCATCGCATTCCTGATGAGGGGAAGCATGGAGGTGGGGCCAGGACTGGGCCAGAGCTTTGCCCATTGGCACAAGAAAAAAAAAAAAACACAAAAAAAGCAATAGCAGAACTTGCCATCTTGTTGGTGCTATTGATGGAGATCATTCTGCACACCTTTGTGGCGCTACGCTGTTCTGACATGCCACGTTGGTCCTTTCAGCGAGAGACCTGCAGACGGGTTGCAAAGATTCATGGCAGGTTAAGGTTGCCATGACTCTGCTTTAGTATTTAGAGACTACAGCTACATAGTGTGTAATAACAGGAATGTGATGCAGCGTAAGATCCATAGATCAAAACATATGGTGCTGGGAATCCAATATCTATGCATCATACATATGTATGTATATATATATATATATATGCATACGTATGCATATATGTATATATTATACCTATCCCTATTATCTCTAATATAGGAGTATGGACCAAATGCCCATGAGTGACTGGAGTGCGTTAGCAGCACTCCCGGATCACGTTTTTTATTTGAATCCTAAGAACTGTGTTTCCATGCTCCAAGGTCACTGAGCAGTGCTAATCACAGTGCGCGACACGCACAGTACAGCCAGAAGATTGCCTTCCAAATCATGCTCCTGGTGAGAGCTCAAATGCCGGTGTCCCTGCATCCGGAGAGCTGCAGTCTCACCGTTGGATCTGCGCGGGTCCTGCGCTGTTTGACACCAGCACCGACAGTAGCGGTGCGGGACCCGACGTCCCTAGCAGGGCCGGTGGGGTTGGTGACAGCCACCCACCACCGCGCCTTCCGCGTGGTGGGGAAGACGAGGGAGCTTGCTCATCAGCACAAGGTTAACATAATCTGTCTAGGGGAGAACTGACAATCTCTACCCGTCCCGGAAAGGCAACACTGACCACAACACATTTTCCTTCCAAGGGAGGTGAATTCAGAGGTGGGGGAGCACGGGCAGAGGTCACAGTGAGGTGGTGCATCCTCACGCGCCCCGGCACGCTGTGCTCCGGACGCTGCTCCGCACAAAGAGCCCTCATTTCTCACGCCTCCTCAAGGATGTGCTTACTCTAGACATGAAATTCATTCCCTAAAAATTAATGAAACCTTTCACTGCTTGCAGTAAGTCAAGTGTTCATATACCTTTTCCTGGACCAGGGCCTGAGTAAACAATAAAACGAAAAATAAACTACCTGTCAAATCAAACACGTGTGAATTTCTTGAGGCTACATTGAGTAATAGGTTAATAGGACTCACATTTCAAATTAAACCTTCTAGAACTTACTTAAATTTTAAAAATAGTTTAAATTATTTTAATATTTTTCTTAGCAGTATTTCTTGCATTATAAGCAGCGCCCATCCACAATTAAAACATCCAGATGTTTTAACTAAAGTTAAACTATGAAACAGAATAAAAATAAAAATCCATGAAACGCTTGCCAGATAGCTCAAGCACATCTGTTCAGAAAAATATAATACTAGTTCAAAATAATAACAGCGACTATCATTTTCAAGCATGCATGGGATTAAAATACAAACAAACACAGTTTTGTGCAGAGGATGGAGAACTGGAAAGCTGAGATTCTGCCCTGGAAATACAGTCTCGTGTGACCCCCTTTGAAGGAGGGAAACATAAGCATATAAAATAAAACTGGCAGTGGCCGGTGTCCGGGGTGCATTAGGCGGGTCACCACCCGGTCTGACCCAGCCAGGAGCTTCGTCAGGTCCGGCCTGCAGCACAGATCGCAAAAAGGACCTTGGAAAACCTTGGCCATCCAGGCCAGCCCCAGCGCCGCCGCTGCACACGTACGGGACAAAGAAGAGGTGGTAGCCCCGTCGCCTATGGGGGCCTTGGGTCCCTAAAACCCAAAGCCAGGAGGCTCCCCCCTCGCTCGGGTTTCAGCAGGAAGGACAAAGTTCTGCAGATTGCTCTCTTGCCCTTGAGCACCTAAATGGAATTTAAGCGCCCGTTTCCCTGCCCCCAGAAGAGCGGTGTCGGTGGCGTGAAGGAAGCCCATCCGCATGAGCTCTTTGCCTTAAACCGCTTGGGTGGTTGTACTGGGTCTGGCTGAGATGGAATTAATTCTCCCCATAGCAGCCCTCATAGTGCTGTGTCCTGCATTGGTAGCTGGAAAGGTGTTGATAACACAGCTAGTGCTGAGCAGGGCTGGCACAGCATCAAGGCTGTGTCCCCAACATTTTTTTTGCCCCCTCAACGGGAGGCTGGGGCTG
>JANZLQ010000079.1:82139529-82159720 GCA_026212715.1 Elanus axillaris | reverse complement strand
TGGAGCCCTGCTTCCCGAGAAGTGGCCAGACATCGCCTGCTGATGGGAAGTAGAGAATAATATCATTTGGGTTTTTTCTCTCTGCTTTTCGCGCGCGACCTCTGCTTTCGCTTATTAAACCGCCCTTACCTTGACCCACGAGCCTGTTGTTCTATTTTCTCCCCCCTGCCCAGCTGCGGAGGGCAGTGACAGAGCGGCTTTGGTGGGCACCTGGCGTCCAGCCACGGTCAACCCTTCACAGTGGTGGGGGGGTCCTCATCCCACCCCAGCTGCATCCACAGGAGCTCTGTACCACCGGGATGAGGGATGCACCCACTGGGAACCCCGCTCCTTCCCCACCAGACCAACCGCTTTCCACCCGCCGACGGCAAAGCCGCCCCGTGGCAGCGGGGCTCCGGCCTTTCTCCCCTGCCTGGGAGGCAGCTCCCCAGCCCCAAGTGGGAAGCCCCCAGCCCTTGCTAAACCCACCCCGGTTGTTCTCCTCCTCCTTGCACACAGCTGGATCTTCTTCCTCCGGGTTTGGCCCCGGAGGAGCGGGTGGCGAGGCGGCCGCGGAGCTGGCTGCGTGCGGCGGAGCAGCAGGGGGAGCTCAGACACCCCGTTTGGCTCTCTCCAAATGTCAGTCCTTAAGACCTTCTGAGCAATTAAACAAAATTTAGCGTGAATCAATCATGCGGACATGCGGGTGTAAAATAATGAAGAGAGATGTTGTTTAAAGCCTTAGAAGAGCTCCTGCCTGAGCCAGATATCATCCTGAGCAGTGTTAGATTATCCAAGTGACCTCAGAAGTGCTCAAGTGTCCACATTAGCACCTCGAGATGGGAGGGAGCAGGCGGTGACAGTTCCTGTGCCTCCTGGTTCTGGTCCCTTCGGTTTCAAGGTAACTCCTTCCCCCGAGCACTGCTGGCATGGCCTGGATGCAGGCAGGCAGAGCCGCACCAGCAGCCCCGCCGCAGCGACTGCCAGAGCCAGAGGAACGCTCGGTTCCTTCTACCTTTCCACGAGCAAAATAAATCTTTTGCTTTCAGAGTGGAAAATCCTTCTTAAAAAACTCTTCCCAGATGTGGGACCGATATATTTAGTTGCGCTTAAAGTTCCTGAATCTGAAGGTCTATGCTGGGCTGGCTGCTCTCGCCTGTTTCCTCATCTGCGCTTTACAGAGGAAACAGGTGGGTTTAAAGCTCTCTAAAGACACCAAAGCGGTTCTTTACAAAGTGACTTGCAAAGCAAAAATGAAAAAAGATGTATTTTTTTTTCCCAGGGATTTTTGAGCATATGAAGCACAGAAATAATCACATAAATGGCGCAAAGAAAAAAAAAAAAAGGCTTTAGTCTAAGTCAGCAATCCAAATGCAGCCTCCACTCTCCCTGCTGTTTCACCCCCACGTCACAGGGACACGACACGTCAGTCTGGATTTCAAGGGCCTCTTCTGCTTAGCAGTGGCCAAAACCAAGACCTTAAATCCCTAGGAACTGCGGGAAGCTGGGCTGCAAATCTTGAGATCTGGGCAGGTGATGCCATTCAGCAAGAACAAAACGTGCAGTGCATTTTTGTATTCATTAAGGACGAAAATAGGTAATATTGGGGAATACACATGGCAGCAGCCTGTCAGGGCACGGAGGGCTGGCTTCCCTTAGCTTCCCCCCCCCATGCCTGGGGCGGCTGCTGCTCTGGGTGTCCCCGCCACGGTCCTACCTGGGGCTGGGGGCTGTGCCCTGCTGGCAAGGGCACTGTCTGCTGGGTGCCCCAAGGCTCCTGCTCAGCCTCTGCCCTGGAGCAGCCCCCCTCTCCCTGCTCCTCGACACACGCAGCCTTGAAATGCTCCATGTGTCTTCCAGACCAGCCAGACAGGTCTCCTGGAACAGTGAGATGTCCGTGTCATTTACAGCTGTTTCCCTCTTCTGCCATAGCTTAAATAAAATAAATAAATAACGAAATCAAAAAATCTTGGCTCTTCTAAAACAATCCAGATCTGTATCTTCCACCTCCAGGAAGAGCCATACAGCATCGATTAAGAAAATACACTGGCACCTTGCTTTCTCCCTGACCTATGCCACATCGTCAAGCTGGGTTTTGCTCCAGAAGCTCTTTACAATTTTCACTGAGAAATCTTTGTATCAGAAAAAGAAACGCCCCTGGGAGCAGCGACCAGGATTCAAGTCAGGGACTGTAACCCCAACAGCT
Source organism: Elanus axillaris (assembly GCA_026212715.1). Lineage (NCBI taxonomy): Eukaryota > Metazoa > Chordata > Aves > Accipitriformes > Accipitridae > Elanus > Elanus axillaris. The sequence continues at coordinate 82,157,535 of JANZLQ010000079.1, read as the reverse complement.
GAGTTCAGGACTTCCTTGTCCTTGTGCTTTCCTGATCATCCAGCTCCTGCACCCTCCTGCTGGAAAAGACAACCAGCTGTGGGTGCATGCGCTGGCTGAGGCGAGCAGGGGAGAAAGCAGGACCCGGTGGACAGCCTCGATTTTGGACCACGCTTCTCTGCACAGCTATAGGCCTTTTTACGCGGAGTTTTGCAGAGGGCTTGGCTTCAGGTGCACATTGCACATTTCACTGGGGATCTGGTTGTTTTGTCTTGAGCTGAAACAAAAGTGGCATAAAGTCAGCTTAATTTCTGTGATTTCACTAATGTGGTGGGAAAAGAGGAAACTGGCTTCTTCCTTGGAAGAAATGCTGATGCTCTTTCATAATTTCTATAATGACATTTGATATTATGGTGATGAGTGCCTTAGAAATACATATGATAATCATTATAATCAAGCACATGTGTCTAGAGAGTGTAATAGGTACATTCTATAAATTGGAAAATAAACATGTGTTAAGGAATGACTTCTAATATTAATTTCCATTTTTAGAAAGCAAGGTCCCAGATCCAACCAGGGATTATTAAAGAGCCAAAACGGGACTTTGAATGGGATAGATGCCTAAATCCCAAATCATAATCCACAGCCCTCCCGCCCAGTTGTTGCTAACCGTGAAGGCAACTAAGCTCATTTGGTGACTCAGTATGCGAGGCGTTCAAGTTGCTCAGCCACCAAAAATTCTCCATAAGTGAGGTATTCCCCTGGGCGCTTCTCTTCACCCCGCGGAGTCACGCCAGACGTGCCTGCCGGGCTGCCCAGCTCGCACCAGCCCACACTGTCCCGGGAGGGCTGGCGTTTCGGAAACGCCGCCGCTTGCATTTCCCTGCAAGGGGAACTGGTTCCCTGTTCGGTACCTTGCTTTCATTGGTCCCCTACCCTCTGAAGCGCCAAATCTTCATCCAAATTGGAGTTCGGGCTTTCACTTGGGTAAGGGTGCCTAAGGAGTGGCTACTGCTCTGTTCTGCTGGGCGTCACCGCCTCGCCTTTGTCGGGGGCTCTGTAAGCCCAACCTGACTTTCCTCCCGTGGCGAAGCACGGTTTTGCTCCTACAGTTAAATGCAGACATACAAATACGCCACCGCATATGCAATCTAGCAGTAAGTAATTGGAGGCCACTTGTAAAAACCAGTTAATAATTATAAGCGACAACCCTGCCTCACCTCCACGCTCCCGAAGCTTTGCACTGATGTAGTGTCACAGACAGCAGCAGAATTACTCTGGGACAAAAGTAGGGCAATGCTCTGCTGAATGAGGCACATCACATTCTTTCTGAATGGAATAAAAACAAAATATCACTTTATGGACCTCTCAGGCAAGTCCAACAGCTGTTGTAAATCAGAGTAACCCCACTGGCTTCAGTGGATCTACTGCAATTTATAGCAGCTGGGAATCTGGCCTCGCGTTCCCCAGATAGGTACTGGATTTTACCATTAGCAGTTTAATCCTGTAAGTAGGGATTTATTACAGAAAGGAAAACATGAATAACTGTGAACGGAATGAACAATGTTATATTTTGAAATGAGTAAAAGAACAACACTGGAAGGTGCATAATAACTCTTGAGAAACAAAATTAATACCGCAAAGCCTGAGCAGCCAGGGACTGGGGTTACTTGGCCTCCTGAACTGTGGAATTTAACTCCACCAAAAAGCCTTGGCCCTTGACTGGAGTGCCGCTAAGATGAAAGACACTGCGTCTCCACCACACTACACAGCCTATTGATTTTATAAGTCATCAATGTATATTGTCTGTCTATACTATTAACAGGACAAGCAGGAGGTGCACATAGTCATTTGACTGCATAAGCCAGTTGTCCCATGCTGTGCCCTATGGGAAGCCACTGATTCTTACACTTGGAGCAGGGACAATGCAACTTAATCAGACTGACAGGAAACAGGCAGCAATTACAGTGTGCAGCTACATCTGCTGGGTTCCACTTCACTGAAGGAAGAGTTATCTCAATTTTAATGTACATCCCTTTTTCATGTTTCATTTAACCTCTGCTGTATTATTAAACACATCAAAATATAATGACAGTCGTTAAAAAAGAAAAAGAGAACATTTTGGAAATTTTGGACTCTCCCCCTTTATCTGTAATTTAACGGTACCGGTTTTACTTTCCTGCAACATTCTGCAGCAGTGGAAGCCTAATTTAATATATAGTTTTGTTTATTTTAAATAGCAAGTACAGACCCAATCCCACTTCTCGCAAAGTCAATGGCAAAATAACTACCGATTCACTGAAAGCAAGATGTGACCTGCTGATACTAAGTCTTATTAATTTAGACAGCGGAGTGAAGCCTTCCCAATAGTTTGCTCATTTTCACAAATTGTGTTGCTAACCTTGAAAGGCTCTTATTGTTAGTGTTTAACTGGCAAAGGAATAATTCTGAACTCTTAAAAGCGTCTGCGTGAAAACAGGGGGGAAGGGGAACAAAACCTGCCTCTTGAAAGATAATGGGAGCCGTAGCACAGCCTGCGAGGGACAGAGCCTTGTCCCTTACGGGCTGAACAGATAACCGAGGTGCTGCGTGCCGGCAGCCAGGCGCACACAGCCAGGACGGGAGCCCACCTGGGCTCTGCCGACCACCTCCAGCGCGCGGGGAGCAGGGCTGCGCTCACACCAGCTCCCACGTCGTTCTGGGGGCATTTATGAACTTAGGTCAGATACCTCCATCCATGCAAAGGATAAGCTAGTAATGTCCTCGTCTTAGCAGTAGATACAAAGTGCGACTCGGGAACCACTGGGCTGGACCAAAAGTTTTGAGTCTCAGGTCTGTGTGAAATACCAAAAATCTTGGCTGCGGGGTTTGGTGCAGACAAGGCTGAGTCTATCAAGACTGCACCAGGCTGGAAGGGTTCTCCCCCATCTCCTAGCCAAGAGCTGGGGGGATTGGTGAAAAGTCTGCGCCCAACCATGTGCCTAAGTCACATCTTCAGGGCGTACTGGCGATTCATCTCACCAGCCCACCTGGCTACTGGGAAAAGAGGCGAGACTGGGGTCTTCCTCGCATCCCTGCAGTTCAGGAGAAGAACCACTTGGGCTGGGAGACCAAAGGTGGAGAACGGGTCCTTCAGCTCACCCCACCCAGCTTTTGCCTACCCATAGAATTTGGTCACAGCATGGTCTTAAGTAAATAACATTATTAAATATTTTTAATAACGTGCCTAAATGTGTTCAGGTACCTGCTAAGAACCTTCTTACTGTTAATGATTTATTATTGTCACTAAAAATAGGTTTGGGGGCTTACTAGATCAGCCTGCCTCAAACTTTCAGAACTATCCTTTCTGGTCAAATATTAATTTATTTCTTATTTTTATACAATACTTCCAATAGAAGTTAAATTCTTAATATTGCTGTACATATCTGTATAACATCTCTATTGTGCTGTTACTCTGATTTACTACCTGAGAGCAGCTATCAAGATTTGGTGCTTTTTCCTCTACAGCTTACCATTAACTACCACAATCATAACATTTCAGTTTTACCCCGGAGTACGTCTGCAGGCTTTTGAGACAGCCCGCTCTGGCCATGTCCCAAACTGGCCAAGCAGGAGTGTTCTCTGGAATGGGAATGGCGTGGTCGTGTCAGCTCATCCTCACCCTGGAGCCATAAGCCAAGCGGGGAGGGTGGCTTCAGCAGCCTGAGGGCTGCACCGTGCTAATGCAGCTACATGGCTTCGGGTGCAGAGCTATGGCTACTCAGCTACTCGTAGCTACTCTGCTATGGCTTTTAGCTTCCTTTGGCTGCTCCTCTATTCATGCTTTTGCTTGGTTTGGTTCTTCATTCTGCAGCCTACCAAGCAATGCTGTCACCTATCTGCTCCACCAGACTGCAATTTGTAAAGCCAACAAAAGAGCAAGTCAGCACTATCTCTTGAGTGTCCCAGTGTCATCTTTTATCAGTGTGTATCTACTAAATCCAGCCAACACTGCCTGTAATCACTCTTGAGCTTGTGAGAAATCTTACTAAAAGCAACTTCTCCAGGTCAGCAGGGGCATTTACACTCTTCCAACGTGACAGTGTGCACTGATCTTTGCAGAAGCAAAGCCTCCTGTGGTAAGCTCTCTAGGACCAAGACTGAGTTTATTTGTGTAGAAAAGAACAAAACAAATTAGTATGATGATGCCATTGCACTCATTATTACTTCTTGGTAATAATCCTAGAATTGGATGCAGAATAATCCTACAGGAATATAGTGTTATAATTTATTTATCCAATATTTTGTTCACTGAGGGAGGCATGTGAGTTGTGCATCTTAAGTCAGCTTCTCAACCGACTAAATCTATACTGAATTCAAAGGAAATCAAGCGATTTACATCACTGAAGGATCTCACCTTCTGTTGTGCAGACACTCCTAGCAAGTCTTTCCACTGCAGAGACCACGCAGCTCTTCAAGAGCGCCACATCGCACACAAATGTCTAAATTATTATGCGGGCAGCTCGGAGCAGCCACAAAATCACTCCATTTCAAACTGGTGAGCCTTCTTACCATAAAGAAGGGAAGTGTTTTGGCAGGTATCGGCGTGAGAAGTCAGCATGGTTGCAACTGAAGCTCTAACAGAAGCTGCAGCCAACAATGCAGTGGCATAAATAACTCTATGGCTACAGCTCTCAATAGCTACAGCATGACTCAGCCACTGCCTAGAAGGTAAGCCTGAATTAGGGAAATCTTGTGAGCAAAGCTCCCCAGACTCCTGGCCACGCTTAGGCCAGTATGCCCATTCATGAAGTGTTTGCAACGCAGTCCTTGTACACGGGAGTGGCCCGATGGTGCAGTTGACTTGGAGGTCTTGAGGAGCAAGTCTACACCTTAGTGGTGAGCAAGCTGGCTTCTTAATGGGGCTCCACATACCGCTAAGGACTTAATTATGATCCCTCTGTGGAGGACTTTCTAGAACTGGATTTATCCTAGTTCACAATTGTCTAGTCCTAATGTTCTCTGTACGGTTGTAGTCCTGCTGTGCTGTTACAATGATCAGAGGTTAATGACCACCCTGGCTGGAGGAAAGCTCCACGTTCCCTGGGGGACAGACAGACAGGTACATGACAATGCAGTGGCAGAGCAGTCAATGCATTTTCCTATTGTGCCTCACCCTGTGAAGCTTGCGGAATGTCTTTCTGTGAATGGGGACACAGCAGCAAACGAGTGTGGTGGCTTAAGTGCAAGGTGATACAGGCTATGCCATAAAATTTGCCGGGACTGGCACTCACTGCCTCAAGGTGCTCCAGGAGAGGTTTCAAGGCCGGGGCATCCACCGCACCCAGGAGAATACCCATGATTAGAGGATGTATTCAAGATTTCCTCCTCGGTGCGCCAGCTGGGGCACCCAGGGGGACCTCAGGGCAGCCTTGGGGTTGGTGTGGACAATGGACCAATTTGGCACTAAGGACACCATGGCAGGGTAGGTCATAAGCAAACATTGTGTATAATTTGCAGAGGGAATTGGTACTAAAAAAGCAAGTGTTTACATGGAATATTGTGCTCTAAAATTTTGTTATGCAGTTGTGCTAAATGCACAAGCGCTTCTCAAAACCTCCGGGCTCTCACAAGCTGTGCAGCATGCGGGTGTTAGAACCCAGCACCGTCACGGTGATGACTTTCCTCCATTTACTGCTCTAACTATCAGGCAAGGCTTTCTGAAGTGCACACAGAAAGCAGCTCAGCAGCAGGTGAAACGCTGCAGCTGCACTGATGTAAATGTTCTCCTTTGTTGCGGAACCAAAACGTGCCAGGATTCATCGCGCAGGATGACAGGTTTCCTCTTGCTGGAAACCAGCTTTTCTAACGCTCATTTTATGTGTGAGCTTCCAGGCCATTTTCTCCAGCAATCTTTCACTGTTGCATTTAGTATGAAGCTTGGACATGGCCTTTTCAAGAAGGGAGGGAATTACCAAAGTTTTCTCAATGTTTTTTATTTCTCATTTTGGAGACAGGTTTCTTCCCCCCTCCTGGAAGATGAGAATCCTTGCGTGCACAGGGAAGCTGAAATGATACATCCCCTAAGCCTCCAGGTTTATCACAACTTACTTGGGAGATGATTACAGCTCCCAAAAGTCTTACCTAGGTTACTAATGATGTCTGACCGTTAAAAATCAGATCTGTTCTACCACTTTAAATTAAGGGCATAAAGTTTGGGAAGAAGAAATAATTATCCATTCTGATTTGTTCTCTGTGCAAATACAAAGCCCTGCCTGCTGCCAAATTCTCCCTCCCTGAGAGGCACGGGACAGCATCTACCAGGATGTGGACTACCTACATTTTTTGCCTGCAGCCTAGTTATGCGCCTAATTAAGAATCACTGGTTTACATGTGAAAATCTAAAACCAGCTTGTCTAACATAAATTGAAAGTATTAAACCAAGATGATACTTTTAAGCTGTAACCTAAACAAAATATATGAAAGCAGCTACTCTGTCTGGAAAACAATGAAGAAACCGACCGGAGGGGGTAATCAGCATTTGAGGAGTCTTTAATCTAACAAGGACATCTTAAGTGAAGTTGCCTGAAAAAAAGGTTATGTGCAATTGCCAAACACCTACCCATATTCACAGGATTCCTCTGAAGCACTGCATGTTAATTGGAAGGAAGTTGGAAAGCTTTCTATCAGGATCCTATAAAAAGCTTCATTAATATGGGGTACAGTGGTGTATTGCATATTAATAAAAAGACCGTCTAAGATAATTAAAGGGTGAATAAATTGAGAAACATATTGTCTATATGTGGTAGAGAAGTCTAACCTGGCACTGATATCCACGTGCTTATAAAAAAATAAGAGATCAGCGAGTGTGCACTGATAAGAGACGCAAAGAGGTAAGGGTAACAGGAAAGAGTGGCTCAGCTGGAGGTGTTAGGACAAAAGCAAACATCCTGCAGAAATGGATGTGAGTAGTCCCATTTTCTTAAGACTTTGTGAGTGCAGGGCCTAAAGAGGTTGTCGGTTTGGGACAAATGACCCCTAACTTGTAGTAAGTACTGCTGCTCAACTCTAAGAGCATAACTAAAAGAATCACTCTGTTGAGCAAGACCTTAGATTAGATATGAATTATTCCATTTTCATTTCATTTAGTTTGATTTTCTCTCTATTTCCTATTTTCTAAATTAAATAAACCTTCCTTGATTTAAGATAATTTGCCTTTACTGACTATTACTTAAGGATAAGCATTGCAAAGCCATTCCATGAGAGGAGGAAAACAAAAACACTGAAATTAGGGTTTAGCAAAACAAAAGTAAAGCAGACATCCAAGTGAAATACATGACGAAAGGTGAGTTGTCTACACCTCAGCCCCAAGAGCTGTTGTGAATCCTGGGAGATTCTGGGTAGAAAGGGAATAGGGGAAAATCTTAAAATGAAGGTGCTAGCTACATGCGTCCCAAACTCACCATCTACATCCAGTAAGTAACAGATCTCGTTCAAATATTTCCTCTCTTTCTCAACACGTAACATCACTGCCACATTGTACCACTCTACAGGCATACCTGCTACTCATCTTACTGCCACCAAAGAAATAATAGAATTACTTAATATTTCCACCCTATGCACTGAACAGACATTTGTGACTGAAACATCACTCACCCTCCAACTAAACAAAAATTTCCCAGGTATATTATACTCACAGAGAGTTTTCTGAGGCACGAGGACGAACAATAGGGCTGGGGAGGGAGTTACCTATGGACTGGCAGGAGTAACTCCGTGGTGGGAGGAGCAGCAGTTTTGGTGTAGGTGAAGATTTGGGGAGGGGAGTAACAGCATCTGCTTCCATAGATGGACTGCCCTCCATGTATGGAAGATGTGGAGAGCCCAGAAAACCCACTGCTGTGAGAGAGGGGTCTAAAAAAGGTCAGAGATTGTAAGCACAGTATGTAGATGGTCATTGAGAGGGGGTGTTTATAGGGAAATCATCCCTTGAGGTGAGGAAGACAAGGGAATAATGGAGGTAAAAATGGTCTTCTCTGTGGGAGCTGTAGGCTCACAGGCTGAGAGATGTTTGCAGTCTCAATATGCTGTACCCCTTTAAGAAGTAAGCTGGCTTTGACCAATGCCACAAGCTTTCCCAGTGGTTCTACAGACACTGTCGAGCTTCCTTTGCGTATCCTATGCTTAAAAATTTTATAAGCTGAGCTACTCTTGTATTTACAGATAGTACAGCAACAGGGACCCATAACCGGTAAATAGAGTTGGATGATACACCCTTTTTCTTAGGGGTTATGTGGAGAGATTATGGGCTTCAACAATTTAACTGCCTTGTTTTATTTCTACGTTATATTGCAGTTGCATCTGGAAATCAGAAAATTCAGTTTTAAAAATAAGAGAGGGAAAGAGAGGGGAGCAGAGGAGAAAGGAGGAAAACAAGAAAAAAGAAGAAATTGAGCAAGTTAGACTGGATGTGTTCAGTTGCTTATTGGCTTGACCTAATCATAGAGATTTCCCCCAAACTATTAATATCTGAAAGCTGAATGCCATTTTACTCATTATCCTCTCATTACATTTTACTATTTCCAGAGAGATGGGCAGCAAAGCATCTCTCTGACATTGCACCCTCGACCCCACGAAAATCTTTAACAGATTAATGTCTATAGTCTCGTATCTCTTTAGTAGCTGCTAATCTATGCAAAGCAAATTGGTTTGGATTTACCTAGAACATCACTGCCCACCCTGTAATTTGTAACTGCTGTTTGCAGTGACAGAAACTCTTAATCACACTATACGCTAGAGATATACCTTAAACTCATTAAAGGCAGCAAACTTTTAAAGGGCGAAACACCAGGAGCAGCTAACCACCTTGGCAGCCAGAATCTGAACAAAATTTTTCCATGGGACAATTCTGTCCGTGGATTATTGTCCCTTGCACCACGCTTCTTGCCTGGGAGAAGAAGCGTTCGTTGGCTTGGATCCACCAGCTACACCCATCACCTCTTCGTGCCCGCTGCTGCCCCCTCCGTGGCATCCCACCACACTGCTGGAGTGGGGCAGAGAGGAGCCGCGCCGTGGGGCAGCACTCCCCAGCACCAGCCTCCCACCTCCCATCCCACAACAACTCACCGACTCCCTGGTAGGACAGGTCTCCCGGCTGCGGATCCGTCCTCAGGTCTGCCACCGTTACCACCGCTGAGCAGCCTGAGCACCTTCCTGACGAAAATCAGGATGTTCCACCTAGTACAGAGACATATCCATTTAGATCAAAATGTATCCAGGAACAATTTTTGCATGAAGATGTTCCTTCATTCCCATCTGTGCATATCACACTTTTAAATACTGCTTGCACTTTCCAAACTCTTGCTTCACCAGAAAAAAATAGCCAGAGCAAACTACAAGACAAAAACAAAACCAAAAAAACCCAACAAAAATAAATGAAAATGAGTAACGAATAAAAAACAAAGAAACAAGGAAATGCTGAAGCAATCACTCCTCCTTATACATTTGTTTTGCTGTCTGACATACACAATAAATTGTAACAGTTACCAAATAACCATTCAAGTTCAAATGATGTACACACATCTATAATCTTAGTTAGCTGCTTGCTGGCATACTTCAGGAATGCCACTGTGTCCTCTGGTGTAATTCTGTATCAATGACTTTTCCAAATAAATCTAGTTGCTGGTTTATATTAATGAACTGTCACAGTTCCCATTGTTTTCCCATGGTCTTGCAGCTGCATTCTTTCACAGGTGCTTGGCAAATTAAAATGATGCTGGTTTGGGGTTTCGGGCTGATACAAAATCACTCCTTCAGCAGATTGTTAGGGAGTTATTCATGCAAGCAACACATCTTTACTTTAGACAGTCTGCTTTTCTCCTTATCCTCTTCCTCCTTCACTGACCCTTTGCATTTCTGATGCTTCCTGGTGATGAAATAAAAATCAAGATTGCTTCTTGTTTCTGCTTAGAGAATAACTCATTCGACAATAATAAGCTTGGAGTGGAAAGCACGGCTTGACTCTGCTGTTATCCCGATGTGAATCAAAAGCACTCCCAGTGAAGCCAGCGTGCTGGGCCTCATGACGGTGTAAACTGGTGTAGGTCTGCTGTCAGAGTGGAGCTGGACTAGGTTACAGACTAGTTAAAGATCTGGCACAACTTAAATGGGTATAACTGGTAGGAAAATTGGGCCAGTAATTTTGTTAATCCACTAAAAGAGCAGTGATGGTAATTATGATCATTTAATTTCTAAAGCGCAATTCAAAGTGAGATCTCAAAGCATGAAGAGTATTCATGACAGAACTCTCTGCCCCTGATCCTGGGGAACAGCAAGGGCCGGAGGCTTTCCCTGAAGTCAGCAGGAGATGTGGGTGCTACTGCCTCTCAGCCTCCACGCTCCCGTCACTCTGAGACAAACAGGCTTTAACCAGCCATTACAAAGTTAGAGGCATCTGACATTTCAGGCTGGAGACTCCATTTTTGGACGCAAAAGCTGTAAGGACCTCATCTGATGGCAGGCTTCTCCACTGATTTGCAGGATCTTTGTGCACTCAGCAGGGAGATGCCTTCTCGCGGCGGGTGACTGCAAGCAAGACCCAGCCTTGGGTGCTTTGAATTGACAGCTGGAGGCATCTTAGCTTTTGCTGTTGATTCATATTAAGCCTAGGAATATCAGCTGTTTCATCTATATCTTCCGACTGGGCCTGTAAAGTCACAAGCTCTGGATCTCTGCCGTTGCACCATTCTCGACGCAGAAGCGCGCAGCTGCCCAGAGAGCTCACTAATAGGCATGTGGCCGTGCCCCTTCCAAGCACAAACAGAAGAAGAAGAAAGCTTTAGGTCAGCTGAACTAGATATTCAGCTGGTGTAAATCCCCGCAGCTTTCCCTGACTCAAGAGGTAGCACACTGTATTCTCGTCCCTCGGGTAAGGCTGATCTCAAGGACGTGCAGAAAGGGTCATGGAGGAGCCTGCAGACTGCACAGACCACCGGGCTCTGAGGATCCATAGGAAATGTGCACACCAGCTGTGCCTCCATGATTCCCCACCGAACCCAAAGGCTCACTATTAAAGTCATGGGTGAGGATGAGTTATTAAATATTTGCCATGAGGTTAAACAGTTGTTGAAACGATCCAGTAGGGCGTCATTGCTTTTATTTAAAATATTTCACTTGTGACTCAATATTAACAATAACAATGAGAACATTTAATATGCAAGAACCTATTCATTTACGCTAGCCAGATGCAGTTTTGCTTTGTGTTTCCTCCCTCTAGTGCTTTTTTTTCATAATCCCTCATTTCTTTTCAACCTTTTAAGCTCTCTCTCTAGTTTTACAGACAACACAATCAATGTATCTGAACAAGGCCCTAGAGTTCCTGCTGGGGAACAGGAGGTTATTATATTTTAGGGATAACTTCATGCGCTTCCATGGCTCCTTCTAAACCAATTCTAAGATATTTATTTACATTTAGTGCATATTAAGCGGCGAAAGAACACTGCACTGGAGATGATACACCCACCGCAATCAGTAGGTTCTGAGCTGGCAATTTTCACATCATCCGAATGAGCACGGGGCGGAGGGAGATCTTGTGTCAATGCCCGTTTTACTGTCTCGTGTGTAGGAGGTGGCCCAGAGACAGTGCAGAAACACCTCTGCATCTCTGATACTCTAGCTGGGGTGTCTGGAAGCACCAACCACAACTCTGCTGTAGGGTTATCTTAGACCAAGAAACAGTAGGTCTGGAACAGCGTACTCAGACTACGTCCCGCTTTACCTATTCCCTCTTCTGGTCTCTCCTCACTTTCTGCTGCGTAGAGCTTTCCAGTTTCCTGAAGATCAATTACAGGACTTCACCCAACGGAAGGACCTCTCCTGAACCTCACTGATCACGCTGCTATGCAACACTTGAGCTACTCTGGCAAGGGGCAAGCTTCCTACAACTTCCAAGTCCCAATATGATTAATGACACAGGTTCCTAATGAAGATGACAACTTAAGGTGAACTACATGGATACATATGCTTTTGACTTTATAACTGGTTTATGCTGCAGAGCCCAACGTTCAACATAAAATGTACTATGCATAAAGTGTACCTGCCCCCAGACTCCAGCTCCTGGGTTTGGTCCCAAAAGGACTGGGAAGCATGAGGGAACAGGTCAAAGCAGGTTTGTCTTGATGGCATTACAGGAGAAAAGTGAAAGACATTTCATTTTACAATGAAAAAAACCAACATCCCGATCTGGTTCTGGTACCAGCCAAGAGCTTTTAACCAATGTAAACCACATCTCAGATCATACAGTGCACAGAACTGGAGCACGATGCACACCTTCTTCAGGTAGGGGTTTTGCGATGCAGGCTCATCTGATGCTGTCGGTTTGCCTGTTTTGCAAAACAACACACAGGTGCAGCAATGAAGGTTACGGGAAAATATAATTACAGGGTTATGATATGTAGGAAGAAAGTAGTGCAAGCAAAGATCTTGCAGAAAAGCAGCAGATGCTAAAGAATTGCGTCTCAGGATTTCTACACTGTTACACTGAGTACAGCGAAGGTGTAGGAGAGCATTCAGACACTGCACGTGGCGATAGACAAGAAAGCCTATGAAGATAAGTGTTACAATCAGCGTGGGGATTTTGTTGATAGCAGTAAGATTAGCTGTTACAGATCCTAGCTGTGAGAAACTGGGTACCCACTGGAGGTGCACATTGCAAGAACCCACTTGAAAAAGCAGCAGGCAATAAAGTAAGAGAGCGCAGAACCATCACCAGCCGTGGCAAAAGGCACCGTACCGTACACCAGAGAAAGATGGAAAGGAGAAGACTGGAAGATTTTCTGAGGTTAATATCCTAGGCTGTTCATACTCTCCTGAGTCACATACGCTCAGTGAAACCTTGCAAGCTGCATTACTTGAGTTCAAACACAGATCTCATCCTCCACCTTGCTTTTTTCAAAAGCCAGCATTCAGAAGTCCTGTGCTTGCTGCTTCACTCATCTTTATGAACTCATTTCTTTCTAATGGATCAACAGCACTACTTTTTCTTAAGGACTTCACTTGTAGCAAGTTTGAACTAAACCTGTCCTGCAGCTATCAAAATCATACCAACTGGTGTGGATAGGTAGTTCCACTGCCCCCAGTTCATACAATGCAAAGTATTTGTTCCTTCTTCTTCCTCTCGGAATGATTGTTTCTGAGCATGAGAAAGTTCAGCCCATTGTGTGGTGCTGATGATACCTGTAAAAAATGGCATATCATAACCCTATTTCTTGTGAAAATTTAGAATAGGTTTCAACCTTAAATATGGCTGCTCTTTTTTAAGATTCCAGAGGGCCCCGTTAGCCCTACCACATTAGCTATTAATGCAGAACTCCTCAAGTACATCAAAAATTCATCTAGCTTATTTTCAAAGAAGAATGGGAGAATCTTTATTTAAAAAATCCTAAAACTGCAATATTACTGCAACTCCGTCATGTTAAAGGGATGATGTCAGGTAGTTCAGTTTAAAATTTAACCTTTTATCAAACCCAACACATTCTACAAAAACCAAACCCTAGTTCACTATTTGTGACAGTCTTTTCTCGATAACTTCCCTCTAAACCTTGCCTCATCAGAAAACTTGCCCAGCTGACGAAAATAAAAGACTTTAGAATTTGATCTCGTTTTTAATACAAATGTCTTCATGCTTTTTAGGGCACATTGCTTAAAATAACATTTACATTGGATTTAACCACTGTCCTGCAATGCAATATTAGCAACCAGAGGGCTTGCTACTCGTTTGTGCTGAAACGACAAGTCACAGGGTTTCACCTCCTTCTTGCCAGCTGCTAATTGCATTACAAGATGCTAACTTTAAGCATATGCAAGTCTTATTTCCAGCCTCCAAGCAGAGAGGCAAGTCCAGAGAGGTGCTGTGCACCTGCAGCTCCTACACAATTTGCTCTAATCAGGTTATTCTCCCTCTCCTGGGTGCTTACAGGCAGCCTGTTATCCTAGCAGTTGGGTATTTCAGTTCAAATCCTAACACTGCCTGTTACTGCAGTCAAATAACTCCATCCTCATGCGACTGGCAGGGTGTGCTGAAGCTTAGTTGCTTGCCCAAGACCACAGCAGATGTTGGTAAGGGAGCACAGGTTTGTCCCAAGACATGTCAGGTCTTAACCACTGTCCATCCTTACCCCTCTGTGCAAGCCCGTGAGATCCTGTTGGTGGTTGAATTACAATAGCATCACCAAAATACACAAGCCAACCCTTAGACTTTTTCCAGATAAGAAAATTCAGTGAATACAGTGGCAACATGTCTTGGACTTGGGCTTGATTTTGTGCCATTTGTAAGGAAATACCACTTCCTGATCTGCTGGCTTATTACCATGTCATGCTATCCCGTCTTTTCCCCTTCGTCCCAGGGTGAGGTATTGGGTCTACTCGGTGTTTTTTGCTGAGATGTCTTTGATGTCTTTTACGATTTCTCATAGCCAGAGGAAGCTTCTCTCACACTTCCTCACACTGGGTGTTTGGGTTGAAAGGCACGGCACTTAGGATTTGGTCGTGAGTGAGGTGCAAAAAGTAAACAGATGTTATAAGTGGAGAAGACTAAATTAGAACATGGAATTTCAGGATTGTTTCATTTGGATTCACAGCTGGGAAGTTATTAGGAACAGGAATAAGGAGAAATAATAATTTTCTTTCACTATCTTATTTTCAACCTGAGAAAACTTGCCTGAGCTCATCTTAAAATTGTGCAGCGACAAAGTCACCTCTCAGCTACTTTCTCATTCATCTTTTCTGAGATTGGCAAATCTGTCAAACACTGTCATTGGGCTGTGAGCTACAAGTTTAAGAACACCTTTATAGTCTGTGGAGATACGTGGGTGTAAGATGACCAAACATAGGTGTCTACACCAGGGTGAGCAGAGACACGTACCTCACATGCAAACATCTAAAGTGCAGACAGCCTAAATTTAGATATCTGAGTCAAGAGTAAATCTTTCCTGCAGCGATAAGAAGCACTTCATCGGGATCCAAGACCAACAGAGGTTTGATGCTAGGAAACTCATACCGCTATGGGTTTTCTGCTCTTTGTATTACTATTTCCTTTCCAAATTCGTGAAGATGAAAGTTAAGCTGTTGCTAGGTCTGTGCAGTAATTGCACAGTGGAATATAAACCAGCTGCCCTTATAACTTGTGAATAAAAATAACAACAGAGCTGGGGAATTCAGATCTCACAGTTCAGCAGGAGCCTATCCACTAATCCTGCTAGGACTCTACTCTCTCAACAGAAATATCATGGCCTATGAATTGATTTGCATGAAGATCTTGTTCTTATTCATTGCTCCTGATCACTTGTTGAATTACGCCAGGTTGGTAAATCATATTTGAAACATCATCTACAACTGACTGGCTCTTCTTGAGTAGGGTATGTTTTCATACTGTTAGATGCTACACCTTGAAACTTCAGCAGTAGGTTGGAGAGTGGATGAAAAAATATTTTTGTAAATATAAAGCAGAAGGTACTAGACTGACTGTTTCTTGGCAAAGGAGATGCAGACTGCCTGCCTGTGCCCACACAAGAGGCTGGAAACCAGTAACGGGGCTGGCTTCAAGTGAGAGCAATTCACGTTCTCACTTGATTAGAGAAGCTTTCCTTTTCACTGGTTGAGGACCACTAAACTGGTGAGATGATCTGGACTGAGATTAGAGCAAGTTATTTTAGATAAAATAAACAATAATTTCTGGGATTATATCGACCAAAAAGGTTACGCCAGCTCCTTCTCCAGAAGCATAACATAATTCTGAGATCTGCTGCTCCCTGCACAACAGTTTCCAGGTTCTTTGTGTTAAGGGTTCATGCATCAGTCATTCCCCTACTGCCCCTTCCTAGCTGCCATAAGCATCCTGCATTTCTTGATAACTCCATTTATTACAGAGAATCTGTAGGGAGCAAAGGCTGTGGCTTCCTTCTCTGATCTTTCTACACCGGTGCTGTTAAAAATCCAGAAATCTCCATGGGAACATGACTTTGGTTTGGATGTTGGGTTCCCCTTCTTTACCATTGTCAATGGGAGCTGATGGCCCTGCACCCAGGAGCAGAGCCCTGCTGCTGCACAGCATTGCAGTAAGGCTTTGCAACAAGCACGTTCACGCTCAGGGTAGGTATCACCAGGTCCTCGGGTCCGGGCTCCTGCGAGGGTGGAGCAGCACTCTTCCCATCCCTGCTCACGTGGATGCACACCCAGTGCTCACCAAAGCTGGAATTGAGACCCTTGGCAAAAAAGTGGATCATACATGTAAACGGTCCTGTGCTGAACACAGTCCTTCAGGAATAACTTTTTTTGCAATTTAAAGTGAAACGAGATGAGCCTTTCAGAACCTGTCATTCAATAAATTCAGCACTATTAGCTATATTTTTGCTATGCAAAATATTAAAAAATAATTTTACTGGCGAATCAAGCAGCTATAAATATTTTAAGCCTTGAATTACTTCCTCCCTCTTCTGCCAAAAGACACACAGTTCAACAACATGATGTTAAAAAGAGACAAATGTTCTGGATCTTCTCATTTTTCTCCTTAAGTTGGAATGCTGAAGGTGCAAGTGTACAAGCTCTTTTCCACAGCCATGAAGGCAAGAACTTTACTTTCCTTCCATGCAAAAGTCGCAGGCAATAATGCCCTACAGTCCCTATAGCTTGTTGGGACATTAGATAAATGGAATCTCTTTTGATTAATGAATTTTTTCAATATTCATCATCTGTGAACATATACAGAGGAAGAGGTCAGGAGAAGGCAAAGTACCAGACCTTCCTTTCCATTGTTAATATTCTTGGAATTCAATAACAGTAAAAGAAACAATTATGTGGACAATTATTTCAGTGTTTCCTTTTACAACAATATAAAAGGTAAAAAATGAACATTTTTGTATGATATACTATATTCACTCTGATAGTATTCTGATGTTTTCAATTACTCTTGTTTCCAAGATTACATTGCACAGATAAAATAGTCATCTTGGAACATTAAAAAAACAAAACAAAAAACATCATTCTCCATTTATGTAAATTTTATTCTTGACAATTATAATGAAGGCCACATAGAGAAGTAGGTGCATTTGCAACATCATTCTATTCATGCCTTCATTTTTTAGGCCTGATTGTTCAAAACTCCACTGAATAATTGAATGAATAGATGATAGCACACAAGAATATTTTCTTTTAAATAAGAAGACATTTAATTATTATGTTTTATATAATGTGGAACACTAAAGTCACTTGGAAACAGCTTCAAAAAAGGGCTTTTTTAAAAAATGGGTGTTTTATTCAAGATTATTTATTTTGGGTTAATGGGTTTTGTAAAAGTGCTCAAGTGATTTAGGAGCTTAAATCCAGGAATAAGCCAATGAAAGAAGAGCTGTTAAGATACCTAGGTATCTTTGTACAATGTATTTTAAATGTTTTGGAACAAGCAAAGATGGGGAGGAAGACAAATTTGTCTAGAATGTAAATAATTGGTCCACCAATTATGAGATATTTTACGTGAAAAGTGAATCAATTTCTAGACATATATATGTATGGCTTAAATATATATCTGAATATTTTTTTAATGTGTGTATTACAGTTTCTATTATGCCTAAATGCATGTGCGTAATTCAGAGTGGATCTCAGGAAAAGAATGTTTTTGTATGAAGCAAAACAAGACCCAGAAGTAGCCAAATGAAGGCTCACCGAGGAAATAGAAAAGAAGGTAGTACTTGGAAGGAGACTTACTTTATGGCCTCAGCTAAGCTGGCAACGTTGACACTTGCAAGATCTAAACCTAGGATTTTAGGAAGGGAATCCCACAGTCTATGTTACCGTCTTGAGGAGAAAGCAGCAGCAGCAGCAGCAGAAGGGCCACTGCCAGGAACAGGCAGAGGAGCATCCTAGAGAGGCGTATTTTGTTTCTCTGCCCACGCAGAAGATATTTGGGCTGAGTGGAATTGATCAAAATTTGCCCAAACGGGGTGAGAGTACTTTCTTACCCTTTCTCCATGAAATTTAGTGAACAGGTGCAGTTTTGCT
>JANZLQ010000079.1:82121678-82139482 GCA_026212715.1 Elanus axillaris | reverse complement strand
TACCAAAAATACTTTACTGGTGCCAAATACAGCTGGGCAAGCTGTGGTGAAGTACTCGGGAAGCAGAGGGCCGGTGCAGAGAAGTTGTGCCCAGGATACCGCACCCCGTGACGGACGGGAAGGGGCACAGGACCGAGGCGGCCGAAGGTGCAGCATGCCGCTTGCCCCTCCTGCCCATCCCTCCTTCCACCTCTGCTTGCCAGGCACGATCCTACCGTGCCCTCCCCTGCGGCAAGCCTGCAGCAGCTAACGGGGAACAGCAAGCCAGCTTTATATCCAGCCTACCTCCTCACATCAGTGAAGTTACAATGGAGATTAGTTTAACTCAATACGTTTTGGTCTATTATTTCAGTAATTGTTAGGTTTTACCAAGTGATCTGGCACTCAGATTCGCTTGGATTGTATTCTCCTCTGCTCATACAGTTCCTGCTCAGACTTAGAGTTCTGTTTGTGTCCTATCTCTTTTTTTTCAGAAGAGCTACTTTTAAAACCCAGTGCTGACTGAATTTCTAATCTTTAAAACATTTGCAGAAATAGAGATTTCATCCCACACAATGGATTATCCGAAAGAAAAAGAAATACTGGCACAAATATCACTCTGGCTGGGCTTTCTTCTACAGCAAAGCAAATAATCTGAAAGAACAGAAGTCTGGTGGCCTGACTCCCATGTGTAGGTAGCACTGATGAGTAACTTCAAATTTCTATCTGCAATGCTTAACTGTAACTTCAGCTAGTCATCTCGTGCCTTAAATAGACCAGAAAGTTTTTTCATTACAGCATGAAGATATGTCAGCTTTTGAAAGCTGAGCCTCCTTTCAGGAAACTGCAAGTTGTACAGCCTTTAACTTCACTATGGCCTGACAAAATCTGACCCTTTTCATGTACACCTCTTGTGTACTTTGTACTTCTTCACCCCAGGTAAGCAAAGGTTTCTCCATGAAGCTCGGACACTCAGGTTTATCGTGCTCAGACATCACTCCTTGTGCTCACAGCCACAGGATCGGGTGCTCAGGATCCTTCCAGACCTGGATGCCTTGGAAGTTGCTCTGGGCTACCACCATGCGTTTGATCTAGGACGACCATAGACCTCAGAATCAGCATCTATGCCAAATGCTCTTTGGGCTCCGTGGAAGAAGCAGGCTGTATGCAGGTTTGGCTGAAGCCACACCAGTCAGAGGTCGTCCTGACTGCAAACACAATGACTTCGTTATGTTGTGGGGGTGAGAGGCAGGAAGCTTCCAGATGCAGCAGTGTGATCCAGTGTCAAAGACAAGTTTTAAAGCATAGACCTGCTCTTGAGCCAAAGAACTAGGGATATCTGAACAAAAAAGTCTTTAGAACATCCTTATTAAATGAAAGGAGAGTACACCTGACCAGTATTGCCTATCATTAGAGTATTTGATAAAGCCAGAAAAAACCCAAACTTTGGGGCATAAAGCATTCGTACCATTCCCACAGCATGGGAAATTTCTGGATAAGTACAGGTGGGACACTTGTGCAGAGTTCAACTTATCGTGTTGCTCAATTAGCTGGTTGGAGAGAAAAATGTAATTAGCATCTGCTGACCAAAAAGGATTGTTAGCAAAGAAAGAGGTGGTAAGACCCTATGGGATATGACACAGTTAGGTGGTTTATCAAAAACATAAGTGCTCAGAATAGTAAAAGAAATTATACCTAATCTTATAACATATAACATAGGGGCAAAAGGGCATTAGTTATACCAGTCACTGTCACACTTCCTTCAAGAAGAATTTGAGACTTAAGTTCTAAAGGTAAAGTGTAAGTTCTAAAATTGATTTACTTTTAGTAATTGGATTTCTGAAGTTTAATTTCTAAGATTTTTCTCAGTTGGCAACACCAGGGCTAGAGGCTGATAAAAGTAGTGCAGAATTCAAGGGCAGGTCTCCTAGCTCCAGTGTTGCACTCTAAAGTTTTGTGTCTAACATACACAGGTAGCCCAGTCTGACCAACCATGTTATAGCTTAGCAGTGTGTTACAAATTTGGAGCAGGGATTTTCTATGCAACCCCAATATAAGGTAAGAGTTGAAGACTGACAATTAAGGAGCAATTAACCTGGTTTTCATGTATTAAATCATTTACTAGAGAAAGCCACAGTCATCTTATTGTAACAACATTGTATTGTTATCAATTTAACAACTGAGAAACAAACAAACAAACAAAAAACCCTTGTTTTTAGAAAATCACTAAATAAAGCACAGAATCTTCCTCTCTCTTATATCACTTTACACAGATAAAAATAATCTGTGTTTTTGGAATCTTCCAACAACAGCATGTCACTGAACTGCTAAAGATAATGCAATAACATATCAATGAAATGTAATTGCATGTTTCACTGCATCTCACAGAGAAAATGATCTAGAATGATCTCATGTTTTATATGCTGAATATATTATGATACACGCCTGGAGCTCTTGGCATGTGGCTTACGTGCCCAGAAGCTTGCTATTCCCTTTCGGTTACAGTTCTCTGTGCCATTAGTACCTCCGTATTACTGTAAAGCTTAATGTTCAGGGCTAAATTCATGAAGTCTCCACTAGCATAAGCTTTGAAGTCATCATGCCAATGGCTCTGCTGGTGACACTAACAGCCATCGTTCTGTCTTCGTTGTCTTAAACATTCCAGACTTTTAATTTGTACCAAGTGCTACCAAAATCTCTTCCTTTGCCCTTGCAGGTCTGGGAAAGGCAAGGCAACAAGGAAAGGTATTATGCATTTTTTAATTCAGACAATGGATAGAACTGACAAAAAACCAACATACTTTTGGACAAAATCTCTTTATCACATCCCTTCCTTACAGATACATACTTATTACTGAAGCAGGGAAGAAAGCAAAATGCCAGAGCTGCTGAAAGGGCTACGTTACTGAAAGCTTGACAACTTTTTTCAGTTATCTGTTGGCCTAATAAAAGACACTGCCGTCTACAGCCCCTGCAGTTCTGCTTCTCCTTTTCCCTGACAAAGTCAGGGCTCCAGCACTGCTGTGAAATGGCATTACTCTTCTGATTTGTGATATTTTGGCATCTCACTGTTTATTATCTTTTTATACCTATAGGAAAAAAGTGTGTGGGTAGGGTACCAGAGAAGACTTTCTATACTGACTCATAGCTAGGGTAAGCTTTTACAGGATGCTATCTGTTGTAGGCTGTCCAGTGCCAGGAACACTGTGATGCAGTGAGCTTCTTGCTACACATCTATCAAGGTATGCAAGCTAGTTGTCTGCTTACCTAGTGAAAATAGCTTGAACTTCCTAGAGACTCAGGGGGGTTTCCTTTAGATCACAGCTGAAGTTATTGCTACCCAAACAGAGTATGTCTGCAATCCACAAGGAGATAAAGAAAAATACATTTTGTGAGAGGAGGTTCTTTTAATACTGAAGTCATAGGAAGGAAAGAGGGCATAGATCCTGAGGCAGAGCCTAAAAATAGCAGTTTAGGTTTTGCCTCCAAAAGAGCACTAAATACATGCTTAATTTTAACCACATGTGTGTTCCCATCTTGATTCAACACAATGTTTAAGCATGAAGCACATGCTTAACTGGGATTTAAAAATATACCCTTAGAGTTAAGCACATACGTGTGTGCCTAAAACCACGGAGATAAAACTGCTCATGTCCCTACTTCTGAGCATATATTTAAGTGTCTTCTTGTCATTATGCATAAGAAAATTGAGTGCTTTGTTACAGTAAAGGCTGCTCTACTGCCATGGAAAGCACTGCAGTGGTCCAAAGACATCTGCTGAGAGTGCTTGTTTCATTGCAATCCTCTGAAGTAAAGCCTGGGGTGTGGAAAATAGATGGAAGGAAGTAAGCATCTGGTTTCATACTGAATGTGTTCCTACAAGACGGTAGATTTTTTTCCCAACTTCAAATCCTGAAAAGAAAGCCCATGAAAGAACGAAACTCAATGCAGAAGCCATCTCTGAGAGCAAAGGGTGCAAAAGAGCGGAAGAGACATTTTGTTAGGAGAAGGGAACAAGGTAGGATGTCTGCCCGGAACTTGCGGCTGTAAAAATAACACCTTGCTTGATGGGGTCTTTGAGGATTTGGGGTAATTTTTTGCCGTGATAGCGGACACTATGCAAAGCATGAGACAGAAAACTCAGCAAAGACCCACAGAGTCACTGTTTTGTCAGAAGGGGTGGTGATATTGGTAACCAAGGATGAGTACATTGAGTTTGACAGAGATAAGCTCCTAAGTGGACTTGAAATTTAAACAGGAAAGAGTTTGTAGAGTAAGGCTGCAGAGTGTATTTTCACCCTGTAGAGTGAGAATATAATCCTCCTGCCTTGCATATTCATCCACATGACACAATAGTGGGAGAGCTTCCAAGGTACTTATTAGCCAGAAGTGTGAATGTTGGCCAGATGGTTTCTTTGGATTCTGAATAGTCAAGAGGATCAGACCTGTGATTTATTGTGGGTTCGGTAAGATATGCAGCTACAACAGGCTTTGCTGCTGTTGTTTGGTCAGCTATGGTTGCATGTTCATGCTGCTCTTGCTTTAGTAAATCCAGATGCCTTGGGTGAAATGGCGGATTTACCAGAAGCCAAAACAGCAGTAGCCAAAGGCAGCTGAACACACTATCATGGAGTTCTTTGAACCGTCTCATTGGTCATTTGAATATCTACTGCCAAATTTGATATAGCATCTTCCTTTGAGTCACCAGCAAGAACAGTTAGTTTAAATTAAGAATCCAGAAAACAGTCCTAAATGTACCTCCTGAAAGCTGGGGCAAGGACTCTGGGTAGTTCTTCCCCAAACATTTTGGCATCCACGGAAAGACTCCTTAAGGATTTTACTTTCTCTTTACATGAAGCTTTTTAATTAATGGTTCCAGAATGAAAAATCCTACCTTAGTAATGTGCATCGATGGTTTACATAAACGTTTAATACTTAACTCAATGACGGCCTGTTCACACTTTCAAAAAACATTTACAAAGCTGACCGACAGAGTTCTTTTTTGTTCTCAGTTCACTTCATTGATTTAGTCCCCACTACCTGCCTTTGCTGACCAAACTCTCCAAAACATGTAATTCACTAAAATTCTCTGAACAGCTCTGTAGTAGGAAACACACTCACGTTCGCAGCATTCCATGAAGCGCTCCGGTTTTCCATCAAGTACTGAAAGGTATTTTATTGCTTTTGATAATATTCAACACACGATGTGAAAGATGCACATACATCTACTCTTTCAACGTATATTATTTACTCTTCTGTATTTACTCTATGATTATTCAAACATTGCACAAATTACGTGCGTAGAGACTACATGCAAAGTGCTGAAGTTCTAAATTGGCAGCATTTGCAAGCCAGCGGACACTCACATTTCACAGCTGTGGACTGCCATGTGCACCACAGGGCCTGAAAGAGCAGAAATTATCAGGGATAATTTACAGGAAAGAAGGTACAAACCCATCTAAATCCCATTGTGGCCAAAGTTAAATTGAATGTGGTGGTTTGCTGCAACAGTTTTTCAAACTATCTCCCCACAAAATCAGTTCACATTTACTGAAATTCCAAGATGAGACCAGCTCTCCACGACAGTGGGAAACTATTCTACTAACACCAAAGCAGCTCAGTTTAAACTTTTTGCATGGTTACAGAATCTTTACAACAACCTGTTTGAATAGTGCCTCTATTACTGTATTCTTTTTTTTTTAAATATCTAAAATAAATTATCTTTTAACAGGCTTTCCCTTAGAGTTCTGTGAGAAGTTACTTGATTTTTTTCTGTAGCCATCTTTAACTTCCAGTGCTAGTCTCATGACAAACTACTAATCTATCACTGTAACGAACTCCCAGAAATCTTCCCATTGCTTTCAAGTATGTTGTAGAATTTCTAGAGAAAAGCCATTTAAGATGAAGGAAAGCAAGTTCCACATAAATTCTTCTATTTTATTTGATATTTTTGTTGTACCACACAAAAATGTGACAGCCCTTGATCACCAAAATTATTATTTCAAATATATATATAATTATTATATCATGATTATCTATATTATATGAACTGGGGAAAATGCATCTTTTGTGCAGCGGGTTCCCTGCTTCCACCATCAACAGAACACGGTAATGATCATTATTCTAACAACTCTCAGTTTTGGTAAGGCGAAAAAAAGTTTGTGATTGTTTATGTAATAGTCATTATTACAACATTTGTATGGAGTTAATCTGTGAACAAGTATTTCACATACCGCACCTGCAATTTCAGATGTGTTACTAATGTGTTACTAATGTTGAACTGGTTATAGATATCGAGATATATACATAACACGTACATACATGTATTGATATATATATAATATGTCCATATATATCTCTCTCTCCACAAATACATGGTTACATGTATCCAATGTCATCTTTCTTCTTCCTGAGTGGATGAACAAAGACCTACTTCCAACTTTAGTTCAATATGAAATTTCATTTCCTCCAAAACATTGAACCTATTTTGCCATGAAAATGAATTCTAGTAGAATTTCCTTCCTCATATTCATCCCAAATAATCAACTTAACTTTGACCAAATGCTAACAGATTTTTTTTTTTTGCAATTTTCACATAGCTATTCGTTTTGTTTTCCCCTGCTGATATGGCACTTCCCCTTCTTCCTCTGTTGCAAAACAGAGATAGATTGATATAATCAAACCTCTGATGACCATGCCAAAAAAACACTGGTAAAATATGAGCTGATCGATGGCAAAGCAGACCTTCTCCTAGATCTAGAAATAATATACCCGTGTCTCTCCAGTTCACAGTGCTTAAATCAAACATCACATTTTATGTTCAATCTCCTTATTAAGCACACATACATTTTTTTTAAAAGTTAGATTATGTCCTAGGCTGTTCCCAGAAAACTCTGTTGCACTTGAAACAAAGGTTGAAATTTTTATCATACACCGCATGGTTTAATAAAAGGAGCTTAATATGGAAATGAAACAGATCTAGCATTAGAAAAATAAGCAGAATCAAAATCCATTTAACTGAAACCTGAAGCTCTTTATATTTAAATCATAATACACTTACAGTAGCAGCTTCACTAAAAACTGTCCTTGTCAGAGATAGCCCTTTATTCTTTCTTCTGTATTGCTTGTCAAGTAGCTAATTCAAGTAGCTAATTGTGAAAATAACTAATCCAACCACCATGTATTCCTTCAATTATTTTCATCTTCATCCCTTTTCTATTCTTATTTCCATGTATTTTTTACATCATCTTTTAATTAAATTATAAGGACAAGCAATGTATGTCAGCGCACAGTACCCAAACCCAAGGATCTCTGATGTTCTTCTATGCATCTGGGCTCAATAATAAAAATAATATATAATAATAGTAACAATATGTTGTTAATATATATATATATATATTATGATAATATATAATAATAATAACAACAATTTTCCACCATCAATGTAGAGATTGCACAGAACACTCCGATATGTTAAATAATGCCATTTGGGTGAACAGACTATTAAATCTCATAAACTCTCTAAAAGGGTCCCTCCACGTGATATATGAGCCAAGAAAATACCATCTATCTTGACATTTTTTAAGCAGGCTGTATGAAATGCTGTGAGCCTTCCCCTTGGCCTTAGATAGTTTAAAATAATTTTTTTTTGTAAAAACTATGAGCGTCGAGACTCATGTATAAAAGAGGAATATTAGACAGAAGACAATTCGGGTTGTCATAGCCTGACTTCAGTTGGGCAGAACTGGATATGAAAACTCTTGCAGACCTACTCAAAACTGTCTGGTGGTTTACTTCACATTAAGAAAAAAAAAAGCTAACAGCTATTTTTGTGATACTTGGCCTTGAGAGTAAACATTATCACCTCCAATGAATTAGCCATCACTAAGGTTTTTAATCTCTTAGTCATACAGCAGCTGCACGCTTGTATTCTTCCATGGAGTGTCACTTTGAAAGAAGTTTCCTATTTTTGCAAGTGAAGAACAAGCATGTTTGATTTCAACAAAAACAAGTAACTACGTTATTCTTGTTCGATTAAATTCTAGGAAGAAAGAATATAAAATCTCCAAGTGGATAACATTTTCTTTAGCATTCTTCCATTACTGATGCAGCAAATTTGCCCCTGTGTGAATTGTGACACTTGCCCCATCTCTCTGAAGACATTAGCTGCAGCACACCAGCACCACCCACTAACTGTGGGCTTAGAGCGGCTGACGGCCTGAGCCCAGGCAGCAGATGCTAACTCTTCTTCCGCTCTTTCTTTAGAGTATTTTTTCTTGATTGCAATTGTTCAGAAGACAGAGACAGATACCTGTTCTGTAGATATTGAGGAAAATGGTAACTTTCTGAAATACTGTGAATTCCTATTTTATTTCCCATGACATTTGGGAAATGACTGTAGATACTCCCATTAACTGGGAGCACAAGATGCTTAAAACCTTCCACGGCACTCTTTCCTGCCTTAGAGGTCAGTAAGATGCAAGTTCCTAGCGCCTCCTAGAAAAAGGTCCATAATATTTAATACAATATCTGCTAGAATTAACTAAAAGACTTCCAAATCTTAAGTATCGATTCAAATGTCATCATTTACCTGAAAAAGATGTTTGAAGCAACAGCAATATGACTTGCAGAACTTGCAAGCTTCGTCCTGCTTTTGCACAGATAAAACATTAGTTCAATGCCAAAAATACAGACAAAGCTGTTAACGAGAATAAAGTCACAGAAATTAAAATGATCCCATCTGAGATGGAAGCAGTACTTAAAAACTTGAACGTGCTCAATCTGGGGATGATCTCCAGCCCAGATGACTTAAAGAGCTGGCACGGTAAATCGTCAGTCTATCAA
This sequence comes from Elanus axillaris, assembly GCA_026212715.1. NCBI lineage: Eukaryota > Metazoa > Chordata > Aves > Accipitriformes > Accipitridae > Elanus > Elanus axillaris. Next base: position 82,130,659 of record JANZLQ010000079.1, on the reverse strand, counting down.
ACAAGTAGCACAAACGTATTATTGAAGCATGGCAAATGTGGACATCTTTTAAGAACAGGTTAGCAGCCACTGAACCATTGGCTAGACTTTAATACACAAAGTTCAAGAATAAGCTTTGAAGAAAACAATAATTAAGCACATGGACATAAGTGGGAGAATGCCTTAGGAAAGACAGATCATGTTAGACAAATCAATGTTTTCCTCTGATAGGAAACCTTATGATTTAAGCAATCTAGAGCCAGTGTGATTCGACTTTGGAAGTGTTTGATAATTTAACACAGAAGAAGTGTTAGCTTGAAAAAACCATTGTTATTTAACTAACAAAAGAGGAGCTGACAGTAAGTTTTCTGAACATACTGGTTGAATAAAACCCACAATGTTCATCAATGATTAGTGCTGGAACTGATCTTACTGCTTGAAATTTCAACAATGATCTCTGTTGTAAGGGGAGGAGTATGTTAATTAAATGTTCCAGTGACAAATTAAGGGAGGTAATGGTAATGACAGGAGCATCACACTGGAAGATCTGCTCAATGAAGACCACAGCAACAGAAAGGAGATTAGGTTTAATAATATGTAATGAAAAATACACTTAGTGAGTGATTCACCTCATCTAACAGAGCCATCCAGAAGGCAGGTCTCCAGTCAAATGCAGCTAGATAGGGAACCCTCCAGACAGCGATTCATCACAGCTATTGTTGACACCTCTTTTTGAGCTGAGGATCCACACCTGGCCTGCTAAGATTCGGTAAGTTGGGTCTACCCGTTTGATAATCATAACAAAAAGGTTATAACCTGACAGACACCAGTTAGAAATAGTACAGGAGAATGATCTGGACATACTACTCAGTTGCAAGATAAATACCAGTTATCAAGAGGATATGGTTGAAAGAAATCAAAGTGATCCTAGGATGTGATCCGGCTTATTTCTAGCAGACGTAGGCAACCATTAACTGCATTGTACAAGTTGTCACAAGGGCTACATGTGGAACGCTGTATGCGGTTCTAGTCAACCTGTTCAGAAAAGATGGATTCAAGTCGAAAAAAAGGCAGGGAAAGGCTACTTAGAAGAAAATGGAGAATCTATCATATAAGGAACTTATTGTTTACCCTAGCATGAATGATTAGTATTATTATTCATAAACAAACTCAAGCAAACACAAGAGAGAAAGCACTACTTAAGTTACAGAATGATACTAATAACAAAAATACTGTCATGCTTATCTTTACACGAGGAATTAAAAGACTTTTTTTTTTTTTTAATCAATCAAAGGACTGAGTTTCCGAAGCAGATTTCCAAAGTGAGCAATATGGTAAAATTCCAGGCAGTTTTAAGATGATTCTCACACTTTATGGAAGAAATGACATGGTGTGTTTTTCTGACATAGTAGGGGGTGATCAAGAAATTTTATCTTCCATAGTTGAAATAAGAATTTAAAAGAGAATTTAAAGATCAGCTGAAATTTTGACCTAAGAAAAGTAAAGGCATTAAGCATTTCCCAAGACACGTTCAGAGTTAAACTTTTCAAATACATCTTTTATGGAAAGTCATGTCATGATGTTTTCTCACAGCTCAAAGCTTCTTCCTTTACTTGGAAAGTCAGATTTGTCTTCAAACGTTACAGTGGAGTTGTATTTGAACTGGTAATTCTGATATCCATAGTTATATTTATGACTACTTACAAATTCCAAAATTAGAAGAAAGAATAGAAAAGAAATAAAATCCAAAGGAAGAAAAGACCAGTTTGTTTCATACACATGCTATGTTGATTCAATTCAAAATCTAAAGAGAAATCACCTCTATTGCCCTAACAAAGGGCTTGGTCCTGCAAAATGACATCGCATGCAGATTGTCATTGATGACACTCATCAGCACACTGAATTCATCCAGAAGCCTAGACACTTCACATCTGGTTTTGTCTGTGTTAGTGTAAAATGTACATTTCACGTGGCATGCCTCATTCCAAATACCTCCTATCTTCATTTGTCAGCTTTGTGAGGAAAGTCGTAAGTTATATAAGTAGAATATTTTGCTGTACTACAGTCAGCAACTAGATGACAAGCAGTAGTCAAACAATAACAATAATGTTTGTTTTACTGGCTTTTCAGTAAGTAAATCAGCTATGATACACCGCCAAACAACACTTCCCTATCATTTCACGAAAAAAAAATAGTATTTTAAAAATGTTTCCAGGGGAAAAACATTTTTTCCAGATGCTGGTTCTTTAGGAAATATTAAAGATACCCGCTGAAATCTTTATAAGAAATTGCTTTATTGCACATTTTGTATTCTTAGCCAAGCTGTCATCACGACCTATGTATTTCCATAACTACCTACATATGCCCATTTACTTGACTGAAGTAAACGGACAGAACTAACTTCACTGTAGTTTGACTCAAAAAAGAAATTTTTACATGACAAACTTAAATGGCAAAAAAAGCCCAAACATGGAAAACCTCTTCTGAAATAAAAAAATAGCATGTAGGATGATGCTTTGAACAGAATACAGAATATTTTTTTTTTTTTTAAATAAATTGTGTTAAAATCCACTCGTATGGACTTCCCTCACTCACAGAACATACTGTACAGTCTTATCAAGAACAAAATATCACTCTGACTACCGCGGCTGCTAATGAACACAGTTGACGGTTACAGCACACAGCATTTCCAACTGGGCCATGACTGCTCAGATCCACGAAACTGATGATGAGGCTGAAGGATTTAGGAAATCCATCACCAGAAAGGTCTAACAGAGATAGCCTTAAGCCCTGCAATTACAAAGGAAAGCAAGTGAGAGGAAAACCACTGCCCCTGCAGTGTGCTGGTAGAATACATGTAGGCACATATTTTCACCCTGAATGCGAAACATCCCCTGTACCTACTGGCCTTTTTCCAAATCCACTGTCTTCTCCCTAATGGACCAAGGTATTGCGTACCCGTTAAAACCACGCAGTATGTCCTAAAATGATGACATTTCATTTTAATTGAAATCAAACATACTCTGCCACTAGGGAATAAGAAAGTAAACCAAATTTTAATAGGAATTCACAGAAGTACAGAAGAATATTTTTCTCCCTCCTATATTATCTTTCCATGGAAATCTGAGAACAAATATTTTTGAGGCAACAGACGAAACCTATTCTTAGTTAAACTGTACTGAAATTAGTGAAGTTATATGAAGTATTAATTTGGTTCCTTTGTTTCTGTGGAAATGAGACTTTACTGGATATATGTTTACTAAACTACACTACTTATCATAAACTCCACAAAATGTACCTATAGATTTAGCCTCTAAAATAAAGTTTATCGATAAAGGGAGTCTACTCTAAGTCTACTCTAGAGTATTATTATTCTGGAAGAAGAGTGCTATTTTCTAAATTCGCTTTATATACTGTAAAAATTGGTTCAGATGAACCAAAAAAAAAAAAAAGATATCTCTATTCTGTAAAAAAACTTCCTTGCAGAATGTGATTCTGGCACAAAAATTCCTCTTTAGAGTCACATTCTGGTTCACTCCGAACGGTTCCTACTTACATAATTCCTAATATGCTCTCTCAGAATTTCCCTCCAAACTCTCAAGCCATCAGTTCCAAAACCAGTCATATCTGAGAAGGGAAGAAAGGTGAAATCACAATTTTTGTTTCTGTGGACAGGCTGGACATAATGAGCCTGCCCAGGACCTGCAAAATGTCAGAATTCTGCCAGCAGAGAGGGTCTAGCTGGTTAGGTGCTGTTATTGCAGCAATCACGATCTCTCGATTTTCTGGGCTTCAAAGAAATGCCGAGGACACTGCCGAGCTACTGGTAGTAGCTGGACGTGACAGCGACAGATATCCCATAGGTCAAATGACTTGCAAGCCTGCAAGCAAGGAAATTACCTATCTCTAAAACACCCTCCTAAACCGGACAAGGCAAAGCACCCTGACTGCTCCCTAGGCTGGTTACATCGAGAGAGTATACCTTCAACTACTTCTTGCTAAGGTGAAGCTGTTTCGCAGAAAGAAACGGTTCTGAGCCAATTAAGAGCTCAACTGCTACTTGTTAGATATTAGAAAATAGATCGCAGAGCTCACAACTGTCATTCTGACTGTACGCTCTGAACTTCAGTTAGCAAGGGTATCTAAAAATTAGGTTTGGGGCATTTTTTCCCCTCTGCCTGCCTTCCTCTCAAGCAAACACAAACTCTTATGATATTCCTACTGATCTTGGCCAGTCCATGCCATCCACATTTTATGCTATGTTCCTGTCATGCACATTTTTCAGTCCTCAGACCTCATATTGCAGTGCAGATCTCTTGTGACAGAAAACATGAGCACAGAATTCGATAGTTATTATGAATTTCTGTAGTGACAACGTCTTCGGAAACTACTGACAATGCAGCACTGACTTGTACAACCTCCCCTAATCAGAGCGCGCTGGACTCTTACACACTCTGTTGGACTTGAGGAAGAGGTATAAAATCCTCAGCTTAAAAGACATAAGGGCCAGACCTTGACAAATGTTTTTTTCTTTGTTATTAAAGAAACACATTAATAAATATACAAGGGAAAACAGTACAATTCAACTGCAAAAAAAAAAAAAAAAAGAGCGGAATAATGCTAAGGGAAAAAGCTGGCAAAGAAATGTCAAGTGTAGAGTGCTGAAGTGTCACAAATCTTAAAACGAAGTGCCAGAGGTACAGGTGATGGAAGTGGCAAGCCCTTGCTCTTCGGAGAACCCTGTGCTTTTTCTCACTGGCTCACACACTTTTCAGCTGAGATCCAGATAAAACTTTAGTTGTTTTAAGACCTATTTAATCCCATCAAAGTCAGCAGTAAAAATTTACAATGATTTAACCAGCTGTCTCATAGGACTTGGACACATCCCTCAGGATGTATCATGCAGTCCCACCCTCACTTCGAGGAAAGCCTTACTGCTGACAGCGTCTTCTGTTGAAGTGGGCCACTGTTGTGACAAAAGGACAGGGGATAGGACACTCCAAACACTCCTGAAGACATCAGTAAAAGCATTTCGATCTGCAAAGGCCAAATTTCTTCCTGCAGTTCATCCCCTGAGATTTCTGCCACTAAAGTTTGCAGCTAGGATTTTGAGGTTCTTAAGCTATTTCTTGGTTCCTCTTTCTTTGTCCCCAGAAGTTTCACCATGGTGAAAGTTTTCAGTCCTTACTTAAACCTCCCATTTGTTCTAACGAGACTTTAGTTCTAATGAGAATTTTGACTCGGTGACTATGGGATTTAACTACCAAAAATATTTACCATTTACACAATGTACTACAGATTCAAGGTTCCTTGCAAACGTGAATTAGCCCATACATACTTGGGAAGCAGAAGAGACTTAAAAATGTCTGCAATTATAAAATAAACTACAAACTATAAAAAAACCCCATCTATTTAACTATATGATTAAGCCATATAGTTACTGATGTCGCAAAGTCAAGTACTTCAACCATAGTTCTGTCCCCCTTTTTTTTTGGCCTTGTTTCCTGAATGAAGCAGAATATAACAAGGAAGCACAAAGGGATGTATTAGAGGTTGCATGGAAACTCTTAAGCTTTTTTTTTGTGCTTCATTTTTCCACTTTTTGAGGAGGAAGTGAGAAGCAAACACTTTAGCGGTTTGGGGGGTTTATTCTATACAATTTATTAAGTTCAACTTTGTTCCACCCCTGCCTCATCACAAAAACTAACAGGGCAGCTCTATGTCACATCTACAAGATTAGCAGGAGGGAAAATAATTAGACTATCTTGGCCCAACCTAGTCATCTCGGTTGTCTCCACCTCTTCTCACAGGTGTGTCGCCACAGATGTGAGGATGCATACTGGTACCTTTGGGTAGGTCTGGAAGCCTTTCATAAGCCTTTTTTTTTTTTTTTCATTCCCACCCCCAGTTTGGTGTTGAGCAAGTTCCTACCTCATGGGATGCCAAGAGGGTTTCAATGGTGTGGCTCTGTGGCATGGCTGAGGAGACAAGCTTGGTCCTCCACTATGCTCCATCAGCTCTCTGTGGTCTCCGAGCGGAGGCTCTGCTCCCTGGCTCTGAGGGCAGCATCGCCCTAGGCACAGAGAATATTCTTGTGTACTTTAGCATCTGCAAGTGAAAGAAGAGAAATAACGATTTTTACCGGTTCATAATTCACCGAACCTGAATCCTGACACATCTCAAACACTGAGGGTGTCAGACTTTCTCCCAAAAAAGACCAGTAGTAACTTTCTCACAGGCATGTGTTATGTAGCCTAAAAATACGTGCCACTACCATCTCTGCCTGGAGCGAACACTTCTAAGTTTTTTTTTTTTCTTAGAGCTGCTCTGCAATACCTGGACTTCGTTTTGGTGAAGGGTTCCTAAATTTACTACTGCTCGCTCGCTGACACGTCCATGGACTATCGGCATAGTCACACACAAGTAGCGAGTTTGTATACAGTGCAGCTGCACCGAGCACAGGCTCGACATCCTGGCATTAGACTATTTTAAAGAAACTCATCCGGTCTTATCTTCTTATTTCTGACCTTGTGAAAACTATTGACTTGCTTTTCTCTTCTGGCGGTTTAGCACTCAATAACACCGTTATGAATAAAGCGAAGCGTAGTATTTTACAGATATGTGTGCCCCACAGTCCTCTGCCCATTTTCAGTCTTAGACAGCAAAAAGCGAAGGGAGGGGCAACAACTGCAAGGTGCTATCTCTACGCAAAGCACAGACATGTTCTCGACGCAGTGCCAGAAATACCCAGGTTTTGAAAATTACCCCTCGCTACGCATTACTTAAAGCATATTCAAGCAAAGAAAGGCAACAACACCCATGCAAGGAGTCATTAGCAATAATGTTGTGGTTTCAGCCTCGTTCCTTTAAAAATGACTCACCAGAAACAAAGCTCAGAAAAGACCTCCGTCTTCATTGTTGTCCTGGCCTCAACATGGCTCTTTTTATCTGCTCATGCAGAGCCGTCACACGAGGAACTTGCTGAGCAGCAGAGCCTGCACCCATCTCCCCTGCTCCTGGGCAGCCACTGCCTTGCTGGGAGGGAAAAAGCACTGCTGTGGGGCGAGATGCGGGATGGTGCTGCACGCCCTCCATCTCGGCAGAGGACCCACTGAGCCTTGCGGCTGAGCACGGCCAGGAAAGCCCTGGGAGAAGCAGCCTCTTGTAGACATGTCGATACGGAGAGCCAGGCAGCAGCAGCCATTCCGTCAGCACCGCTTGTAGTGTTGGACAGGAGAGCATCAACAGTGTAGCTGCAGCCAGCTTCTTCAGCACACATTTTTGACACAGGCATTAATTACCTCATCACATGCCATTTTTTCCAGAGGGCCCCTGCCTGGTCCCGTGCACGGAGCGGATCATGCTCGCTGAGCAAACTGCCATGCAGCCGCTTGTTTTGTCGCCGTCATTTGGTGCGTGGCCCTAGGACTCGTTAACGGCACCGTATGCAGGCTGTGCTTGCCATGCCGCCAGAATTAGCAATTTCCACATGGGTTCTTCCATGGCATCAGTTATTGTAGCAGCACAGCGCTTCATAACGTTAATCAATTTATTCTCAAAGTACTCCGATAAAATTTCCAAAGAGTTTATCTGCAAATCCATAAAGAGTATCCACTGAACATGTGGACACTCAACTTTTTCATGGGTTTACGATAAGGCCACATTTTGACGGATTTTTATAGGAATGAAAAGGGGTACCATCGTAGCCCCAAACTAGAACAAAACGCAGTCTGGTACGTTGCTATCCTGCTGTTGAAGTCTACAGACAGGGTGAAAAAATTTCTCTGGAGCCATTATAGTTAACGGACACATTCAGGAGCCTCAAGATGTGATTTTTTGTCTAATGCTCGTACTTGTAACACCGCTCACCCTGTTAACAGAGTACTTCAGCTAACATCGCACGGCTCCAAATTGCTTCACGTGTCTTCTGAGGTGGTAAAATGCCCAACTGCCAGCAGCCTCTCTTGGTCCGCAGCAACATCTGCACTTGTGAATTGTCCATACAAAACTCTGTGGCACACTGAAAACAGAACATATGGGGACAGTATAAAATACAGTGGATTAAAATTGCAAAATAAATAATACTGGGGCCAGTACGGCAGTTGTGTTATTCCTTTTCCCATTCAATTTAAAAACAAAACCCCATAGCCCATTATTAACTGTAGCTTCTGCATTAATTTTCAGTCTGCCAACCTAGTGTACTCCAGAAAGACAAGGTCTCGCTACAGAAACTAGCTTCACTTGTGTTACTATGTGTGAAGTCTCATGTGTCACCGTAAATTTACATTTTGTGGTTTATTAATAGTTCACTGTTGTGAGGTGAATAATTATATTTACCTCTATTTTCCCTGAAAGTAGTGCATTTTTACATTACTTTAATACCACCAATGCTTCAGTTATTGCTAATATTAAAAATGGATTTAATTATGACTTGATTAATCCAGAACTAAAACATGGTTGATATCCGAACAGGCCAGGCACAAATCAGGTGTAATTTACATCCCTAATTATTACATTAACAATTTCTTTCTTCTGAAACACTGAAATGGCACGCCCGGTATAATCATGATGAAGAGCAGCAGCAGGCCAGGAAACGTAGTCAGCTTAAACAAGGCACGCGCTGCACTGAAATAGCTAAGCACAACAGACAGCAATGGTACCGAAGAAGCCTTTGGAAGTTAGGAAAGAGGGCTGGGACAGCCCTGCACAGGGTGCAGGCCCGTGGTTTCTGGGACTCCGCCATCCTGGGGGGTCCGTGAGCCCCTCACCGGCGGAGGCCCGCCACCACCGCATCCGCAGGCCCCGCTCTCCTCTTCCCTTCCCGTTCCGCGGGGAGTGAACGTCCGCCACGCCGGGGCTGACGAGGCCCTCTTTTTCCCAGTCTAATCTCTACTAATGCTTCATTTCTACAGCGGTATCTGGCGATCCTGGACGCATTACTGGGTTAAATAATTAAATAAAGCCTTGCCTCTCCTCTGTGGGCTTACACCGTTGTTCCCCCC
>JANZLQ010000079.1:82015952-82107700 GCA_026212715.1 Elanus axillaris | reverse complement strand
AGTTTAAAATTAGTCCCCCCCCCTTTTTTTTTTTTCATCTGCTATGATAAACAAAGTCATTTTGTAAGCTTTACAGATCAAACATTTACTTCTAATGGTAAACTACATTTTGTATCTGGAAATTTGTGTCTTTGCAAGTCCCAGAAAAAGAGTAGAGCCCCGGTGGCCCCAGGCCTGTGGTTTTCGCTGTTTGATATCATGATGTTATTTAGATCAGTTCCCATAAGCCAAGATAACAGATCTGCAATTGTTGAATAAGAAACAGGGTATGTGTTTGTAATGGTTTAAAGATCTTTTACTAAAATTTTCCCAGATAAATGATACCAGGGCGGTGGACATAATCAAAGTAGAACTAAAAAGGGACAGAAATTACATTTCAAGGAGTGGAAATTACTATGGTTTTTTTTTTTTTTTTTATGTCCTGAATTGGAGGCAGCCTATTGTTTTGAAGCTTATGAAATGCAGCCTTACGAAAGTCAGGTGCCTACATCTCCTAGGGCTCCTCATAGCTGGCAGAGGAGGGATTGCCCCAAGGCATTTCAGATCAGTGCTGTGAATCATTTTCTGGCGATGCCTATTCTCTACCAAAGGACCTAGCAATTTGCCGAGGCGTAGCTTGCTGTGTTCTGGCTGTCAAAGGCTAGGTGAGGCGGATCCCCCCCCCCAGCCAGATCACACTCTCGTTGCTCAGACACATTTCTAGTTCAAGTAAGCTCACTGTGCGGTCATCAGAGAGAAGAGCCAGCATAGCCTGGGAATGTTTTACATGTCCTGCTGAAGATGTAGGCGTATAAAATTAATACACATGTAGTAGTATGTACCATCTGCCAGTGTCTGTAGATAGTCCGTAGAGTTCCTCTTGCACCTCAGAAGACGGGAGGGATAACAACAGTTAAAACGAGTCCCTTGAATAATTTAATTTGTTGCTACTTATTCGGTACTATTAGCCGCTAAGTAAAAGTCACTACCAAATTTCCTCATCTGGCTTTATGCAGCTGATGCTGCCCATCAGTCTGAGGCAATGAGATGTTGAGGGGCCTCCCCTTCTTTTGTCATCTGGGAGGGATCGCGTGCCTCACGGGATCTAGCCCGAATGCCGAAATCTGTCTCTTACGATTTGTGCGTCAAAGGTTTTCAAACCTGTGACTTTAAGGTTTGCGCCTGGGCACAAATCTGCGGTCTTGTAACACTGGCCTGTTAGGTTTTCCTTCTTTAACCTGTTCGCAGTGAAAGCTTTCTGCCTACTGCTTCTTGGCAAAGCAGAGCGGTGGCAATGACCAAATTCTTAGATAATATTTCCAATGTTTTCAAAGGCTGTGGTGTAATTTCTTTTCTTTGCAAACTTAGAGAAGTGGGAAGAGTGCTGAAAAGGTTGGCATATTTACTCTTTCTGCCAAGGCAAACACTTGTGCAGTTATCTGCATATCAGCCAAGCAGGTGTATTTAAAAATGGGTTTATCTTGGTGGATTTCAGAAGCGGTGTAGAAAGTATTTACTGTGAAGGTGCAGTTACAGCATTGTTCGTGTGAGAGCTATTGTGACAGTCACCATTTAGCGATGTCTTTCAAGACTACTATTGGTAGTAATGACAATACGTAGCTGCAATCTATTGTTGCCTGTGCTGGGTATTGATCTATTTTGGAAACAACGCTTCCCGCGCTGCTGTATTTGCAGAGTACTCTTGTGGAATTTGACTAATCCCCTAAGACTTGATTTGTTGAATATAATGGTTTTCTTTTCACCTGGTGAAAAGGCTTCCGAGGTTAAGATGATGTATCTGGCACTTGGTGGTGCCTTCTGCTCCGCTGTCTCGGCGGGGTACCGGGGAGAGATGCTGGGCACCGCACTCGTGTCTTCGGAAGCCGCTTGGTCCTCTCCTCGCCGAAATCCCTCTCTCCTTTTCAGCAGGCTTCGGTGGGCCTGGCACCTGGGCTTCATCGCCTTCGTTCAGGGTTTTACTTGAAACCTGCGTCGGCGTGTAAGCGGCTGCCGCAGAAGAGGGACGCCGACGGCCCTGGCGTGGGTGCCAGCGTTGTGCCGAGGCTCTCCCGCTCTCCGGCTGCTGGGAGAGGCGAAGTCGCTCTTGCTTCGGGCTCTGTGAGCAATGGCAGGCTGTCATCCGCTGCCTGCGAGCTGGCACGCTGCCGGCAGCCTTCCCAGCAGCTCCGTCCCTTCCTGCCCTTTAGCACGCTTCCCATTGCCAGCGCTGCCCTCGGCACCCTGCTTCGTCATACGTGTGTGTGTGTGTGCGCGCGGCACCCTGCTTTGTCGTGTGCGTGTTCGGCGAGCCGCAGAAGGTGATCTCAGGCCTGATGCAGAAGGGGATCTTCCTTGGTCGGCGCCTCATTCGTAAGAGCGCAGAATCAGGGAGGCTTCAAACAGGAGATTTTTACCTTTGGATTCTTAACCATTACAGCAGATCCTTTCAGGCCCGTGGGCTATTTCTGTGGGTTCCAGCAAAGTTTATTTTAAAAAGCAAAACACAAAAACCCCTATTGCGTATTACATTCACTACGCAGCGATCAGTACCTCTGCCAGGATAATTTTAGGGGTCCAAAAATGGAAGAAAATTGAAATCACTGAATTAATTCTTAGGCATGTGTGCAATCCCTAAGAAAACAGGGATTCAGTTCTTTTTGTTCTGCAGTCTGTAAGAATCAGACGCTCGCCTGGTGCTGTTTTGCTCAAATAAAAGCCTGTCTTGTTCCTGAAGATTTGGGATTGTCAGGTTAACATGGTACAATGCACTTTTTCCTCTGACTGTACATTTAAATATGATCGACCTGTTTGATAAATAACTGGTACAAAGGTTTTGTTATATTAAAAACAGCTACGTATGACTCCTGATCAAATATCAAGACTGTAATTGAATCTCAGGGGTTCTGGTACTGTTCATAAAGCATCTGAGTTGTTTTGTGCTTCGTGACGTCAGCCCAAAGCTTGATTGAATTATGTTCTTGTATTGTGGGAGCACCTGCCAGTGCCACTAGACTTAAGGGTCTGTCAGCATTTCCATTACAAACCTTTCTGATAAGTTTGTGACTTGGCTCTGAGCTTTTGCAACGGGCTGAGGGCTGGCATATAAACTTTCAGCCTGGAAGCAAGTTGTTCCACGCGTACAACAGACCCAAATAAATTCCCCAAACTCTAACACAGTGTGCTCCTCCCAGTGACTCTTCTCTTGCCTGTGTCTTCCTGAAGATCTGCTGCTGTTCCTTGGGCGCAGTTCCCATTTGAAATGCCTGTGAGATCTGACAGAGCAAGAAGCTGAAATACTGGTCTCTAATGAAACTACGTGCAAGAGGGTTTCTTCGGTATTTTAGAAACAAAAGACAGGCAGGGATGAGGCAGTGACACGGTCTGTCTCTGTAATTCTAGTACCACAAGACTGTTTGGGTGAACTTTCATGCATTAACGTGATCTGGGAGTACCTGTGAGCATGGTCCGTTTCTGCTGGCAGTACTGCAGGGTATAGCATAGCTTTCCTCATTTTTGAGGGGATTCTTGATAAAGGGAGAAGTGATAGCAGTAAAGCTTGCGTGTACAGTTATAATGCAGAAATAACTATTAAATTATTTTTAGCTCCTTATAGGTCTGCATACTTAATTGAGGACTACCCGTAGCAGCTGATCCTGAAATGCGGAGGAAATATTTAGTGCCGTGCCGCTTGAGGTGCATTGCATTAGGAGTAAATGCTCCTTATCCTTAGATGACTGCTGTCCATTAGGCCTTGTAACTGTTTAAATGCTGCAGATACTTTGAGAGAAGGGCAGGGATGAGACTGCTGCAGTCGTGATAAGGCAGATTCACCATCAGACCTCCTGAAAGGAAAGAAAGTGGCCTAATGGCTTGATTAAGTTTTTGCAGCCATGAGACCATCATAGCAAGTCCTGGGTTCACCCCGAAGCTCGCCCTGCCGTGTGTGCGGGAGGATCCTGGCTCTTTGCCCCTCCTGCTTCTCCAGGATTAACCGTTTTGCTTGGGCTGTGCAACCGGGGAGATGACCTGGACTCTCGAGACTTAACAGTACCGCAAAACCTCGTTCACACGGCATTTGATATAGCAGAAATCACATCTACCTGAAATGTAGACAAGCATTCTGACACAGCCTTTCTGAAATCTGCTCCTTTGCAATGAATACTGTGTACTCAGCCCGAGGTTGTGAATGTCCTTTCCATGAGACATAGTACCAAATTCTGTGGTATGACTTCATCTGACTCTGAAATGTTTTTTTTTTTTTTTGTTTGTTTTCAGACCTAGGATACTTTTTTGTAGTATCTGAATGTTTGTAGCAGAGGGTTGAAGGAGAAATGGAAGAGAAGATTTGGAAAATACTTTTTCTTGTTCTTACAAATATCAATAAATTAGGCGTTGTGTGAGTCTTGATGGGACTGTAACCTGTCAGGCATGCTTTCATTGTGCTCCTGTGCCACTGATGCAGCTTTTCTGGTCAGACCTTACAAACTGATCTTCTCGTGCTGTGGCTAACTAGTGTCAGCTAGTAGTTGCTGTCTGTTGCCAGAGCAGTTTGTTTTGGTTTGCCTTAAACTCTAATTGTTCAAGACGGCTTGTGTTATTTGTGCTAATCTGGGCTCTCCTAAGCAACTTTATTTAACAGTATTTTGTCCGTTACAGTCCTTTGGGAAAAATTATGTGTTAAGTCCTGATTAGAGACTAGATAATGCTTTATTCTGCAGCATCAGAGTTGTTAGCAAATGCATTGCTTAACTTTTGTTTTCTGCGTCTAATCACTTTGTTGATTTTATACTCTTTGGAAAGATTTACTTACTTAGGAAATACTGTGTCTTGTTATATAAACAGAGGAAAATTCATGTTCCTAAAATTAGATATTTTGTAAACACTACAAATAAGAGCATTTAATCTATGAACTAGCTTATTAACTAATGGACATTGTCTTTTTCCGTCTCCTAATTTTCTCATTTATATGCCTTTTTTTTTTTTCCTCCTTCTTTTATCTCTGTCTTTTAAAACTGAAGCGGTTAATTGGCACTAGTGGCAGCATAGTGGTGAGAGTGCTTCAGGTTCATGCTCATGTCAGGATTTGATTAAGCGGTTTGGTCAGTGTGAAATACTGATGCTTCTTCACATCTCCCTGCCTGTGACTGAAGTGTACAACAGATACTGAAAATGTGTTGATATCCAATTAGGAAGTTAACATGGCAAAATTACCAATTATCAGAAAGTAAACATGCAGCTCAGGACAGCTTTCGTCAGCTCTCCGTCGTGTGTGTTGTTCGGGAGATGCCCCCTTTCCAGGGGACTGCTGGTTCCCTGGCTGCGGCATAAATCCTTAACAGCAAAATTACTGGCAGTAAATTGTCCTTTCTTTTTAAACCTCAAACCCAGTTTAGCTGAAGCATAAGAATGTCGTCACATTAAAAAAAAAAAGTAAAAAATACTGTGACCCACGTTTTACCTCTTTTTGAGCCTCTGTTGAGAATTCAGTTGAATCCAGGTTATTTCAGTAGTAGTGGATCAGCAGGATGGTCACTTCTTACCTTTACGTGGGTCCCAGCTTGTCCAGCTGTTTGTCGTCTCATTTTCTCTGTTTCTTCCCTTTACTGACTTGTTTTTATTCTTTCATCGAACTTGTGAATGCAAGCTCTGTAGGACAGGAAAAACACTGCAGTTCATTAAACCTTCATTATCTGAACACTGTGGGGCAAGATTTAGTCTTTTTGCAGTGCAAATCCAGGGTAGAGAGCTCTGCCACTGTACTGCGAGCGTAATACGGGGCAGTGGCAAAACACCTTCCAAAAATAAGGATTCTCCCGCGTCCAGAAAAAAACCACTGCTGGACCGCGTGGCCGTCTGGATCTGACGAGTACAGTAACTCCAGCCCTTGATGCAGTATCGTCCCCTTTAATTCCAAGGTTTCCTTGCTTAGGGTGCAGAAGAGGTTACCCGTTTAAAATTTAGAAGTGAAGAAATAGGAATGGAGGAAGGACCTGAAAACACTGTAAGCCAAAACTTAACCAGAAAACAGATAAGGTGATTATTATTTGCGTTTTTAAAAGTGCTTCTGAAGTCCCACTGTCCAAGTGTTTTATGTGGCTATTGAACCCATAGTATCTGACTACAAGGAGATGGTGACAGTTACTATACTAAAAGTATGATATTTAAAACTTTAAAAAATGTCTGTCTTAACTGTTTTTTAACATGATTCTTAAGTGTAAAAAAAATCCTCTGGCTCTGCCATTGGACAAAATTGTGATATGATTGTAAACAGGGCAATGCCTAATGCCACGCCTAATGGAGAGTTGTTATTTTCTTAATCCAGAATAGAAAGAGCTTAAATAGAAAGTGCAGGATTATAAAAGAAGCAGCTTTATTCTTTTTAATATAAAGTTGTTTCCTCTTATTCAGCTCAGACCTAGCCCCACTGCCGGAGAAAATAAATCTCTGGTGGCTTCCGCAGCGGTGGGATGAAACGCCTTGCACTGACCGGCCCTTTGCTGTGCACTTGTGAAGGGTCACGAGCACTGGGTGGTCTCTGGAGTTGCTTTGCCATTTTGGTAATATTTGTACAATCATATTTTTCTGCTTAAGCCACTTTCCTCTCCGTTGCTGTCTAAAAGACCTAGTACAACAGGAAATGAAGAGCAAAAATCAAAATGGATAATCTGTAGAGCATTTTCAAATTTGTCTGTTGTATATATCAGAAGTCAGAATTTGAAGAATAACAATGCTGAATAAAACCAGAAGTGAATAAAAAAAAAAAAAAAGACATAACACTAAAAAATGTATTTGAGAAATAGCACTCTTCCTGGTCTCTCATTTGTGTCGGTGGAAGAATTCCCGAACGCGAGCGAGGGGAGTGTTGTGAGAGGGAAGGACGGGGCTGCTCGCTTGCTCGTGCGTTCACAGATGGCACCCATCTTGCCTACTGTGACTTTCATCAAAGACTGGCATCTTAATCGAACGTAATCATCTAGGTGCCTCCGATGTCAGTGGAGAGAGATAGGTGTCTGGAAAGAGATAGGGAGGCTTATCCCTTTTAAGATAAGGCTTTAAGATGGCTCTTTCAAGGTACCTGTCTCTTCACACTAATTGTAAAAACAACTCGGAGTCTAGATGCCTGCTTTTTAGACGGATAAAGTTAAATGAGATGAATCCCATCTTAAAGGTCCCCTGGGTTTACTTGAATATTTTTTTTAAAATTTTTATTTTTTTAGAGCACAAAATTCTTCATTCTTATGTCTCTGAAGACTCGAGAGCCCACATCATATAGACTAGAAAACGGTTCTCTCACTGCAGTGTTTTATGTTATTATTTATGTATTTATTATGTTTATTAAAGACTGCCACTGTGTTTGGTGGTGTGCTTTTTAGAGGGTTAATTGGTTCCAGTTGCAGAGTTAATTGATTTCAGTTGGCTCCCAAGGAGGAGATGCGAAATGGAGTCTCTTCTGAGGGTGACACTTCCCAGGAGAGGGAAACACCTCCTCTCCCCTTCCTGTGAGGTACAATTCTCCTTTGTGCCTTAAGAGAGGAAATTTTCTTTGCGTTGCCATTTCATCTCATTCTTAACAGCGCGTCCTATAAAATGCCTCCTTCCGAGTGGCAGGGTGTCTATGCAGTCATGAATGCACGTATCCATTATTAGCATCTTTTGATTTTATTCCAACTCGGTGACTAATAGCAACGGATTCCAAATAGTTATTCTGAGACTTTTGACTCAGTCCAAATTTTGCCTTAAAATGGGTTTGCTTACATAGAAGAGTTAGTTTGCTCTCCTGCATTCATTGTCGCATTTTAAAATGATTTTCAACTTGAAAAGGGTTTTGATCTTTTTTTAATTTAATCAGAGCTTCCTAAGGGGACTTCAAGGAAGAACATCTCATTTACTGATCGATGAAACTGGAAAAGTTCCTTATAGAGAATCATCAAAAATCCTGGTTGCTTACTATCTAATGCTGGATTTATGAACTGTGGTCAAACAGATTTTTCTGGTGGGTATTCACACTTTTTATGTCTGGCTCACTCAGAAATACTGCAAACATCGCACTTCTCTTTCTCCTTAGAGGCAGCTAATTAATAAATACGAGAAAGTTAACTGATGGGAAAACGTTACCTAGGCCCTGCAACTTGGTAACCTTGACTTTCTTCTGAGCAATAAAAAAATAATAGGTAACATGCAGAAGGAAGTGGTGGTGGATTTATATAATCTTATCAGACCCACAACTGGAATAAATCAGCATAACTCTACAAACACCCACTAAGTTGTGCCATTTTATGCTGAGGTTCCTGTGTTCTGCTAGGAAACTAATAGGATAAGGTCTAAAATATCTTTGTTTTAGCGAGGGCAGCGAGGAGAATCGTTGCTTTCTGGGAAGAAGACATGCTACAGCTCCATAGGTACTTGTGAAGGTACTGCCTTGTACCCTTCCTTTTTATCTTTCATTGTGAAATTAAAAGTACACATTTCCTGGTTGCTTATTTGGCAGAAGCCTCCTTCAAGCACACATTCAATAATTTGTCTTATTCATCTCCTCATCATGCTCATGGTTATGTTACATTCACCTACAGTAAGGATTCAGTGATAGAGGAAGAATGAATATGGATGAATCGATGAATACAAGTGCTGTAAGTGATTTTTAGAGCTTCTCATATTCAGTTTGACAGTCTCAGATGGAAGACTGTCAAGATCAGTCCCATGTTTTGAATCGTCAAGTGCACTTTATGTGCTTTTCCCCTTGAGTTGGAACCCGGTCTTTTGGATATTGAAAGCAATGGGAGCTTTCCTGCTGACTTCCCTAGGAGAAGGATTGGGTTCTTTGTCTGCCTGTATTTTGCCGATTTATACATTTCATTGCCCTGCGTGCTCATGCTAACGAAGGAGACAGGTACAGGCGTGGAAAGGCATGATATGAGTAGGTGGGCTTGGAAAAGGAGAGCACCATTTATTTCTTTATTCCTTTAGGCTTGCCCAGGAGAATAATTTTCTCTTACGCTCTGCTTGAGATTTTGCTGGGAGAAGATGGTTGCAGGGATGGGAACAGCCTCTTGAAAAGTTGTTTCCCTTCAGCATTTTAAAGTGATTTAAAAATTATTTTTCTCTACCAGCTTCACGTTAATTTGTAATGAGAACTTCCCTTTAAAAAATTTGCTGTCATCCTTATAACTAGTGTACACTTTGTATTTCCTTGTCCTACTGTTTGGGTTATAAACATATTTAAAAAAATATATTCACACACACAACATTATCATGATTCGGCTTAAGCATCTGTGGTTATAAGTGCACTTCATTTCACCTAATTAAGTTATTTAGTCATTTACACATTAGCAATGTACTACATATTCCACTTTTACAGGAACTTATTTTAATTATACCCACAGTACTGTTCTGCTCCATTATAGCCATAGATCAAGCTGAATAATAACCATTCTAAAAGCCATATGCTAAAAGAGATTATAGGTCATTAAGGCCAAATTAAGGTAACATTTCTGATGGTCACAAACAGAAGTCTAACCAACAATTATCTTCTTTCAGGTCTGTAGATACAGTCCTCTTTGAGCTTTTAAGATGACAACCAAAGGACAATCTCTGATTCCTAATTGTTGGCATTGGTTTCAGAGGTTGTAATTTCTGAAATTAATAAGGTTTGCTAAAGCATAACAATATTTGTTTGTTTTTTTGCTCTCCGATTCTTGTGTTTGCCAGAAGGCCCCAATGTAAACTCGATCTTCTGAACTTTCAGCTCTTGCGGAGTACCTGCTCTGTGTAAGCATCCAGTCACCTGCTCTCTTTAGTTGTACCGACCATCAAAGCTCGTTTTCAGTGGTGTTGGGTTCCACAGCTTCGGGCTTAACTGTCTTCTGCTGAATAGGGTTGAATCTAATTGTCTCAAGATTAATTTTGGCTCGGAGCTTGCACCTAAGAAGCTTACCAGTAATTCCCTTCTGAGTGAGCCTCGGTAGTGTTTTCCTGTGGAAAGAGCTGAGCTATAGACAGAGTTTCTGCAGGGAGAGACCTGGTTGTCATGTCTTCGGTATGTGCTGCCTAGCAAATAAAAGTCTTCTGCTAGTTTCTAGCATTTAAAGTTGTCTGTAAGTATCATCGTTTTCACTGTCCAAACACATTCATAAAAAAATAAAGCCCGTATGTCTCCTTTGTGGTCATTAGCAAATGCCAGATTACCAACAGAATTACTTTTCCCACCAATAAATGGGAATAAATATTCCCACTGCATTCAGGAATTCAGAAAAATCTGGAAGAAATGGCTCAAACAGGCCAGTGTTCCTTGGAGGTCAGTGATGATGGGCCCGGTAGGGTGAGGCGGGCTCTGTGGAGGCTCGTGGATGATTTCAGGCAGGAACATCACAAAGATCCCTTCTTGCTTTGGAGTCTGTCAGGCTGCCGGCAAAGACAGAGAGCTTTCTGGAGCGCTGCAAGGCTGTCCTGCTTTAGCCATTTAAGAAGTGGTTTGTTTTGGTGGGGTTTTTTGTTTGGTTTTTTTTTTTGTTTGTTTTTTTGTTTGTTTGTTTGTTTTGGTTTTTGTGTTTTTATTTTCCTTTAAGAAATGCGAATTTTAAGCTAGAAAGCTTTCTTAGTTTACAGACAACACTTTGCAACAACCTAAGCTAGAAACCATTCTTGTCTATAGCTTGTTAGTTTCCCACTCGTTCTTTTAGACTCTTGAGGGTATTTAAGAAAAACGTTTGCAATAGCCTTACTGGATAAAAACAACTGTTCTAATAAATAAGTAAATACATACATGTATAACCAGAGCCATCGGTGGTCATACTTGCAATGGTCAGTTGGTGCTTGGTTCAAACCAAGCTCTGGTGGAAAGACAAAAGGAATACACTCTTTTTTTTTTTTTTTCCTGCTGGTGAGTACTGTCATGGCTGTTGTATCCCTTTGTATTCCAGAGTAAATCACGTGAATTATGAGATACTGTAGGAAAAGGTTCCATGAACAGCTGGGATTCCTGTTGCATCTCACAAGTAACAGCAGAAAAAAATACAATCTCTTATCCAATGGATTTGTTAAAAACAGGTAATCCCACATTCCTGAGCAGTTTCTCTCCCTAGATAGCTGGCTGGCCACTCGCGTTTTATCATTCCCATGTTTGTGTCTTCAGCTGCCAGCTGTTGGACTTGGTAATGAAAGACTTGGACTGCAGGGTATTTTCTTGGTGTTTATAGACGTGGGGATGTATATCAATGCCATTTATTGGAGTATTTGAAAAGGAAGTTAGGACTGGAAGGGAGGTTTTGGATTAGCAGGTCCAGGTGCCTGGTATTGCTTAGATTGTCGTGCTCTGCCTTAAAATTGTTAAGGTTTTTGATCCAAAAATTGTCTTGGAATAGTGTTCCAGCATCTCAGTCCTGATGGCCAGAAGTCTTATTGTAATGTTTTGACAAAATTTAAATATGGCCAGTTTATATTCACTTGTTCTTGTTCCAGCATTTAAATAGCATGTTTCCCTTCTCCATCTGTCCCCCTCCCCCAGCGCGTGGCGTGTCTCTACAGGAACGTGCCTTTTTTGATAGGAAGAGTCAACCAGACGCGCGCGTCTCAGATGCGTGCGTGCACTTGCCCCAGTTGAGTTTGCTCTCTACCCTTCCCAAGGGGGGAGCGGAGCGATGCCACGGTAGCGGGTGCCATCTCCATAGGTGGGGGGGAGTCCCATCCCACCGTTGCTGCGGCTGGAGCATCCCCATGGTGCCTTCTGACCTCGGAGCTGCCCATGGGTGGGGAGGCCCTGCAGGTGCTGGCCTAATTGGGGTCGTTTACGCTGAGCTGCTGGGGAGCTGCAGGTGCTAGTTAGGGTGGGGGCATGGATGGAGGTGGGGATGGCTGGTTGTGTCCATGGGTCTCCCTGCTCTCTGGATGGGGCCGGACTTGTGTGGGCTCTGGCGGTGGGATTGCTGCTTCTGCCTAAGGTAAGGAGCGGTCAACAGCCTTCCCCTTGAATGCTCTGAAGGGAAATACACGGACGGAGTCTGGTGTACCTTGTCTTTCTTGCTCTTGCCCTGTGGACTTTTCCTTTGGAAGTCTGGGGTTTACTTTGGTTTTTTTTCTTGGAAAGCCTTCCCTTGGAATTTGTAAATTGAGTATTTTTGCTTTATTTCAGATGGTAGAAAGTAAGGTGGGGTGCCTTGGTGGAAATCCAGAGTGCGTATATGTTTCCGTGTGTCTGCGTACCAGCTTTTTGCCAGTCATTTTCAAAATCTTCTTGCTTCGATAAGCGACCTGGCTTGCCTTATCTGTAGATTTTATGGGGTTTTGAGAGGACTTTATTTGTAGGAGATAGAATCTGTTTCATCTGTCTATTCTACGACTGATAGGGCTGAAACGGTTAAATCCTCTCTCCTGGTCTGAAATAAAAATACCGACCCAAAATACCGATCCACTGCGTGGCCGGACTTCACCGTATGGAGTCCTTTGCGTCTGAGCCCAGAAGATCCCCATGCCCCTCTCGTGCGCGCACCTTGCGGCTGTCTCCGAGGGCAGGAGGTAGAGCCTCGCAGTATGTCACCCTCCAGGGCGGGGGTGACGTGTAGAGGTTAAAATGATAAGGAAGTCTGCCTGGATATTAGCGGTGAGATACCTACCTTATGTGTGGGGGGGTTGGTTTTTTTTCCGCCCAATATTTTCCTTAAATTTTTCTGTGCTCTCCCAGTTTAGCAGGCTGGTGTAATCCTTTTGTTTGCAGTAGGATGGCACGCAAATGCTTGCATTGTGATTTCCATCCGCTTTGAATGTACTCTTAGATATTGAGTTAAGCGTAGTTTGTATTTCTGAAATTCTGTGTGAATGAGCAGCTCTTCTGCTGTTAAACCTCCTCTATTGTGCGGGGGTCAAACTGTAACCTGTATGCAGCTTTTCTTAAACTCCGGTCTGAATTCCAAGGACTTCTACTCAGGGAAGAGTCCCGTTGACTTTGCTAGAGGGAGGGATCCCGCCCATTAGGGATGCGCTGCGTTCCACTTGTGTACAATGGTATAAACTGAATGTAACTTTACTAGATTCCGTGGATTCATGCCAGACTCACGCTCGTGCAACTAAAAAACTTTTTTGCATTTTGTCACAGAACCTGATAAGTAGTACCGTGGAATCAAAAGTGCGCATAATGTGCAAAGTCAAACTATATTTAAAGTGCCTTATTCACAGAGGAACACCTCTAACCTTTCAATATGTGAATAAGATGTCAACCTAGTTCTGTAACTCCACCAGGTTTTGACATGATAATGCATTTGCAGTCACTTATATGCTTGCATTGGTGAAGTGCAATAATTTGCCTATGTTTATTTAAATAGTGCAAACTTTCAACGTTATCACCTTTTTATTTAAGAGAAGAGAGACTACAAAGATGACATCATGAGAGCATCATGCATAGGCAGTTAAATTTCGAACAGGCATGTATTTTAAGGTGTTTCCTGCTTCTTCGCCTCTCCTTTTTGAAATTGAATTGCAGGATCCCTGGAACGAGGACCAAATTTTCTTCCTTAAACTGGAATATCTATATCTGTGTCAGTATTTACACAAGTAGTTCTAGCTTTCCTTGCTATAGAATTAGTCATCTAAGTGAGTGATCTGAATTTCGCATTCTGTTATCTGTGAGGTGGAGGAAGACTTTCAGTTCTGGAAACCTGGCCACCTATTTAGCTGTTCAAAATAAAGGTGTGGAAAACTCACTTTAAACCTGCCACTTTAACTAATGAGGGGGTTTGGTCACTGGAACAAGCATAAGAATTGATATTAAGTAGTATGCATTTTAATTTGAAATTTCGGGAAGACTCCATGGCAACTGTAATACAAAGGAGTAGGGTCTTTCATGAATCCTTTGCTCTTTAGGTAATCAGGCTTTGTTTGTTTGCTTGCTTATTTGCTTGGGGTTTTTTTGTTTGTTTGTTTTTTTTTTTTTTGAAAAAAGGCCATTGGGCTGCCAACTTCTGTATTGCCAATACTTTCTGTATTTTTCAGTGTGTAAATTATTTTGAAATGTGAATTTTGTTGTGAGGCAGTCTTGAAAAGTCATCAACACTTTTGCACTCTTTCAGGAAAATACGGAATGTGCATTGTGCTGGGAATGCTTTTGCAACTCAAAGATCAAAGGCAGGGGATCCTAGTAAAATTTTTAATGTAACAGTAATTGTGAAAATAGTAAGAAGGAGGTGGACAACTATGTATTTTCTGTACTGGATCAGAAATAACTGTGGAGGGGTATGAAAATGATGTGAACAGTAATAGAGATAATTCTGGTAGTTATTTGAGATTTTACTTCTTACTTCAGCCATTGTAGCAGTATATTACTAATGTTTATTCGAAGCATGAATGCAAGGAACAACTTTACCAGCTTGCTTGTCACACAAGTTGATATCTAAAGGGGACTATCACTGATGGAAAACCAGAGAGACCAAATAGATATATTTGGTCTCACAGGCAGTCCATTAATTTGCTCAAATTAAATATTATCTTTAAATATTGAAAGGTTAAATGTACACTGATAATGGATTTAGACAGCCATTAAGTCATAATTGCTCTCTAATGTAGTTAGCAAAAGACATTATTTGATATAACTTATTGAAAAGGGACTAAAAGCACCAGGATTTTTTTCTTTTCACTTGCCCTTTTTCATATAAATGTACGAGATTAAATTCCATTTTCATTTAACACAGTGGGCCCTACTAAACTCTGGGAGTTGACGTGGCTCGAAGCGAGGGGGCAGGAGGTGGTCTGTGCCCCCACGTTGGGCTCCGCTTTGTTGGGTGCTTGTGCCAAGTCCTTCGTGAACGTGCAGGAAAGATGGGTCGCCTCTGCCCCCGCTCCGGGGCGGCAAAGAAAGGCGTAATGCCGAGCAGGAGGAAAACTCCCTGCCGCCGCACTTGTATTCGGGAGCATTAGAAATGAGATCTTCACCCCACGACGGGGGAAAAAAAAAACCGGTATCCTCTATCTGTGTTGCCACCGTGGTCAGGATGGTAGCCCACAGGTTGGTGGGCTGCGACAGGGATACGTGCTGGGTCTTCGCACACAGCCAGGAGCATCCTCCCTGGTTTGCGCCAGCCGTTTCGGGGGCTCTTCTCGGGGCTGGTCCATCCTCGGCTGTGAATTACGAGCCAGGGTTGAAGGAGCAAAGTCTGGGTTACAGGTGTGTTATGGTCACCAGAGCTTTATTTTGGTTGAAATTAAAAATATTTTTAAGCTTTCATAATATTTATCCGCAGCTGCATGTTGCCGCAGCTCTCGGGGCTGAGCTGCTTCTGCAGACCAGGATCGCTGACCTCTTCCGCTTGTTCTGGGGCCACTTACTGCTTGTGCTGCAAATCCCATTCTATGAAAGTTGTCTTGAGGTCCGCAGGGGTTAGATCGTTAGTAGGTATAAATTGTTGCAGCCACACCGAAACCCCAGAGCCAGGAGGGTCAGAGGGAGGTGGTTTAAAAAGTGATTGCTCTCGGCTGGGGGTGGAAATGGGCTGCAGGAGCACCCTTGGGGTGTCGGGGTAAGTCAGCTGGGGCAAGGAGATGGCTCATCTGGTGGCTTGAGCTTTCTTACTTATTTCATTTATTTGCTTGTTTCTTAAAGCTGAGAAATCACTTTTGCAGTTTAAGTCGCCTTGTCCACGATCTGTTATCTATCTATCTTTCTGGGCAGGGGTACTCTAGAGATGAAGGGCTGTCGTGAACAGTATAAAAATGTTAATTTCTAAAGCTGCTCCAGTTTGATTCAGAGCAGTATGTCAGTCTACGGCCTGTGAAGTCAGTGTTCAGAGATCTTGCAGGACTTTCTTTTATGGCAGGAAGAAAAAGATAGGTATCAGTATTTTCTTGGATAGTGTCTTTTGTTTAAAGTCTGGAAGGCCCTTAATCGTAAGAAGATGTTATCCTGTAAATGGGATGTTTTTCGTCTTCAGCAATATTTAATGAGTTACTATCAAATAAAAGACTTACTTAAAGGACAATGCTGTTCTCGTCTATTGCAGTATTATATTGGAAGTCAAAAAAATCTCTAGAACATTGTACTGCTTGGTTTTGCCTTTTCTGTGCAATTCTTGTAATGCAGGTAATGAATCAGAATAAATTTTTCTTTTATTTTCCTGTTCTGAATCTTATAAAAAAATAACCAAATTGCTGCAGAATGATTCACAGTGAAAAACTTTATACGAGTTCTAAATTGATTAAAAATCGCAAGAACATGGTTTTGCAAAAGAAAGGTTTTACTTTTATCTTTTTCCCTTTTTTTTCTTTTTTTTCCCCCCAAATTGTGGTGTAGGGTGCAATTGGGATGAGGACAGTGTTTGACCCTTCTTTGGCTAAAGCAGCAATAAGTGCATGTGACACACTGAATGGAGAGTACATTTTTAGTGGGTTAGGAGATGCCTATAATAAGAAACTTAACCGAGTTGTCGATCTTTTGCTCTGTGAGCTAAATCATAGATTTGAACCACTGAGAAGTACCTTGATTTAGGTACCTTTTGAATATATCTTGCACTATAGCATGTGCGAGGAAATAGTTTACATTTCTTACAAATGAAATGACCGAAACAGCTTTGTCTTAAGGAAACAGATATTTCCTTAAAAATGCATTCTATGTTTTTTTAATTCCTGATGCTCTATCTTTTGGGCCCTTTAATTTGGGCTCAGTTTGTAGAACGTAACCTTTGGCTCAGTGCAGCTTTTTCTTGAAGGAGAGAGAACTGTGTTTGGTAGATTTTGTCAATCACAGATTTGTGAAGAGACCAAGACCGTGGTGAGATAACGTGCTGTACGAGCAGGGCCTCCTCATTCTGCTGCTTCCCTGCAGCATTTAAACAAGGTACCAGGATAAGGATTTTTTCCTTGGAAACATGTGGAAGGCTTACAAAAGTGTTTGTAGTTTGGATAAAAGGAAAAAAAAGCCCCCTTGTAGGGCAGTGCCTAGCCTTCGGTGTCTCCTGGTTAACACGGTCTCACCTCGCATGTACCTGGGGCCAGGAAACCTGTCTGGCCACACCAAGAATGCGAGAAGCCGCTCTCTTGATTTGCTTACCCTCTGGGCTCTGTCCAGGGAGATGCTGCTGGAGATTACCTCTTTCCTCTCCATGTAAAGCTCTTTTGTTGAAATGGAAGAATACGTGAAACACGGTTTGAAAATCCATTATCTCTGTATGGTTAATTCTTCCCCGTGTGTTAGTTCTTGCAATATTTGATGGCTTTACCATACTCATGGCTTGCTATTTTTGTGATTTAAAATTGGCTTGATTATGAAAGAAAGGAAAGTAAACTGGCCTGTCTGTAAAATGGGAGAAAAACCCAACAACCCCCAAATGCCACAAAACCTGCAAAACTAATAGACCTCCAAAAAGGTTACAGCTCTATAGAGAGAGCAGTTTGTTTTTCAGCACAAGATTTTTCATTCCTTGTCCATATAACACTTTGATATTGTTGTAAAGTCTCCATCATGGTTCGGGGGAAAAAAAATGGGGTGTGGATACTGGGTTAGAAATCCCCAGTTCCTTTGCAGTGGGTTCCCCGGCCGTGTCAGTCTGACATATACAGGTTTTGAAAATGACAGTAAAAAATGAAGCTATTTAAAGTTCGGAATTGTTACCTCCCTCACTGGGATTCTGAATTCAGGGACTGTTTTTCTGAATCCAGAGTGTCTCACGAGTTCCTGTTACTGTCATTGGATATACTTTGGTAGTCATGCTTAAAATGAGGTTTCCTGCTTGCTTCAGGACCTAAATGTAGATGGCAGGCTTATGTGCACCTGTTTCCCCAAAATCCAGCCACGCTTTGCAGCGATGGCACAAGCGAAGTATTGTTCGTGGACAGATAGCCTGGTTGTCAGATTGTGTACAGCCAGTATAACAAATGGGTTACCGCTCTTCTAGAGCGTATTATTTCTCATTTCTCATCACTAGTAATATGCCAAAGGAACATACAAAGTACTTTTAAAGAGATAATTTTTTTTCCAGGCCATCGTCCTGAGCGGAAACCGAGAAAATGGTTTAAGTCCTTTCCCCTCAAGGGTCAGCCTGTCCCTTTCCCGGGAGCACTGCTGCTTTAGCTATTCCTGTACCTTTTACCTGATAATACGCATTAATGTAGGGAAATTTCCCAGCGCATAGTAGGGAGAGAGCGAATCTGAAGCCGCAGCAGTTGAAATACTGGGACAAGTGTTCGTCCCTGCACGTGCCGCCTCTCGCTCTGAACCCTGCTCCGGTTGCACAGGGCCGGCCGGTGTCACCGGCCAACCCCGCTTGTCTGGAGAGCGGCGGGGATCAGAAGTGGGACAAGAAGCAAATAGGAAATCCTTTTCTTCCTTAAGGAAAAATGTTGACAAATACAGTTTTATCTTTGTTACATTTTCTTCAGAAGTTTTGGAGGAAAAAAAAATGGAAACCAGGAAGCAAAATACCATTGTTTTTCCAACTTTGGCCAAGACAAGTCTTCTTGTTTGCTACCTTTTGTAATTGTTTGTTTCCCTCCAACCCTTTTTTAGCCAGAATTTCCTGGCAATCAAAGTTGGTTCATTTTTAAGTATGTTGGGGAAAATATTCTTGAGAACATTGCTGCTCTGGCTAAAAAGAATTGTTACTGTTAAAAGAAAGATTTTTAACAAGTTGGATCCAAGTAAAATCCGGGTTCTATTTATTTGAAAAACAGTAACGCTGAGGTGGTCTAGACCTGAACTGTAACCTTATTGTGACTGAGCAAGCCCTAAACAAAGAGGAGGATCCTTCCCCAGGAGCTTAAAATTGGAGTATAAAACAAGGGAGAACAGATGGATAGACAGATTGGGGAGCACAAGAAAACAAAGAGACAGTATTGTTCGGCATAAATAGCTGTGGTCGGCTCATCCCGGCAGCTGAACCAGAGTGAGGGCTGGTGAATAATGTATGGCTGATGCGGTGGGGACTGGAAGACCACGAGAAGGATGGAGGGAGGGAGTGCAGTCAGGAGGGTTTTCAGATATATTTTGAGTTGCGAGAGGATAAAGCTGGAGGTGGAGGGGAGAGAAGATGGAGGTTTCGGGTCAGAGCAGAGGAGGAGATGGCGAGATAGGCAAGGAGGAGACAGTGTGGACTGGGTTTTTGGAAAAAAAACAATAACGGGCTTAGGAGAGAGAACTGAGAAGAACCTTCTGTTCTCGAGAGAGGATGAAGGAGAAGGCTGTAGGAGGGAGAGGGGAAGAACAGGGAGGAAGTAATGTTTTATTTGGTAAGTTATCCTTTGGAAGGAATTGGCAAAGTGCTGTGCTGAGGGAGAGCTAGAGCCAGGAGAATGAAAGGGAATGAAGACCGAGTAAAAGGCAGAGAAAAGGCAGCTGGGGTTGTGGGTGTGTGCTTCTATGAAGTTGGAGTAGCAGAGCTGTTTAGCGGGAAGGGCACAGAATTTAAGAAGCAGAGTTGTTGTCTGTGGTGGAGGACGTCTACCTGGTCATGGGATTTCCAGCCAAACAGCTCGCCTTGCAAGGGGAGGAGTGAAGCGAGCGATCGCTGGTACTGCCAGCCAGGACTGAGAATCAGCAGGAGCTCCTTTGTAATAGGAGAGAGGGACAAAAGACTCAAAGGTGGAGAAGAGTTATGGTGAGAACCATCAACCATATCTATGGGGAAAAGGAAAGAGCAGATAGAAAGAAGAGGGCTGAGAGCAGGTCAGTCGTGCACCATTGGGTTGAAAGTCATGGAAAAGCGCGTGGAAGGAAACCAGAGCGCACGTATTGCCTCTCCCACCTCCCAACTCTCTGCCATCCCCTGAAGTTGTGGTCTGACTGCTTTGGAGACTGAATTGGGAAAGATGATGCCTTGGTTTTAGGTTGGAAGGGATCGAATAGGGAAGTTGGTGAACATCAAATCAAATTAGTAAGTCTTGTGCACAGGAGTGAGTAGGTATTGCCTAGCAAATGCCTATTTATTGCTCTGTCAGATGGAGACAAAGTGCAAGCGCCTGACTTCATGGGATGTATTGGTAAGAAAAAAACCCCTGAAGTCCCCAAAAGAGAGAGCAGAAATGCAGAGAAGAGCCGAAGAGAAATGGGAAAAGGAAAACCAAGTCAGTTGAAGAGGTGTAGAGGCAGGACCCAGAAATAACAAGGAAGAGTGTTTATGCAATACTGTTGGAATTAGAAGAGCAGGGAGGGGTAAGTGATGGGGTTTGGAAGAGGCAAAAATGGCAGAGGAAAAATGTAGCAGCTGGGTTGCAAGGTGTCGGATAAGGATAGGTCTCCAAGAAAGCACCTCGGTAAAAGCTTTGGCATAGCTGGGGGGAGTATGGTAGGGATAGGTTGTGAACGACTGAGATCTTTTTATACCTGTATGAAGGCCACCCTTTCCCCAGATAACAGTGCTGTTGGAAGCACTGCGCAGCACGCTAGGATAGGGCTTTTTCCAGAGACGCTTGTGGCAGGAACGGTGGGAAAAACAGTGCTGCAAGTTTAGAGCGCTCTTTGTTCAGATAGCAAAACTGCACCAGTCAATACCTCATTCTTTGAATATAGATCTTCCTCTGGATTTCAGTGGGGTGGCTTTGAAAAAGAGTGAGAAATGCCCCTCCATTGGTGTTTTCATTTTATGCTCCGCTCATATAAAACTGGTTGTCCTCTGGAAAAAGCATACCTGCAGCAAGGACCGAGGTCAGTCCGGGTTTTGTCCGGCAGGGCTCTTGTTGCCGTTATGCTGCCATACGCGCCATTACAGATACTAGCCGTGAACAAGATGATAGCTGTGAAGTTTGGTGCTCTGCGTTAGGTGTGCTGTCATTGCCTCTCTCGCTACTGTATGTCATTCATTTCAGATTTAAATATCTAATGGCTCTCATCAAACAACATTTAAACTTTCTATGAAATCCTGCAAATGTTCCTTTAGATCATATTATAAGTAACAATGGATGAAATGAGCTTGAATGGGAGGGCTGTGTTTCAGTCTCAGGGGTTCTGCAGCTGCTGGTGATGACAGTGGAACACTTCAATTGAACTGCAGCCTGGTATTCAGCAGCACTCTGCCCATTAAACAACGTATAAAAACAGTATAAATGGTCCGGCACATTTCCTTTTCCACACTATTTTCATCTTAGTCACTGGAGTGTTTCTGTAGAAAATAATTTATTTACTGGGAAGCTAACAAGGAATGTTTTGGTCACTGTGAGCACCAGATGTGGTGTTCGGATTGTAGCATGAACAAACTTAATTCAACAAGGAAGTCTTTATGCATTGAGAAGGATCTCACGTGACTGCGCCGTTTGCTGCCGGTCCTGCTGGAACAGACCTGCCCTCGCAAGGGAAGCGGGAACGTGCCCCCGATGTCTCAGATGGTGAAATGAAGCCACAAGCTCTGGAGGTCTTGAGTGCCTTAACAGCTATTTATTAGTATTTGTTTATTTATTTGGATAGTGCCATATTTGTGTTAGGAATTTTATAGACTCATCAGGAGGCAAGTTTAGTTACCCAAGGATATTGCAATCTAGTGTGGACAGATGTCACATTGAGTAAAGAAATCAAGCCGTGGGGGTTGGAGAGTAGCGATGTGATAACACAGGGGGAGTTGAAGAAGTGTTGCTGGGAAAAAATAGGTTTATTATTAAGAGTGCTATTATGTAGAAGCTGAGTTTTGAATATAGTTGAAACCCTACTGTGAAGTATATTTTAGTCAATAGCAATCACATCCTTGGCCATAGGTAATTTCACTTCCCCCATCCGCCTTTGCTGTTCAGCTGACTTTTAGGGATTTTTTTGCCTTCCAGAATTCACACACCCACTAAAGCCAGTATCATTAAACAGAGGAAAAGAAAGAAAAAGGATCAAAGGCAGTACCATACATTATCACCAGAAATATTCAAGTATCAAGAGCCATCAACAAGCAAATGCCCTTGCACTTGCTGTGCCCTGGTGCTCAGGCCAGCCGTGCTCTATTGAACGAGCAAGGAGTACCAGGCTGAGGAGACTGGCAAAATGTCTAAAATGGAAATCATGCTGTCCGGTTCTCCACCAGCAAACTGCAGGGTCTGAGGTCGGTGGGATCCGAAGGAGGTTTGCATTTTACAAAGAAGGTGCGAAGCCCACAGTGAAAACGCAGCAGCTGTCCCACCTTTTGCTTTGCAACGCGTAAAGTAGAATTAAAAACAAAAAAAAAAAGTTTTCTTGGTCTTATACTGCTTATGAAGCATTCAGCCAGATATTTTTTTAAACCTGTGACTCCAGCCTGATGAGCTGTACAGAAATAATCCATCTCCTCAATCTCTAAATTTTCTTTATTCCAAGAGTTTTCGGGAGGTCTTACACGGTGACATGACAACTTGAGGCACCTTTATCTCATGGCGGTGAACTGTCATGAAAATGCAGTCCAAATCAGTAAAAATGAATTGGTGTGTCTTTAAAGTTAAATATAAAAGCAACTGGTAGCTTAACTGCTCCTGAAAAGTATTCGGTGGGGTCTCTAGAGCCATTTATAGCCTCGGTCTTGTGCCGCCGCCTTTGGCAAACACCGGTGACTATTTTACGCCTTTCTAGAAGTAAGCGGTCAGTGGCAAGCTGAACTCAACTGTCGCGAAGCGGTGTGTGTGCAGCCACGCCTGGGGCTCGGGCCGGCCGGGTGCTGGGGTGAGGGCATCCCGCTGGCAGCTGGGAGGCTGGTCCTCCCTGTCCCTCCCGCCGGGCCGGGCAGGGGGTTGCCTTTCCTTTTTCTTTACTTTCTACCCCCTCCTTCTCAACTTTGATTGATGGCAACACTCACTGGGAGTTGTGTCTTGACATCCTTTTAAAAAAATGAAAGCACGAAATGTTATGATAGTGTTATGTCTATTTTTGAAAGTAAGGCTGTTAATGTAAAAATGGTGCTGATACGCTGGAGTGAATTATAAAGGCAAGATTATTAAATCCCTGAAAATTGCTAATTTATTATTTTTCTCACCTAATTTTGATTTATGATGCATGATCATAGTGACACGCATCTTCAAAAACAAGTGAATTCCTGAGAAATTATTTGCATATTGCAAAAATTCTCATGAGACTTTACATTTAACGTTTCCCCCCCAAAATCTACCCCTCTCGTTCTCTGCTTTCATTTGAAACCTTCTGAGCTAAAAGAAGATTGTAAGGGGTTTAACTCCCGTAGCTTCCCCATACAAGTGGAAGGTGCTCTTATGCACAGTAAGGATTCTTACCAGGTTTGGCTGTTAGTTTGACTCCCACGGGGAGCGTATTTGGGTTCACGTTACTGCATGCTGCACATTGAAAGCTTTAGCACTTCGCTATATGGAAAGACTTAACTAAAAATTAACTATCTCGGACATGCATTTGAAAGAGCGCTGAGCCCAGCATCTTACCACGTTTCGTTCTAAGAAAACTGATTCAGTATAGCAAGGCTGATTCTGCCAGCTCTGAAGAAGCTTGGGGCTGGATCCTGTAAACCCGATTTACAGGATTTGCTTTGTTTGCTTTGAATGGGATCGCTCCCAGGCACAGGCGCTGCTAAGCAGGAGTTTGCAACATCGGATCCTTCCAACAGCTAGGGATGACTTCTTCTTTGTGAGGAGTGGTGACAGTAAGTCCTGAAGACCCAGTTCCCTTGCTGGTGTTTGTGCTTCGGTTCTGGCCGGTGCCGTGGAAAATACGTGTGTGTATCTTAGGGAGAGTGGTTTTGACCGGTTTTCGAGAAGCGGTGGGAACCATCCTAGTACAGCGGTGTGTGGCTGAGGACGTTGAGGACAGGCAGGTGCCTGGCTGTTTGAAAGCACAGTGTGTGCATACTGCATCCGTACACATCCATAAATCATCTTGTATACGGTGAAGGCATATTTGCCTTGGTTGGATGTGCCTTCGGACAGTGCTTGGGGACAAACAGCTGTCTGCCCTTTGCAGTTGGCCATTGGTGTGTTGAATTCATTGAAGTTAGAGACAGGAGACGCGCAGTCGGCGTAAGAAGGAATCACCAGACGCTCTTGGCCAGAGCTCTGCCTGCTGGATGCTCCTGCAACAAGGAGATTAGGGCTTGCTGGTGTGGGCAGAAAAGGGGGAGGAAAAGGAAGCGGAGCACCTCCAAGTGTGAAGGTGACATGCCATCAAAGCTGAAGGCATTGCTTCATGCAGATGCCTCTGCCTGTGCTGGCGAGAGGAGGAGAGCAGTGTGATGAGGTCGGGTGAGGTGACAGCGCTGTCCCCATCCTGCAGGGCCGGAGAGGTCAGGACTGAGTTCCCTGTACCTGGGGACTCGCTCCGGAGCTCCATGATGGAGCAAGTCAGTATCCCACAGAAGGGATCCGCAGCCTTGACACAACCATGCCTGTATTGTACCCTACTTCCTTTCTGTTCAAATTCTGCTCTTATTCCTACTGGCATTAACTGCGGGAATGTAAGCCTTGTTGGAGATGCTCCAGGCTTAAACAGATGTGAATAAGAGCCCAGATTAGTAATGTGATTTTCTTTTTCCTTCTTTTCTTTCTTTCTTTTTTTTTTTTTTTTTTTGTTAACACCCACCTAAGTGCACCTTGCTCTTTGTGTGCAAGAGATAATTTCATCTAAGCATTCATTTAAAGCTGGCTCCATCCTCCTCAAGTTGTAGAAAAGCTCCCATTAACTGTAACAGTGCAGGATCACGCTCTAATGGCCAGATCTGTACAGGCATTAGGTGCCTAGACTTGCAGACAGGCATCCAGTAGGATTTTGAGGAGCACGGAGCCATCTAACTGTCGTTGAGATTCAGGTATGCAGGCTCTTGCGGAAATCCTGCTACGCACCTACCTGCACCTTTAAATGCCCTTGAGAAGTCTTGCTTTGAAAGTCAAATCTGGAAAAAACCCAAATGAAATCAGTGGCAAAACTGACCTTAGTGTGCAAGCAATAAAGCAGCTGAGGATAGAGGAAACTACGATTGCTTGGATTTTTATTCATATATGAAACAAGCTTGAGACTTGTTAATTTTGCTGAAGTGCCATGGCAACATACATATCTGTTTTGCAGCTTATGAAATGTATTTTTGGAACTACTGACTCACACACTTGAATATTTCTGCTGTACTAAGAGAATGTATTTCCTTTTGCTTTCGTGCAGCTATTCAGCATGAAAATAAAAGCAGTTCCCTTCTGGTTTGTATCATGCTGCAGCTCAGGGCTGTTTTCTGGAGCAGCCGCACCTGGGCTGAGCGTGCCTGCCGGGGTGGCTGTGTGCTGCTGCCGGTGGGAGCCGCTGGGATGGGCACCATGCGGCTCTCTCCACGGGCATGGAGCTCTAAGCTGTGGTCTCTAAGCCTGGTAGGGACTGGACGGTGGGTAACTGAGGCTGGCAGTGAAGAATATTCCAAGTACGGTGCATTTTGTCAGTGCCAGCACCTTGCGTTTGGGAGGGTGCGAGTTACCAGGTTTTCAGGCGCTCTTGAGACCGTAGCGAAACGGGGTTGATCTCCAGGGTGGATTATGAGCCTATGGAGGGCCAGTGCCGTAGCCTCAAACCAGCACGGCAGGGTTGGCGGCATCGCAGGTTTGAAAAGACCTTTGCTTTGCTGTGGGTGCTGGTAGGTGTGCCGCCTTGGAGGGGTTGGGGAGAAATGCAGGCGGTCCCTGTTGAGATGCCGGGTTGGCAGGATGCGTCCGGCTCTCTGGGCGAAGGCAGGGAGTGATGGAGTTCATGTCCTTCACCTGGGCTCGCACCGTGGCACTTCAAAAGAAGTTTCCATTTTCAAATAACAGCTGAGAGTTTTTATTGTGTGCTCTGTGGTTCTGGCCGTTCTCAGTGCTAATCTCCCGTTGATCAAGGCTCTCGGTGACTTTTGGCCGGCAGGAGTAAAGCTTTCCTAACAAACCAGTGAGTTCAGGACGTGCTGTGTTCGCACAAGAGCCTCTGTCATCGGGGGTTTGTGACAATGAAAAAATAATTTTTACTTGACAGTAGGAAGCAAGCGGCATACCCTGCTGCTATGAATATTCAGTGACGTTCCTCGGGCGACCTTTCGCACAGATCAGGTTGGTGAACGCTGTGCCTGCGGTACCAAGGCGTGACGTGCTTTTTCTGCCTCCCCAAAGAAAGCCGTGCTGCGGGTTGTGTCATTGCGGGAGGGCTGGTAGCAGGCACACCCGAAACTGGGAAGAGGATGTTAACCGTTCTAGAAGATTTCTTTTTCTAGCTCCGTTTGAAACTGCACGGGCAGAGTTTCCGAAGACCTATCTATGAGAAACCTCAGGGCCAGCAAGCAAGAAGGGGCTTGTTGCCCCCAGGGGCTGTGGGGTGTGGGCAGGGAGGCTGTGCCGCTCCTGCCGTGCTGCTCTGGGCTGGCTTAGCTCCCTCTGGTCCCACCTGCCGTGTTCCGGCTGGGTTTATGCTGGTTTTATTTGCTTTGCACGATGGCACTGCGATCCTAACGGAGAACTTCTGCGGCTGTTTGAATAAAAAGCTAGGTCCAGCATTGTCCACAAAACGGAAGAAACTCGATTTCTGGGTTGGCCCTTGCCAGGATATAATAGTATCTGCTTACCTCACAGGCTTATTGTGGGGCTTTTAAAATCAATATTTAAGTGTATGCAGTGCAACATACTATGCAAATCAATTGTTATTATTTCACTTCTAAGCAGTAAGTACGTGTATGCTCTGTCATTTAGAGAACATCGGAACCCAATTACTTAATATCTGCCTAGCAATTTTGGTTAGTCTATTGTACTGTGTTTAAATAATAATAATAATAAAAAAGTAACAATAACAGTAGAAAAAACTTACTTAAAGTGGGAGCTGATTATCTACACTAGTTTTTAAGATACGAAAAAAGGCACTAGAGATGAGACTACACTGTAATGTGGAAGTTTCCAACCAGGAATGTTAAGGCAAACCCAAACGCTGCCAAGTGGAGCTGTGCACCCAGGAGGTTGGCAGCAGAGAGCGAGGGCTCCTGCCTGCTTGGCCCCTACGCGATGGAGACCCGTGCTTGGCCCTGTGCGTTCGGGCATGCTGGTGGAAGACCAGAGGACAAGGCAAAGAACGATGATTACAAAGGGCCAAGGGGGTGGATTTATAAATTTTAACTAATAGCTGAAAAAGAGGTGATATTTCAAATGTCGCTAATCAGGGACAGGGAAGAGAGCGGTGATATCTGCCCTTGGGGAAAGGGGAGTGTCAGTCCCCAGGCTGATGAACAGCCCTATAGGGTAACGTGAGGAGAAGCGTATTAACCCTAAGAACGCGACGGTGCCTATGGAAACGTGTGGAGTAGATGGAGCAAAGAGGGGAGAGGGCTGTCTCCGGAGATCGCGAAGCCAAGGAAATGGCACGGTGGGCCAGGCAGGTGAGCAGGCTGTGTGCTGCGAGCACCAAGCAGCCGGGAGCCGGCGGGATGCTGGCGGTGCCGGAGCGTAACGGCACCGCTCACGCGGGGCTCGGGACGTACCTTGCTCTTCGCTTTGCTGCTCGTGACACTGTAGGGTAGGTTGGAGCCTCAGCTCTTTGCCTGAACTGGCTGTGCGCTCAAAGAGCAGAAGTGTCTTTTAAGTTTCTTTCGACGCCATTTCCTCGGATTAGCTGTGTCTTGGCCCCCGGTGAAGATGCACCGACCTGCCCTTGGAGTTCGCCTCGTTTGAAGCCCCAGAGCAAAAGTCGGGAGGCAGAGGAGAGAAAGGAGGGAGTTCTGGAAGGGGACAGGGGAGCAAAGCTCAGCCTCTCCTTCATGGGGATGGGAGCCTGTCCCCAGCAGGGACTGCCAAAACGTGGGTCGGGGAGTGTAGCCAGGGTGCAGGGACGGTGGTGGCATATTGTGCGGATATGTTCCAGACAAATGTATGCAAGATGTAGCCTGGGGCAAGTCTATTTATTGCAAGAAGGAAGAACGGGGTGCCATCAGAGAGTTGAAGTACTTATAGCTGGTTCGGAACGACGCCGTGCTGGTGCATAGATGGACTAGATGACCTTCCAGGGCTTTTTACATCTCTGTTTGTGTTTAATTGCACTTGTCACTGGACTGTGTCTAGAGGTTTTATAATATTATTTTACTAGAAAATGTTCTGGATTGTGCTATCAAGACCAGGTGGCAGCAGTTTTACAGCATGTATTTTCCTTTCCAATTTTCAACATTGAAACTTGTAGAATGTCTTTAACTGATAATTTAACTCCCTACCTACTAATTGGACCAAGACATAACTTTGTAGCTTTATCTCTTTCCTATTCCTCATTTTATTTCTGTTTCAATTAGTGAGTGTGCCTTTAGCAAGAGACTAAGATTGTTTTTCTATCTGTTACAAGATTTGCCTGCAAGAGAAATGCATTTTATTGCCTGTCTTCTCAGATGCTCAAATAGCATTCTCCCCTTTACAATCAATGAAAAGACCAACAAGCTCATTTGCCTTAGGTTCGGCCTCCCTGCGCAGGGCTGCTTCCCTCTTGCTGGACCCGAGGAGGAGGTTTACCTGTGGTTTGGCACTTCCAGTGTAACAAAAACCTGCTTTAACCTCCATCTTGTGTCATATTTTAAAATTGAAAAGAATAAGCATGGAAACTGGACTTCGTCAGAGATGCCGAAACGCTAGCGAAGGCTGATGTCCTGCATGAAGTGGCAGCACCCGCCTAGTCCCGCAGCTGACCCCTGCCAGCTCAACTTGTGAGACGATGGCACTGAATGTTTTACGGCACGCGGGTTATTGAGCCGGATTCGCAGCTCTTTCATCCTCGGTATGGTCATTCCCAGTGAAGTTGCTGGGTTAGGATCGTTAGTTTTAGTTATTGGCCGAGTTGCAGAAGCGCTTCGGAGCTACTGGCAGGGTGGGCCAGGACTCAGCTGCGTTCGAGGTGATATAAAAGAGGCGCAAACACTTCAGGTTTGACCAAAATATTTTAAATTTTGCGAAACAGAAATTCTCTGTTCGCTGACTTTAATGTGCTACTGAATACGATAGAGAAAATAAAAAGCCCGTAGGTAACAGGGCGCACAGGGACCCCAGCCAGAGACTGGTATTCCTCCGTCAGCAGTGCGGAGGGGCCGGTGGGTATTTCCCGGAGACGGCGAGTGTGTGCTGGCAACTTCCTGCACAGCTTCCCAGTGGCTAGAAAGTGTAGATTCTAGTTGCCAGCCACAGTTAATTGGCTGTTACTCATTATTTATTTAATTTAATGCTCTGGTTGGCCATACACTCAACTTATTTCAAATTCTTTAAAGAAACAGTTTGTCTCTTGTTTGCTGTAGAGATATTAACAAGCAAAATAGAAGCCTTAGAAGTCTGAGACTTAAACTTTTATTTCAGAGCTCGTGTAAAGTAGCTCAGAGGACATAGGCTGTCTGGACAGATAGCCCTTTTTAAAAACCAGAAGACTTACAATTAAAAGCTCTGCGTTGCCTGTGTACTGGGTCTGGATGTGTGGTTTGTGGGTATAGGAAGAAATACTCCTCCTGGCTGCTTGGCACGCTGGGGCTTCTGCTCGTGATCACTCGATCGCCGCTGGGCGGGCAGTGCTCTTCTTTATCTAGCTCCTTGGCCTCATCTGTAGGGTCAATTAGTTCTGCTCCCGGAGCGCTGTTGTATATTGCATTTTCAAAGATTAATGTCTTGGGTGAAAATGTTCCTAAAAAGTACTCTTCAACTGCAAATGTGTTACGTTTTGTTCTTGTGCACCTTGTTTTCCTAAGCAACAATTACCCAAAAGGATGAAAATAGTTTGTTCTAAGATGGTTTCCAAATTACTAGTCTGCTGTTATTCAGACCTCTTCAATGACTGAATTTGATCTACAGGTCAGATTTGTTTCGCTTCATGCCTTTTTATTGCTCTGTCACCTGTGGGTCCTTGCAGATTCTTACACCTGTGTTGGTAAGGGTTATATTTTGGGGATGAATTGCTGGTTTTGTCTCCTGAAAGCTCCAATCTTTCGACTTTGTTGGTTTTTTTTTTTGTTTTTTTTTTTTTTTCATAATTTGCTCTAAACTGTCATTCAATTTTAAATAGATACTCCAACTTTCATGAATTTTCTTAATCTTGGCTTTTGCAAAAAGTAATTGTCAGTGAGTCCCTTCACCTGAGGTTTAGTGTCCGCAAGTGAAATAACTGACTTCCTCCAAGTAACTTCCTAATCTGCTAATTTCTCTTGATTTTCTTCTCTTGTGGTTTCCACCCTCCCCTTCCTGGCTTCATGATCCATGTTTATCACTGCATAATGCTATTTCCTTCCAACCCCGGCATCTGCCCGGGTGAGCACATCTTCCTGCGCTTTGCCGGCCGTGCCCCTCGCTTCCGCCATCAATCCACGACCCATTGCAGCCTTTCACACGCTGCAGCGCTCAAATTTGGCTTATTCAAATACCGTGGATCTCTCTACTTCTCTCTGGTCTGCAGAAGGACCTCATTTATTAGAGAAACTGAACACTGCTGTAGTCAAGGTTTTTGGTGGCTTATTTATAGCCTTCAGTTGTGCTCGGTCCCTCCCTTCCCCAGCAGAGCCCTTCTCTGAAAAAAACCCCGACCAAACCGCAACAGGACATCTCCCTTCTGCTTTTCCGAGGCTTTTGAAGAATAGTAAACTTGTGACATTTTCTGTAGCGATGAACAAAAGATCCCCGGATATTGCAAATCCGTGCCCCAAATTCACACGTAACCAAATGGCTTTTTGCAAGTCGGTGGAAAAACGTTCTGCTGGTGTTTTTTCCCCCGTATTTTGCTCTTGAGCACGCCTCTGCACTTCCTGGGTTTGGCCAGGACCAGAAGTGGAAGTGCTGAAATACCATGAGACAGACTGTTCGTCTGAGGTTTCCCACTCACTTTTCCAGACCCAAGCAGTCAAGGCAGTTTTGATAAACATCTGAAATTTCTGGATACTGATTTGAACCGAACCTCTGTACTTCTCGCTCTGGGTTGCTCAGTGATGCCCTTTTGTACTGGTGGGCTGTTGGGTCCTCCTTGAAAGCACAGATTTCTCCATCTCCTGCACAGTTACACACACAGGCTCATTATCCCAAGGAGCTGCCTTCGGCAGCGTTTACCAGGTAATTCTGTTCGTCTGCTGTTACCCCTCTACGTGCTGTCCTGCCGGGCCCGAAGATCAGCAGCCCTGCTTTGCTCTGGCACCACGTGGGTACCGCTTTGCCTTGATGGCCATTGAGACCTCGTCTCTGCAGAGCGCAGAAAAGACAAAGTGTGCACCCGGGTGGAGGGATTTAAGGGAGTTAAATCGCTGACTGCCACCAGTCGCTATGAGATTCTCAGTCAAGCAATGAACTTCAGCTCTCTCCTGCATTGGTACAACTTACTGTTGTTTCTAGAAGGTGGAGCGATTCTCTATCCGTCACTTGCATTTTAGCAATTGTATTGCAAGTTCAAAAGTAATTTTCGTGTGACATTAAAAGGAGGGAACGAACCTCTCGCTAGGTATTTGGTCCTGATTTTAAACTGGGGTTTCCAGGAAGTTTTGCATTTGGATGGAATTTAGAATTGAATTACAATAGGCAAAAGCCAGCAGTTTAAATAATTCTTAGTAGTTTGACTATAAGCTTACAAAATTTTTCTGCATTGACATGAACAGTGGCACTAAAAATAATAACTGTCAGCGATTTGTATTAGCTGGTGTATTGAATTGATTATTTTTGGTTAGCGTCTTTCAGTGTTTTAGAACTGGTAAATCTCATGCTTTTTCTTTTTATTGATGGAGTGGAAGAAAAAGATAAGCTATCATACATTTTTCAACTCCAGCCTTGAACGCATTAGCCATTGGGCTGTACTGGTAGAACAAATAGAAATGACGGAAATGTTTTCTATGCCTTCGGAGAAGGCGGTGGTGATGTTAAAAAAAAAAAAAATACTGTTGTTTTTCTGCGTGCCAGAGTGCTGGGAGTTTGGCTAGTTATTTCTATTAGATTAGTGG
Organism: Elanus axillaris; assembly: GCA_026212715.1. Classification (NCBI taxonomy): domain Eukaryota; kingdom Metazoa; phylum Chordata; class Aves; order Accipitriformes; family Accipitridae; genus Elanus; species Elanus axillaris. The sequence goes on along the minus strand of JANZLQ010000079.1, from coordinate 82,075,931 downwards.
CTTATATTTCTTTGAAATAGGAACACCAAATTTGCAATGCTTGAATATTAACTTTTAGCTCATTTAGATTGTTTAATTACTGCAAGTTTAGATCTTAAAAGAAGCCAAAGTTTTTTTAAATTTACATTGAATTCTTTTGAAAAGAAAATGACATTCAATTCAAAACGTTTGAAGTTTGATTTCTGACTTATAAAAGTAATTGTTTTCTTTACTCTGGTTATTATTTTTCCCCTAGAGTCCCGAGTTCTCAGTTTTGTAGTTCAGCCAAGGAAGTTGGGGGAGGCAATGGCAGTGAAAAATCCTTTAAGATATTAAATGTTGAAAGATTAAATAAGAAAACAAAACACCAAATAGACGGGAAAACTCCCCACCAAACTGACATAGATGGTTTCTTTCAGAGCACACAGCAATATATTGCAAATTAGAAAAAAGTGAACGCCACCAAATTCAGTCCTGTTAAAGCTCACAGTTGGGAGCTTTCAGTTGCTTGTGTCCTAGAAATCTCATGTATGTTTGTAAGTATACATAGTATATCTACAAATATACATACATGTACACACGTGTGGTTTTGCAAAATTAATTCACAAAATTAGGCCAAGAATATTTTTCTATATATACGGCTTGACTCTGCATCCAGCGAAGTTAATTGCCTACATTTCAACTACACAGGTAGTTGTAGGACTTGCAGAAGTTAGGTGAAATATGCAGTTTCCCTGAATGAAGAACTGCTGATCTTATAAACAAAATTATTATTAAAAACCAGCTTGATGTCTGTCTTTTGTCTGATATCTTAAAAATTCTGACCTGGGAATTTTTTTTCCCCAGTGGTCCTAGTAAATGCAGTCATAAGCAGCTTGGTAGTAAGAGATGCTTATTTCATGCTCCCTTGTTGTTTTTTTTTTTTTTTTTTCCTTGCTTATTTCTTCTGCAAAGCGTTCCCTCTCTGTTGAAATTTCTTAAGTGAAAAAAAGCATCTTGGGGAATGATGCGTTTTGATGCAAGACAGACTAGCGATAAGCACTAACTGCCTTTTCTGAAACAGTAGTGAAAAGGAGGTACTAAGCACAGCCAACATAATTTTATAGCGACTTACACTTTTGTTTGTGAAACAGCGTATTTAAATATGTTAATGTTACGCACATCCATTGGAACAGAATATGGGCTATAAACTTCACACTGCGAGCACGAAACCTGGGGCTGCCTCAGGAAATTTTTGCCAACTCTTATTAGTAGTTCGGTATAAAATCATAATGGACAAAGGTCAGAGGAAAGATGAGTTGTATATATCAAATGGGTTTATTTTGCACAGTCGAGATTATTTTCTGTATTTATTTTCACAGTTTCCCTGGCCTCCCTGCAATCCTTGCTTTTACAGAGCAGCCAGAGGAGGCAAAACCTATTGAAAACGGGAAGACTTAATCTGAAAAAGAAAGCTGTTACAAGCTGGTCCATGATCAGGTGTCTTACCTTTCACTCTGCTGAATTTGCTTTCCCAAATTAATTTGGCTGTTTAAGAAGAACATTTGTGTTATCATAGCATAGAAATGTATCATCGTTTTTATAGGCGTTCATAAATCACACAGCTCAGCCGGTAATTTTAAAGCTTGTCCAAGAGTCGTGTTTGTGCTGAAACTCTGCAGAAGACGTTTCGGCTCAAAAGAACAATTTTGGAATGAAACGCTGTATTTCGCATGAGATGGAATGGCTCTTTCAGCATATGGCAATTATGATGCAGCTCGTTCTGGCAGGGGAGGCAGGAAGTCTGCAGCTCCGAGTCCTTTGCATCGCGGGGTGTTGACAATTACTCCTAATGTCATTAAAAGTAACCAATTACAAATTTTATTTTTTTCTCTTCCGAGGTCCTAAAATTTTTATAGTTTATACAGCTATTACAGATTCAGCCAAACCGTTGCAAACCACTTCTAGGCTGCGGCACAGGCACGATGCTGTGCGGAGTGCTGGGGCTCGCCGTGGGCTGGCGCTGTGACGGGATGTCCTTAACCTGGTAGTTCAGTAGCGCTTTCTTGCAAGGCAAACGCTCTAGCACAAGGTCAGTATCCACGCAGCAAAGTTTCTCTTTCCACCGGGCATATAGGGCTAGCCTCTTTTTTTCTTTTTTTTTTTTTTCTTCTTATTTGTTCATTTCGTAAAATAGAAAGCAAGTTGTCAGCGCGGCACAGCAAGCGAAGGTCGCGGGTTGGGTGCTCAGGTGAGGGAGGGGGCCAGCTCCGCAGTCACCGTGAATCAGCACGGCCCCGCCGGCTTCCCAGCAGCTTTGGTGGTTTGTACCAGCCTTCGTTTTGGAATGATGAATTTGATGCATTATTCAGTTTTTTTGGAACCGAGTGTAATTTTCCTCTCTCTGTCCTCGTCTTCTTGAAGTCAGGAGGGGTAACAAGATCACTGTGTGAAAATACCGCAGGTGGAGTGAAAGGCTCCGTTTGAAGGAAATATTGGCCACAGCACAGAAGTTGCAGGTCTGTTGCTGGAAAATTAAAATAAAGGTTGGTTTGTCCTCCTTATCCTCCCTGTCCCCAACATGCTGGGAAGGGGCCACGATAGGAGGACTGCATTAGAAGGAAATAAAAAGCACTTGTGGTGTTTATTCTCTATAAAACACATTTCAAGCATCAAAACCTGTAGTCAGTATAAATTCTAAATGGGAAAGAACAGAGTGTGTTAGGGCTGTGAAGAGGAGATTAAAGGGTTGATTTAACTAGTCGTGTTGCAGCCCATAAACCATATCTAAATCTCTGGAGCAAGCTTAAAAGACTACATTGAGGTCAATCTTTAGAATACCTGGATTTGAGAAAATTGAAAACAAATTTCTGTGCAGAGGAGTTCAGATTCAGAAATCTCTGGTTCATTCCGCAGGGCAAACTCCTCTTACTAACGTTATGAGGAAGGAGTGCTTCAGCCAAAGGGTGATGCTGACATCAGCAAAAGTGGTGACTCATTAATTCAGCTTTCTTTGGTTGGGCAACCAAAGAGAAAAAAAACCCCGTCCTAATCCTCTTACACGTAGGAGAGGTGCCTCTTCGTGGTGCTGCTCAAAGCGTCTCCTCCGCAACCCAGCTGCATCTAGCGGCGCGCCCGCCGCTGGTCCAGCCGCAGGTGAGCCCCTCGCCGCGGCACAGATAGCATCACCGCGTCCATCACCGCGTCCTGCCAGGGCTCGGCTCCCGGCGCGTGGCTCGCACCGCGCTCGGCCGGCTCCCTGCCTCCTGCAGCGCTCGTGGCACGCCGGCAGACGGATAGCTGCAGATTTGGTCACCTGCCTGAAGTCATATAATAAGTCAGCAGCAGAGCTCTGAATTTGATAACTAGTATAAATATTTATTACTGGTGTTACGCTGGCAGTGCTAGATATCTGTGCTGTGTCGTACTGCACCTTGCGCAGAGTTTCTGCCTGGGAAAGCGCAGGAGCCTTGTAGCTGCCTTCGCTTTTGGGTGTTTTTACAATTTTTTTTTTCTTCATTTTGTGGAAGAAAATGGACAAAATTAAATATGTGCATTTCCTTTAATTTTACGACAGATCTGGTTTTTTAATCGTGTTTCTGTCCCGGCCCGGTTTCTCTTTTAGTCTTTTCCTGTGCTGAAGTCATACTCCAGTGAATGACATCATCTCTCTACCAAGGAAGCTACTCTGATGTAGTTCCTGTAATTCAAACAGTAACTCGGTTAATTCTGAATTAAAGGAGCTATTATTGCAAATATGGTTTTAGTGCAGGATCAGAAGATGACTGGGAAGAGTTTTCCTTTATAGAAGGGGTAGGCTCCCTAATTAGTTAACTGTAAGGAAATATATGGAACAACAAGAAGGACAAGAGGAACTGTACTTGTACTCTGATCAATTTGCAAAAATTGTCTCCATTTAAAAAGTACTTTGTTAGACTGTCTGGAGAAATGTGTAATGATCTGCCAATGTAAGTAGTGTGCCCAGACTTGTTACCCAATTATTTTACATGGGCAATTAACAGCTAAGAGGAGTTCCCTGGAAGCAGTTTGTCTATGTTATAGGTGAATCCTTGCCTGTTTGCTTGCACCGCAGTACGGGTGCACGCGAGCCAGGCTCACCGAATTTAATTTCTTTTCTTCCGTGTATATGGGAGTACGTAATTCATATGCTTGTTTGTATCTGCACCTAGGAAACCCTGTGTAAAATACTTGGTGTAAATCCCTGACTCGGAGACCCCGCTACAGTCAAATTTCATGCCTTTGCCCAGTCGAGTAGTGGATGCCCGTAAGTGCCCTGCGACCAAACCAGCGTGTATTTCCCTGGACTTGTGCTCGAGACTGGCCAAAAATATCTTGTTTGGCTTTTCGGGGAGGCAGGTTGTTTTTCTTCTCATCAGCTGCGGAAGGTGTTAGCCTAATGCCCAGAACCCGTCATCGCCGTAGGTGGTGGCCAAGAGGATTTAGCGGGAGCGCTGGGCGGCCGCATCCCATCCCCAGGAGGAGTCCGACCTCCTGGGGCTGGCGGCCCCTCGGAGCCGGGCACGCTGCCCGGCCGGCTGCCCAGCTCCGCACGTCTGCCTCTTCCCAGCCCGGGAGAGGGGGACGCCTTTGCCACGGCGCAGGTGGGTTGCTTAGACTTTCTCTAGACGTGTCCCCCCGTCCTCGTAAGCTCCAGGACGGTGTCGGGGCCGGGATGGAGGGGCTCACCCGTGGGCACGAGGAGGTGCCGGCAGCCAGCCGGCTGCCCGGCCGCTCCAGGGCAGGAGGGAATTGCTGTTTGGCAGCGGGAGAACATGGGAAGTTAACGTGTAGAGAAAGGAGAGCATGTAAAGGTAAAGACCTCAGTTGAAGTCAGGGTGAGGTTTTCCTGTTTTTCCCCACAGAGTGTGGCTTGAAATGTCTGGCAGAACAGCGGACTTTGGCACTTCATTTGGCATTGCCAGTTGCGTGCCTGTGCAAATGTATCTGGAAAACGTATAAATATATTAATTGGGAAGATAGGTATAGGAAGTCCATTAGTAAGTGCATAGATCAGATCTTTTCTGTCTTGTCTTACTCGGTGAATTTCCGATCCTGGTGTCTAGCAACAACCATGTACATACCAGTCCTGCTTACAAGCCCTGTGCTCTTAAAGGCAATTGAGGGAAGAGCGAAGGTCACCGCAAACCGCATTTCACACATAATAAATATATGTGTAAATTTCTACTTGTTGAAAAACACCCATCCCGGTAAGCCTGACCCAAGGGTATAAATGCTGTTTCTTCAGCCCTAATCTCCAAACCAGCGTGCAGAATAAATCACTTGGACAAGAAATATAGTGAGCATGCATCACTTTCTCAGACGTGATGCTCGCAGCGTCGCTGGTGCGGGGGTACCGTGCAGGTACGCTGCGCTGGGCCGGAGCGGCAGACCCTTCCCACGCGGGTTGCAGGCGTTTATTCCAGCCCTGTGGTTTATCTGTTGGACAGACCCGTTTTTGCAACTCAGGATATTGTGGCAGCACCTTCAGCTAAGGGAATGGGAGGGAACCCGAACCTTTAAAAATTGATTTAAAATACTTTATGCGTATGCAACATCCATCACCTTCTCTACTGGTCTATGCAACATTTGTAAATTGAGCTGGCAGGGGAAATTAAGGGGTAGGTTGGTCTGGAACATCGTAAGTGTAAAGAAGGCAGCAGGTTTTTTAATCAGACCTACATGGAGTAGGGTCTACAAATTCCCAGCATCTGTGTGAGATTGAATTTGGCTTGCGAAGTCGGCTCAGTAAAGGCTCTCAGTTTTGTTTGGAAGGTTGTGACGGGCTGACTCTTCTGAGTAGAGGCTTTATCTTGGAGCTCCTGAAGCACGTCTAGTGCTGGGAGTACTTGGGATTCCCTGCTTCTGATCCCCCTTCTCCAAGATTTCTGGATCCTGTGAGCTGCAGGAAGTGGCGTTGGTAGTAAAGCGAGGATAAATAGTCTACTCTTGCATACAGGCACCTATTTATTATGGGTCAATAAAACTGACCTTTGGAATTCACCATCCGCATGAAACCCCTCAAAAATACCTGAGAGTTGATAGCCTATTTATGGCAATGGAAGCAAATTTTGTAGTGTATTTCTCAAAGTCAGTGAGGACTGGGAAAGAACAAGGTCCAGCTTTGAGGCACAGTACTGAGAACTGGGGAAGGAATTAGGGAATGGTGTGCGATTGCTTCATTTAAAAGAATAGAAGCAGTGCTTTGCACTTCCTTGTAATATCTACTGCCATCCAAGAATATGAAACACTAATGAACAATAGCCCGATATATCATGGGACGTTTATGCCATCTTCCAAAATATCCTATACAAATCAAGAGGTGTAATAAGCAGATATGAATAAATAGAGTATTGTACATGGTCAAGAGATGGAGAAGGGTAAAGACACAGGTTCATGGGAGGGATTTCTGGGAATCATGGGTGTTACTGACGTGGGCATGAAGGGAAGGAAGTATCCCTATAAACACGCAGCATATCCTACACTCCCGGCTAGTTCCTATTTCTGAGCAGAAGAATGCTTTGCTTGCAGAAGTAAGTCATGAAGGCTGGCAGAGGGAGATGTTTTTACACGCACATCTATGGATTTACTTTCATGAATAATGAAAGTACGATACCTGTATAAATCTCCTTAGATGAGACTAAACTCAAGTTTACTTTAATGATGGTAAAATAAAATAACATGAAATCCCCTGGGAAAATGGCAAATGCAACTCTGGCTACTGAAGAAGTCTTATGCTAAAAGGCATAGACTAGTTATGGATGGAAAGAAAAGACTTTTTACTTAATCCTGGAAAGAAAGTTGAGACGCACATTAGCGGCAAAGCAATTATAAAACGCTGGAGAAGAGACAGTGATTATTGGACTTTATGACAGGAAGTCATTGAGAATTTCCTGAAAGAAGTAAAAGAGGAGTGTATTTGCATTCTGCTCAGTGATTTGGGAGTACTTAGATATTTATAGGAAAATTCCAAGAGGTTGTGTGTGTTTTCCATTATACAGATTTCCTATAAAAAATAGATAAATGTTGCCACAGCAAACTAATGGCTGCATTTTCTGCTCTCTTCTGCAAAACTTACCCAAGTTAGATTATACTGGGCTTAAATTTTTACTGAATCATTGATTTACTTAGCACGATTGCAGGTTTTTTTACAATACAAAATAGGAAAGGCGTATACTAATGAAAAATTCTTAGAATTTAAGAAAAAGGAATGTCACTGAACTTTTTAAATGAGGAAGAAACCCAAACCACCTGTACCTTTAGAGTTGGAGTCTACTTCCCTACTGCTTCCATGTCTCTCTTGTTTCTCTCCTTCATACAAACCCTTGTTTTGTGAGGGTATCCCGGACAGAAGTTGAAGGATCCGTGTGCTCTTCCAACCGGTGTAGGGTTAAGTCTGGTGGTACGCTGGGCTGACGGGTACGGGGAGCAGCGTGGGGCGGGTTGGGGGCAATACCCCCCGGGGACGTTGGAGCGCGCGGGACACTCTTGTCCATTAGCGAGGTCCCTTTCGTGCCGGTTTCCGCTGTTCCCCTCGGTAACTCAGCTCTCCTTGTCTGGCGCTTACCCTTCTGATTAAAATGTATTCATCCCAGAATTATGAATAATACACAGGAGGAGGAAGGGGGGATATAAAACAGGAGGAATATGCATATAAACATGCAGAACTTCACACCCCAGACTCTTTCACTGCTCTCTGGAAACTATCTAGATGTCTGGTTATTTCTCCTCTCTCCCCATTGTATTTGAATTTATTCAAACTGCGGAAGAATTTTCCTGTCGTTTTTTTTCTTTCATGCCTGCAGGATTAATAGGTAAGTAGCTGGGCTTGTCCTTAAGGCTTTTGTTTGTGAGTGAGTAGGTGGCATCTGGATGTGAAAGTTTAATGAGGGAGAGCGGCACTGCGCCGGAGTGGGTTTTCAGTGGAGGAGGTGATGGGACTTACGGTCCCTACGCCTTCCTTGGGAGGAGAGACCCTCGTCCTACGGGCTCCGGTCCCTGGGCAGCCCCTTGCTCTGGGGTGTCCATCCCAGGCTGCAGAGCTAGTCGGCCTCATGGTTTTCAGGCAGACCAGCATTCGGACCCACGGGTAGTTGTTGTTTTGGGGTCTCTGCACACGTCGTGGTGGTCTCCGGGCGTTGCTGGGAGCGTTGGCTTTGTGGGCTCTCACCTGCTTGAGCTTCAGCGGGGTCCAACGTGATCCCTCGGTTCCCAATGATCTGCTTGCATCCATTGAAGAAATAGAGATGCAAGGAGCCTTATGATTTAGGATCTTAAATGCTCTGTTGAAACTGGGCATGGGAGCACTGGAATGCCTCAGGTCTGATCCTGCCATGTACATCTATTTATTATGTGGTTGTAGACAAGTCATTTAGCATAAAGATGCTGACATTTATGTGGATGCCTAATTCCACAAGTAAACGCTGAAATATGTAGTTTTCAGAGAGATTGAGCAAGCGGGCCCACATTGTTCTTTGTGAAGCCACTCTTGATTAATTCCTGTATAAATAAAATCAGAATCAGACCCAGTTTCCCAAAGAGAACAGAATGAAAATAATTTCTGTTGTTTGGTATGGGGGTCGGGGGGAAGAGGTCCTAATTCCCCCCAGTTGAGGGGTAATCTGAACCTATCAATTCAATTTTCCAGTGAATTTTTGCTTTGTTCCCCCCCCCCGCCCCCCTATCCAAATCCTTTGAGTTGTCTCAGAGTGTTTTAACAATTAATCTAAAACATATTAATGCTCGTTAATGCTTCTCTCCACACAATGGCTTTTGTTTGGCTTCAAGTTATGGTGTGTGTGAACTTCCGTCTAAGCTCATATTCTAAGCCCAGACTCATCTGAAGCTCCAAAACCTAGCATCGCCTTCGGGGAGTTAAAGCCTATTTTCCTATCCCAGAGGAATTCCTCCGGCACTGCGTATCCTGAGCTTCTGAAGGTTGCTGTTTAAGAAACCAGACTCTGCTTCTGCGTGTCAGACTAGGCAATACGGCCAGTCAATATTCTTCCCTCTTGCACACCAAGTTTGTATTGGGACTTGACCCGATGTATTTAGGAGCTTTATTTATTCCCCATCGTGAAATTCCAAGTCCACCGTTATTTTTTTTTTGCCTCGCTCCCTGTCTTTGGGCTCGATCCTCAGAGCTGATCAGCTGAAGCGAGTTACGTGGGTACGTTGCTGGATTGTTCTTTTTAACTGATACGCATGTGCATGAGGGCACATACATTATTATTTTTTTAAAGAAGTTGATCTGTGCAGACATCAACAGGATATTATTAGTCCCGAGAACTGACGACGGTTTGACAGCCTGATGCGTAGAGGAAGGAAGTTTACAAACATCTTGGAGAGAGCCATGTTGAGCAGTTGAAGGAAATGAGGCATGTCCTGCTGTTATTGTGCTTATAGCACTGGGATTCCCAAGGGGCAGAACAAGCCCATCTTGAGACCTCAGTCTGGCAAAGAACAAGTTGACTCATATTTTATTTTTGTTGTTTTTGTTACTAGTCTGTTATTGTTCCAATTGTGATGTTGCTTGTAAACAAACTGCTGCTATAATTTTATTTGCAGCTATTGAACGATAGCTTAGGCACATACAGGAAAACAGGCACCTAAAGCTAGTCGTTATTTTTTTTAACACATTTTTGATGTTGCGATACATCAGTTAGGGTGTCTCCCGGATTTAATAAGTGCAGACACTGAGTCTGATTTGTGTGCAGAGCTCTGCATACAGTGAAAAAGAAGCTCAGTGTGAAAGGCAGCACCTTGAGAGCTCCTGACTGAGAGCCCCTGGTGGGGTCACCGGTAAGGGCGAAGCTTCTCCCGTACGTTTGGGGACCGCTCCTATTGCTCGGTTTGATTAAGGATAATACAGGACATGCGGTGAAATGAAAAATAGGAAGCTAGTGACAAATTTTGTATAAAATAACAGTGTATAAGTGACGCAAAAATCACCAGGGCTGAAAGCCTAAATCCACTGTTCGTGCTGAATGGGAGGACCGCCGGCACCAGTGTTCCTAAAACTGAAGCAGTAAAATTCTAAGAAATTAGATGTCCTCTGTGCAGAACATGCCGGTGCATCCTTAAGAGATTTGCTTAACACGTGCATGCGATTCCACTCAAAGACCATAACGCAAACTCGGCGTCTCTGGCTTTTTCATGGCTATCTGTAGGTGTTTGCCGAAAGTTCTCCCTGCCGTCGAGAGTAACGGGAGTCCTCCGACTAACTTTGTGCCATAATTACTCCTCTCTAAGTTACATTTGATCGGCTGAAGTGTTAAGTGACGCAAGAAGCTGATCTGAACTCCTTTGCGCAGCACTCGTGGTGTGCCAGGTCATGCACAGTTTGGAAAGAAGAAACGCAAAATTTTATTAAAACTTGTAATACAGAGACAGCAGCTGCAGCTGTTTAGCGAGCAGTTACGGTGATGGGGATGCCCTAGTGTCGCCTGTGATGTCAGGTGTCATAGCGGGGGTAGCAAACTGTGGCCGGGGAGGTCGAGGCTGGGTGTGGAAACCACCTCCCCAGCGGGTCCCTGGCTGTCCAGGAGCGTTGCGGGATCCCAGTCTGCAGGGCTTTCCGGAGCTGGGGTGGAGGGTGCCGTGGCTGACCTGATCCAGTCTTGGACGCAGTCCCGCTTCTGGTGGGAGGTCGCGGGAGACACCTCCAGAGCCTCTTCCGACGGCCAGTGCCGTGGCTCTTCCTTTCCAGGCTCTGGCGAAGCCAACGGAATGGCTGCCGTGATCTTGGCTCAGGTTAGCCACAGCAGGGAGCGAGCCTGAGGAGAGAGGAGAAACGCTGCACAGAGCAAGTTTTCAGTTTAAGACTTTCCCTTTGACTGTGTTTGTGAATAAAACTTTCCCTCTAGTCGTATTTATTTTTTTAAGGTTTTCCTTGCTTGGAATTTTAATCTTCTCCTGTTTTATTTTCTCTCTCTCCCTGGTTTGCTGTTCTTTCCCCGCTCTTTAGCGTGACCCACATTCAGAGCAAGTTCTCAGGCAGTCAGAGCATATAGCATCTTCAGGACTACGTGTTATTTTCAAGCGCGGGCTAGATCTGGAGGTCAAACGTTGTGCGATGCTTCCGTGTCACGGTGGCTGGTCCGGCTGGACAGGCGGTACAGAGCTGTCCCCAAACCTGCTCCCAGAGCTGCCAGCTGGGGTAACAGCATCTCCCTCCCGGGTAAGGGAATGACCACTGCCTGCAGCCAGGTACCGTGCTAACCAGGGCCGGAGGACTCCCTCGGTTGTTAGATATTGGGATTAAGATCTCACGAGATACGGCTCACAGCCAGGAATCACTCTGTCTCGGAATAGCGAGTCAGCTGTTGCCATTTCCAACGTCGTTTTGGGTTTTCTTGCAGTATTTTTTATTTCAGTAGCTAAAGTGATGCAAGAATTAAAGTCATTCATGGGAGTGAAATAAACTAGACTTTTAAAATATATATACTAAATAAAAAGCTTCATGTTGGCGTGTCGATGAATATCTACAAGGGTGTTTTAAAGCCAGTAGATTATCACTTGTGTTACAAAGAATAGTTTTTGTTTTTTTTTTTTTAAAAAAAGCAAGGTTAAAGTGTATCCTAACTCTCTTGCTCATGTTTATAGTACAGTTTTATTACTGAAGGTAAGACAGATAACTGGGCATTACTCCAAATTCCTGGCAGTTTTCCCTTTCCAAGGCACTAATATTGGGATTAGCGTGTTGTTTTAAAGCCATTACCTTTCTTCACCTTCATAATTGCTTGTTCTTAGGGGAGAATACTGAAAACTCGGTGCTCATAAAGTGACTTGTTATGCAACGTATGCAAAGTCATATTTTGTTATCAGTTGGATTTACTTTAATCTCTGCGTGTGCGTTTTTGTATCGTCTGTATATAAATGTGTGGGTTCTTTGATTATTTAAGCATAGGTATGGTACACAGGTAGTGGACCAAAACCAGAGCTCGAGCTCCTAGTGCTTTTGAGCTTCAAAAAGTTGGTATGTCCCCTTCTGGTAACAATTTGCCACTCATATATGAGCACTGCTGCCCTGCCCATTTTAGGCGTCACGATGACCTGGCCTGCTGTAGAAGCTGAGGTACACGAAAGGGATAACTTCTGTATATGCAAGCGGAGAAGACGTTGTTCCTCGGAGGCTTGGGGCTGTTTTATCTGTGGGCTCAGAAGTGAGCTCAGAAACAATTGCATTTCTTCTCTGGATGCTCCTTCCCAAGAAGACCCAGAGTGAAAGCATCAAGACTACAGTCAGTGAATTGTTTCCCATCTGGGTAGCTAGGGAACAGATAGAATGTATATCAGTTCACCGTGCTGCTGCTGCTTGGGGGGAAAAACCACCTCTGCCCGGCGATGGAACGATGTTCTGGCTGGGGAAAGAAAAACAGGGTCTCGGAATCGGAAGACGACAGGTAGAGTCAGTGGAGCAGCAGCAAGCTATGCTGACTGCAGCTAGGAGAATCTGAAATGGGCTGACAGGGAGAGAGACAGCAGGAGAGAGCATTTACTGCTAACAATTGACTAGATCCCATGCCCTTGGGGAAGTTTTTGTTCTTTTCTTGGTAGGGGAAATAGCTTGGATGAAAGATATGAGGATATGAAATAAGTTTAACAGCAGGAAGTTGTGTAAACATGATTAATTCCATTAACGGAAACTTTCAAATTGAAGGTTGTCAGTCCTTGTGTATATACCTCTTGTTTTGTTGTGAAACGTCACGCAGAGTATTGAAACACTATCATAAGGGAAGCATTAAAAAAAAAAAGAGAGAGAGAGAGAGAGAAGAATATGCTTGGTTAGTTGCCTGGAAAGAGCAAGAAAATGCTGCTGCCTTGCCCAAGATTATAGTAGATTTGGAAGGTTTTGTGTCATATTTTCCTGCCATGTTTTACTTGTCCTGTATGAATAACAGTTCGTTTGCAAAGCTTGTCTGGGAAGAAGGCATGCATGACAGCACCAGAAAGGCAGCTTCTCCATGGCTGCTGGTGAGAGGATTACTCGAAGCAGTGCAAGCAAGAAATTCTAAAATCAAGAAGCCGGTAGCATCACTCAGCAAAAGGACAGCTTGCAATTTTGACTTACAACGATATTGTTAGGAAAACACCCAGTGGTATTTAGTCTGAGTTCTGAGGTGCTTAGAGGCACGTATGCACTATCAGTCTAACATGGGAGAAGTAACACCAAGTCACTCGTCTCTCTCCAGAAAAATCAGAGCAATTTTGAAATTGCAGAGCACAAGGGTACAAGGTGCTGCTCCCTGTGGCTTGGAAGGGATAATCAGCGCAGGTTCATTTTCCCTGTTGGTTGATCAATTTTTCAAAGACTATAAATATACGTTTGTGTGTGTGTATGTACGTATACATATGTGTGTGCATGCTCATGTGTGTGAACTCATGTATCGGCTGTGGATGGTCTCGCTCACAACCCACAAAGCATCTTACCCCCCCCGCCCCGTCCTGCACAGTTGAAATAAGATGCAGCTGACATCAGTCTCTTTGCCTTTTTATGATACGGGGATGCGGTGGTATCAAAGCAGGCAGGATGAAAGCACAAAAGCTTCCTGTTTCCAGCTGTTTTCCTCAGCAAAGATTTTTTCTTTTTTTTTTTTTTTTCCAAAGATGATGCTTCCTTTTAAGGGGTTTTTAATCTGCAAACTGTTTCCTCAGTTTATTTCACTACAGTAAAATGTGTTCCCTTTAGGTCATATCTGTCTCTTTTAAAAACCAACCTGCCCTTTTCAGTAGTTTTATTTGCTACTCAAAAGAACAAACATGACTTTATAAAAAACCTTTAATGAAGTACAAAGACCAATAAACCTTTTGCCACTAGAGCTGAAAATTTATAGTGATTTTTTTTTTTTAAAGAAAAAACTTGGATAAATTAAGTGGAGGAAAATATCCTGACTTTATAACACTTCAGAGTTTTTAATACTGAGATTCTTGCATTTGTACCTGTGCTTAGTATACAAAAAAATAGGTTTAGATTTATGTCATGTAAAAAAAATGCTTTATTTGAGGACACAAGCAACTTTAAAGAATGGAAAAGATAATGATTGGGATAAAAAAAAAAAAATAATCTTCCAGCTGCTCCCATTATGTTAGCCTCTTTTCATTAAACCGATCTCTCTTCGTTTACTTTCTTTTAAAGTAAACATGTATAGTTAAAATATATTGTGCCTCTCTCTGCGGCTCTAATTCTGTACATGGGCTTGTCGCAATCGGAAATACCCTAAAGTGCTGCCAACGTCTCGGAGGGAGAGGGGCCCCGCATTTTATTAAGGTAAATTGTTGACTCGCCGGTGGGTTTATTTAACCTCTTGCCCAGGTTGGGTCCGGCAGCCGTGGTGCCTCGCTGGTGTTGCGGAGGTGTCCACCGCCAGCGCTGCGTCTCCGCGCTTTGGCCACCCCATCGCTTCCGCTGATGGAAACCCTGCGGTGGGGTCCTGCCCGCTCCCATGGCAAGCTGGACGGGGAGCCAGCAGAGATCGACCACCCTGGGCATGAGCGGTTGTATGGCGTTGCCGGAGGTATATGGCAAGTCCGTAAACTGCGACGAAAGCGAAAGCATAAGGGAGAGAACCACCTCATTTCGTTTGAGCTGTAAAGCTTTCTCTGACATATGTTTTGAATGGAGATGGTGTCCCAAATGCCAAGATGTGTTGAAGGATAGCTGGTTGTTTTTGGATGATTGTCCTATATTTACTGCTTACAAGTTTCATTGTTGTTGAAAGTCTGCTGTGGTCTGTAAATATGTTCTGGAGCTGTATAAAAATATCACAATTAACATATTCAGAAGGACAACAATTGTCATGGTTGAATGACTTAGAAAGTAGCACAGGCTGTAAACAGGATGTGCTGAAATGAACTAGCACACAGTTCCGCTGCAATGGTCTTTTCAACGAGCGTCTGCTTGTTATCAGCACTTCTGAAAATAATCTTTGGATCCTCTAAAGGACATAATGCTCTGGTTTTTAAATCGGTTCTTCTAAGACAAGAAGCTTAGCTGGCATTGCTACCATTAAAGATATCCAGGTTTGGTTTGGGAGCGATGCCTGGATTCTTGCTCTCTAGCTTAGCAAAGTGCTATAAAGGGAAGAAGGGAGAGAGGGGGAGGAAGGATGAAAATTCTCCCCCAAATTCTGCTGGAAAAACCCTTCTATTAACAAATTCAATAGCTAAGAGGGAGGCAGGATGTCCTAAGAGGAACTCGTATCTAGACATGGTGGGTGTAAAATTTCCATCTCTTGAGCTTGTGGTTGTTTTTCACTCGGCAGTGTTAAGGTATGTAACAGGAAAAAATACTTCATCAGAGTGTTGTAACACACTCCAGTAAGACGTTGCTGAGTATTTGCTTGCTTGGTGGAGGGACATAATTTATGCAGTTTCACATCTCTGCAGTTTTAGATGCTGTAACTTCATTTCAAAGGATACCTTTAAGGACTGTTTCTTTCTTAATGACCCATCAGATGAAAAAGTACAGAATTTGCTAAAAACACCTTTCAGAAAGCCGTGGACTCTTTCCCAGGTTTAATTCTCAGCAGTGTTCTCCAAAGCCCTTGCAATTTAGAAAGATGACTTGAATGATGATGTCAAGACAGAGTATTTCCAACGATGTGCCGAAGCTTCCCCTTGTGGCATCTTTCCCTGCGGGAGCCTCTGCTTTCCTTAACGTTCACAGGAGCGCTTTCCCGTGGTGTGGGCAACTGGGCCTCGAAGCCAGCAAGGAGGACGAGATGCTGAAACAGTTCCCATCCTTCCCTTACAGGTGGTTTTAAAATTTATTTTTTCTTAACGAGTTCCCTTGCAAAGAAATTGTGGCCTTCTTGGGAACAGCGAGAGAGTCGGAGTCCTCTAAATTTCTTATGAGCATATGGTCAGGCTGAAAAATAGCAGATGCTGCATGAGCAAAGGGCAGAGCCTCAGAAGGCAGGAGATGAAGAAGGCTTCAAGAGACCCTCGCTCAGTGATCTTTCAGTTCAAAATCAAATGCTGCCATTATGTAAGTTATCCCTGGCAAAAACTTCAAGGTTTGCAGTCGTGCCTCAGCTGTTCACGGAAGAGTGGAAGTTTTCCAAAAGTGACAAATGATTTCTCAGACTTCCATTTTATCAAATACAGTTGAGTTAACGGTGCCTCAAAAGAGTCCGGTGAAAAGGCCTAACAGTCTGAATGTATTTGATACAAGGAGCTATGCAGGGCAGATACCGAAGAGTGAAGAGGTTTTGCAGATATATTTGGTATTCATTATTATCCTGTAGGAAGAACAGAAAGCCTTGAGAAAATTCACGAAATCATCAGGTTTCAAGAAAGGAGGTTTCCTTAGTGGCTCCTTGTGTACCAAGGAGACGAGTGCGTGCCGCGGCTGAAGGTAGCCCCAGCACTCGGAGTCTGTGTGTAAAAGCAGCACCGCGTGCCAGGTGCAGATGGATGGACGCTGTGCCTAACGTTCCTTCTGAGCGAGCAAGTCAGCTGTACCTGTGACCATGGACGTATCTGCTGAGGATAGGCATCCTTTTATTTTTCGTCAGTAAGTATAACGAGTGGGTAGTGCTTTGTGTATTCTACAGTGATGAATTAATTTGGTGTTCATTGTGGTAGCACTGATCATAATGAATTAATTTGGCATTCATGTGGATGTCATGCCTTTTTTTTTTTTTTTTTTTAAGCTTTTCTATTACAATGCAGAATTAGTTAGTAGACACTTAAAGTGTTACACATCCCATTCAGTTGTCATCATAACCTGTTTGTACTGTTCCCTTGTCTGGCTGTTGCTAGTGCATTGCATTCAATTTCTGGAGAAGGGCTTGCTGGGTGGCAGCAGGGAGATTTCAGTTAGAGTGATGGTACAGCAGCAATATGAGGTTTAAAAGTTGCCAGTCCTCTTCTGCTTGCCTGTGTACCTGAGCAAACTCCAATGTCGTAATATGTGATTGATTTTACACAGCTTGAATTAAGAAAAAGGCATTTTTTTTTTTGCTGCATGATGCCCAAATCTAAATGCATCATCAGTAATTTGTGGCATTGTTGAAGACAAATAGACTTTTCCTTGTGTAAATATTAAATAGTAAAAAAGCCATAAAATGCAGTCGTTTGCTCTTTGTCTTCCTTTTTGCTCCTGAAATGTGCTCAGTTGATATATATATATATATACACCTATATTATTTGTCCCTTCTTTTGAAGAGGGCATACGATTGCACATGCATTTTCTGTTGGTAAATGGACATGCTGGTGAGTTGAAAGAGCAGATGTTGCTTTAAAACTGAGCTGATGTGTTGCGATGTTGCAGGAAATGTTTAAAATGTGACTCTCGCATTAAGGGGTTGATTTTTTCAAAGCCTTTAAACAGTTTTTATTTGCGGATGTTCTCATATTTAGTTCTTTCTATGTATAATGTATATTAAGATTTTAGGTAAAATATGTAATTGACACTGGAGATGTTCTGTGATGCCCCTAACAGGGCAGTTACCTGGAATTTCTTATTCCTGAAGTGCCTAATTATTAGTGTGATCTGGACCTGAGAAGGTATAAACAGTGGAAAGGTAATAATTGTTTGTTTGGGTTTTTTTTTTAAGTCAACAGAGAGCATTATGATCCTCCTGTGCAGTGTTGCCAATTGACATTGCAGCGTGAGACTCAATATTTGGCGTTTAATTTGGCCAGGGGAAAACGATGCAGTTATCTTGGCGTTTGGTATTTTTTCTTCTTAACCAAAAGGAAATCTCTAACTTTTGCTTGCAGTGAAAAGCAAAAAAAAAGCGTGAGCTGAGCTTAATGCACCATAAAAACTAAATAAAACAGAGAAAGCAAGTTTCATTTTAACCAAGCGAGAGTTTAACTGTTTGGGTTCAGTAACGTGTAATATGACCTAACTCCTGCATCACAGAATCGTAGAATTGATTAGATTGGAGAAGACCCTTAAGATCATCCAAGTCCAACCGTTCGCCTAGCACTGCCAAGTCCACCGCTAAACCATGTCCCTCAGCACCACGTCTGCGTGTCTTTTAAACACCTCCGGGAACGGGCACTCAACCACTGCCCTGGGCAGCCTGTTCCAATGCTTGACGACCCTTTTGGTGAAAGAATTTTTCCTAATATCCCATCTAAACCTCCCCTGATGCAACTTGAGGCTGTTTTCTCTCGTCCTATCACTTGTTACTTGGGAGAAGAGACCAGTACCCCCCTCGCTACAACCCCCTCTCAGGCGGTTGCAGGGAGCGACCAGGTCCCCCCTCAGCCTCCTCTTTTCCAGACTGAACAGCCCCAGTTCCCTCGGCCGCTCCTCACAGGACTTGTGCTCCAGGCCCCTCGCCAGCCCCGTTGCCCTTCCCTGGACACGCTCCAGCCCCTCCGGGTCTGTCCTGGAGTGAAGGACCCAAAACTGAGCCCAGCACTCGAGGTGCGGCCTCACCAGCGCCAAGTACAGGGGGACGGTCGCTGCCCTGCTCCCGCTGGCCACACCATTTCTGACACAGGCCAGGATGCTTGACTTGATCTACATGAACTAGTAACTATCCTTTTCTTGAAGAATTAATTAAACAAAAAAATCACATTATTCTAAGTTGAAGTTTCATAACTTCCTAAATTCTGTCAGAAACAAGTTATCTGAGAGGAAAAAAATCATTGACCAAATGGATTAGTTAAAATCAGTATGTTTTTGGTTTCCTGTCATAAGGTATGAGCTAGGATAAGAATACAGTTTGTTTGGAGTGGGGTTTTTTTGTATCAGCTTGTGATCTCTTCAAAAGGTCACTTCTGAGGAACGGTCTAGTAATAGCATAATTCATCAAACAATCCGAAGTATAAGCTAAGACACTGCATTCTTCTTGTATGCAAAATATAATCCCAGTTGAAAAGGGGCTCCTGAACAAGTTCTTGTAGGGAAGCATGGGCATATCTGTTTTAGAACCAGAAACATGGAAGACTGGTGAGTCAACATAATCTTGGCTATCCTTTCTGTTAGGAACTATTGTGTTATTTCTAACCTTTAAAACATAGCAGGTCTCAAAGTTTTTTGTCTTGGCAAGAAAAACGTGGTTGAACATGTATTGGTGTAAATGATCACTCATTTAAAGAAATGAAGAAGAGTAGTTAACTGTTTGCTAATTAGCATTTTAATGGCCTCAACATAAAGTAGTTTTCTGTTTCTCTCTGGTCAGTGCATAGCCATGTTTCCCCTCAGTATCCTAATAAATAACAGGTATAATGCATTCTTGTGTCAGATAAACTTGGCATTTAGAATTCTTACAGTGTATGTTGCTTTTTTGCCTTAACATCAGAAAAATCTTTAAAAGGAAAAATTTTATATAAAACATTGCCAAGTCTAATGCTTTCTTGAACATAAGTACTACTCAGATCAGATGGTTGAAAGAGTGTACTTAGTACCTTTGGAAAATTTCATCTAAATAAATGTCAGCATGTTTTCTCTGAGGCTGTTACTGCTATCTCATTTCTCTGCCTCCTGATACTTTCATGGCTTTTTTTTATTTTGTCAGTGTTCTCTTTTGTTTAACTTCAGACTACGATTCTTCCATCAGCCACATACCTAAAGTACTGCATCATGGTCCAACATGTTGATGGGGTCTAATGTAATATAACTGAATACTTGGAGAAGGTATTTAATGTGACTTCTGCTCGTCCCTTCATCCCTGGCAATTTATAGGACACTCACACATTATTTAGGAGGAACAGAATTTTCAAAATACTGCTGAAGCTCTAGCATGAAATTTTTCAGCAAAAGCCTGATCCTACATTTTTACTGAGGCTGACTTAAATAGCAGTTTTCTAGAATGTTGCTAATAAAGATGCACTTTCAGCTTCTCCAGACTGAGAGAATTCAGCTTTGAGGTGAAGGAGCTGTAGTTCTGGTAGCTGGATATAACTGATATGCTTTCAGTGGGAATTGTAGCTTGTATAAATGTTAGTTGTTGTTTGTCTGCCCATACAGCCAAGTATTTTATTAAGAGTTCACGAGGGGTCAGATAAACATTCAGGGGCTTTCAAAAACCATCTCTGGTCATTTGAGTACGTTGTGTTATGTGGTCAAGTTACACTGAATTTCAAAGCACTGTGGGGATTACTGGTCTTTCAGACTGCCTTGAACTGTTTATAGTGGCTTATACCCAAGTGTATAGAAGGAGAGTATGAAATAGCAGAAATTAGTGTGTCTACTGAACGGAAACATTGGGGACTTTTATTTTGCCTTGAGTCATGGTTTTTTTATATTTTGCTGCTACTTTGAAATTATTATGGTTGTGTACATATTGAGGAAAACAAATTCAGGAATAGTATTCAGTAAGAAAGGAATATTACATCAGTGTAATGACGTGTGTGATGGATGACTGAAAATACGATTGTTCTTCAAGAAGCTTTTTGCACTGTTGAAAGACTTCTTTGCTGCAGAGTTCTTTGCTTGAAAACTATTCTAATTTCTATGGAGAAATCCAGTAAATTTAACCATAAATTTTGTAAGATGAGCTGCAGAGAGAAGAATGAGCAGTTAGAAAATTTACAAAGTGCACCCTTTTGTTTGCTCACACGTGTGTGCGGAATATATATACATTATGCCTTATGGAAGTGATGTACCACTAACCCCTCTGTTTTCTGAGCTCTTTATTAAAATAGCAATTACATGTTTGACAGATTTTAAGAGAAAGAAATTATGACTTCTGGATTTTTTTTTTTGGTCTGTGTTCAATTCCTGTAGAAGTCACAGTCTTAACATTTTATCAAAGGCAGCTGCATTCCAACAGGCTCTAAACCTATCAGTGATTTCCCTCTGTCAAATCTTAGTCAAGACAACACAGGAAAAGATTGCTGTCATACTTTTCAGCTGCCTTCAAGGAGGCAAAATTTAACGTTCTAAGAGAAGGTGATGTCCATTTCTAACTTTTTTTGCTATCCTGTTGCTAATCTTTCTGCATGGTTGCAAAAGCTGCATACGTTCTGCATCTTGAGCTCTTGTGTATTTTGAATCTCAGTTGCCACAGTTCTCCAGGATATATTATAAGCACTGGAATAACTTTAGAGGAAATCTAAATCCCCCTAGCACACTACAGCATTTATGCTCTTACAGTACTTGGCTTTTCTGAGGGTTATTTTTCCTAATTGCTTTCTGCCAAGAAAGCACATACATAGAAAAATTGGTCATGACAGATGTATAACGAAATGCAAAAGTAAATAAAAGGCCGAACTGCTGTTCAGGAGGAAAAGAAACAGGAAAAAGTAGGACATCTTTTTGAGCAAAAGAAAAAAGTAGGATAAGCAGATTAGTGGAGAGAAGAAGAAATGGTAATAGAGATAATAAGAGGTCTGTGTCATTTGAGTGGTTCATAGTGTCTGCAATACAAGGCAATATTAATGAACAATTTGCCAGCTAATTATACTCTTTTTAATCTGCTTAATATTGTAAGCCACAGCAGAGTTTCCTAAGCCTACCTCACTTGCTTACCAGTATTAGCAGAAATAGTTCCCAGCTACAGTTTTACTTCACTTTAGAAATCCATTTGCTATAGTTTTGTGAATTGCTGGGTTTTGAAGGTGAGCTACGTGAGCAGTAGTACTTCATAGTGAATAATTCTGAAGGGAAGTCAAATATATGTTTGATAGTACACAAGGTGTGAGTTTAAATAAAATACTCATTTCTGTGGGGAAGATCACAGAATTCATATGTTGTGAGCACAAGGTCCTGCATTTATGGCAGCTAACTTTTAAGTACCTAGCTGACTGAGAAATGCAATTACTGGAGGCTTTGGTCCATCATTGTTAGAGGTCTGAGCAGATCTAAAACTCTGTTGATCCAACTGAACTGCATGTCTTCACTCACAGAGGGAGCTGAAGGCAGCTGCCCTGCAGTCTTGGACGTCCCAAGTCAGCTAGAACCAAACTTAACCGAGGTTCTCAGTCTTTTAGATCTTTGCCAGTCTGCACATCTGAAAGAAAAAAATTGATTTATCTGACCCTTGATTGGACTGCATTGGATCTCACAATGATGGGATCTGATACTTTATCATTTAATTGTATTTCACAAGCTTTTGTGAAACATCGTAACTCTTTAGTGGTGTTTTGTGTGTCCCATACTGCATTGATTTATCATCATTTTTCTACAGTATAAACTTGGAATTTAAAAGTCGTACCCCACCTATATTGCTAGTTATATGATACAAGTAGTTGTGGGTAGGTTGTGTGTCAGTTCACAAATATTGTGTGCTCTAGTATGCATTTGTGCATCCTCCCAAGGGTCTACCCTCTCCCAGGCAAGAAGCAATGCTAAATATGAATCTGAGCAAATGAAGAATTTTTGGGCCTCTGTGAAAGTTCCAAGTAGCAAAGTGCAGCTGTTTGTGCTTTGGAGAGCCACCAGCCTCTCTTCCTTGGAATAATCTTCCTGTTGTAAACCTGGCTTTGTTTTGCACTCTGACTTTATGAAGTTAGCCTATCATCTAAAATTTTTCAACTTTGAATATAATTGTTTTCTAAATTCTGTACCTTTATACACAAAAATACACAATTTGAGTAAAGTTTACTCTGTTAGATATGAGGGATAGTGATTCCTTAGTGAATCTTTCTGTGCAGTCTCAAACATATTCACAGTATGAAAATGCTTTTGCCTCTATTCCCTGGACCAGTGGCAATGCATATTTAATTTTATAAAAACAGCAGACGTGCAAGTTTGAGGGCCAAAAGTGCTGGGGCACTCTTTAAAAATTTTTAGAGCTGTTAGAGTGTTAGTGAAAAGAATAATGGTAGGATGATGGGAGATTGCTAAGATACCCTCTTCAGTGTTTGATTTTCATATCTTGAAACACCCGAGAATTTCAAGCACAGTTTAGTAAACTGTTCTTGGGGAGGCCTCGAAGTCCAAGGAGTATGCTTTTGGAAATTTAGTAATTCCTCAGCTATTAAAGAGATGGGCACGTGTTTGTATTATACACCATTTGCTGGAGCACTGCATGAACTCTATGTACTTTACTCCTGCTTCATAAAAGAAACATTTCTTTACTGTTTTGAACTCCAACGTTTTCCAAACCTGATGTAAAGAGAGAATGTCACTTCTCTTCCATTATTTTCTGACTCTGTAATATTCAGGTAAAGAAGGCTTGAAGACTTCGAGCAGAGGCAAAGAAAGGATCACCTCCCTGGACCTGCAGGCAGGGCTCTGCCTAATGCAGCCCAGGAGGCTGCTGGCCACCTCGGCCATGAGGGCACATTGCTGGCCCATGGTCAGCCTGGTGTTCTCCGTGACCCCCAGGTCCTTCTCGCAGGGCAGCTTTCTGGCCACTCAGCCCCAGCCTTTCCTGGGGAGTGGGGTTATTCCTCCCCAGGTCAGGATTTGGCATTTCCCTTTGAACTTCACGAGAATCCTCTCTGAATGTTTCTCCAGCCTGTCCAGGTTCCTCTGAATGGCAGGACAACTGCCTGGTCTGTCAGCCGCTCCTCCTGGTTTTGCATCATCTGCAAACTTGCTGAGGGTGCATTCGCTCCTGGCATACAGGTAACTAATTAAGATATTAAACACTATAGGACCCAATATTGATGCCTAGGGTGTACTGCTATTGACTGGCCTCCAGCTGGTGGGTAGCTCAGAAATTTTGATGGCTTGCAATGCTTTCATCTCCCAGTGAAATTAAAAAGATTTGACTTGCACAAAGTGGGTTATAGCATCACGTCCTAATGCTGCTAAAATATATAGATACCTAGATGTAAAATACATTCGCCAATTAAGTTAGGTATATGTGCAAGATTGTACTTTGTGTAACTCGAAGTTATTTCATGTAACTCTATCAAGAAAAAAGGGTTTCAGCAACAGTTCTTTGGAAAATTGCTCCTACAGTGCTGCCCTTTTCATAAATGTGACAAAACCAGTGTGAAGTAAATGGGTGAGGATTGGCTTACACTATTACACAGTTTTGCAAATTAACTATCAGAATGTGGTACCATATACATGCAGTCTGTTGATTTTGAATAAATGAACTAGTCTGGACAAGTTAAAGATTTCCTTAGTTCTGTGCTCCTCCCCTTACTGTGGCTAACTATTATGGGAATGCTTTTTTAGCATCATGTGCTGGAATCATTGATACAGATTGGAGAGGTCAAGTTTTTCCATTTTGTCATAGAGCACATTATTTGCAAAATTGCCCCACCGGCTTACAGTTCGTACTGTTCCTTCTATATTAGTGGCTGCTTCTAATGCTGAAAGATGGAGAGACATTTTCCCCATCTTTTTTCAACCATGGAAACTTAGGTTAAAAGAAAAATTACAGCTAAATGTCGCTAATGGGTTAAGTGTATTCTATAATACCTCTATGGTTGTCCAACTGAACTCTTGTTGGTGAATGCTTTGCCTTTTGCCATGAGAAGCTTAAAAAGGCATTTCCTTCAGGAATAGAGAAGGGTATAAACGGAACAAAAGCTGGTAAGAGTGACTTCAAATCAATACATAAATAGGTCTGTAGGAACCTACTCATAGGGGTTCCATTTTTTGCCATATTTTTGTCTTCTATTTTGCAGTTACAGATGAGTTTCTGTTGTTAAGAATATACAACTCTCAGCATTATGACTCCAGTAATGGCTCCTTCTGTGTGGTTATTCCCTATCCTAATTTTAATGAGAAGCCATAACCTTATGGCATCACTTGTTCATTTTAATTTGCCACTAGTGTGATTTCAGCTCTTGGGATGCAAGTGAAATCAGCTCGTGCACAGTATTTTGGAGTTTAGTGGCACTTAATTGATTGTCACATTGTGAATCTTAGTCCATTCCATTGTCTCCTCACTGTGCCTCACTGTTTGTTCTTGAAGACTTATAATGAGACTTCATAAGAAGATTATTTCATTTTTGTTTTGATGTTTTTCAGTAATTCCTTCATTTCTTATATAACAAGGGACAGAAACTGTCCTAACACATTTAATTTGTTCTAGACTTTCTACCTGTTCTTTTCACTTGTGACATTGATTCTGTTCCTATTTTCCAAATCCTTTCACAACTCATGCCTGTTTTAAGGATCTCTCAGGCATCAACTCCCGCCTCCTGCCAAGGCTACTCCTTTACTTACTCCCCATTTGGTCTGTTCGATATCTAAAGGAAAACAGGTTCTTATCTTTTCAGAGGGTATTCGTAATGCAGTAATACTAATAATAGCAGGTGTTCACTCTTGTCATACATCACCAATACAGCCTTTTATAAATGTTATCTGTGTCAAAGCAAGGAGGCAGAAGTCTGTTTCCAGCCTTCCTGTGTCATACATTTAATTATAATAGGGATCTAAATAGGAAGCCATTTTATTGTAATGAATGGAATAAATCTTTAACTTGCTGTCTTTTCCCTAGCATTGTCCAGAGGTTTTTTTGGCTGTTACTCAGGGTTCAGGAATGCATCAGATGTTGGCATAGGTGCCCAATGGTTTTTAGTGTGTTTAAATAAGCAGTGGCAATGCAAGAGAAATATTTTAGGATTTAAATAATTTATGCTTATGAACTGCAGCTTGCTTAATCTGTTGAAGTAAGGATCTAGTTGTGCTTGTCCATGCTTGCTAGGAAGTAGACTTTTTCACACAGCTGTGACAATTTTGGAGCACTACCACCTTGTCTCTGAAATTGCAACTTAAACACGATGTCTTTTATTTCTAGCTTGATTAATGAAAGGTCTCTGTCTGCATGTTACACCTTTTTATCTTTCAGAGATGGTTCGTCTTGAGCAAGCATGCACACGTGTATGTAATATCCTGGGAACCAATTGTGCAGTGTCTCATCTTAATGGATGGAAATGATACCAGAGGGTTTACAGTAATTAAATCTTAAAGTAGAAGTCTTACTGTGATGGATCTGGTTGCATGAGAATAAACTCACTCTGATGTGCAGCAGTATTCTAGGGGTTATCATTAATACATACAGAATAATGCATACAAATATATTGCAGTCTATTAATATATCTGATGTACCTGTGTTTTCTTTACTGTTTCCAAGTTGTTACAAAGCATTGTAAATTGACAAATTTTAAAAAGCTAGCTTATAGTTGGAAGGCATTGTTCACGTTAATGTGTCCCCTCAACAGGCTTGACTTTGTGTTGAGGAAGAAAGTATTATGGAACCTTAAATATAATTGACACTGTTCTTGTGTTAGGCTTCTGTGAACGTTATTAGAGGAACAGTATTTATTTATTTTTGTACAAATGAATAACAGAAGATAATTGTTTAGGAAATAAACTAGTCTTTGTATTTTGTTCTACCTTCACTTAGAGATTTGGAATAGGAAAAAACACTGCCACCAGAATTTATTCTATTTTATTCCATGGTTAAATATATGCCTTACTGTTGAACACAAACACTGAATAACTTTAGATTACTGTTAGGTAGTAAATTCTGTCCCCAAATCAAAACTTCATGTAGAGCCTCTATCAGCAGAACTATTTGTAAAAATGAATTAAAAATAGAGAATACAAAGTCCAAAAAAGGGCATATATTCAACAACAAAACTTACATTTGCAATGTAAAATATTTTTTCTAAAATATTTTGCTTTCTAGAAAGAATTGCTGAAACTTCTTTTAAATAAAAATCTTGAATGTTTCATGTCACAAAAAGAAATAGGGAAAAAATAGATTAAAAATTTTAAATCTAGCATTTAGATATATTGGTTGAAAAATGGAAGATATTATTTATATATTTAAAGAATCTTAACAGAAGCAACTCAATAAATCATCTATGCTGTCAAGTCACGTGTTATTAGTTAGGACGTAGACTTATGAAAAGTAGTGTTATCCTGAATGTTGTGAACAACACATTGGATCAGGCATTAAAAAAAGAAATAAGAAATTTAGGATGAAAGTAATTTTACCAGACTTCAGCTACCTAGAGATTAGGCATTTTGGGATCAAGGATCTGGTTTTGTTTAGTAGGAACAGACAACCCCTATTTGTTTTGGGCCCTGCCTTTGTTATAGGGTTGTGATCCCAAGCCTTTGGGTTCATAAGCTTGCTCTGTAGAAACACAAAGTTTGCAGTATTATTTAGGAGTTAAATTTTCTAGTTGCATCCTTACTATACCAGGGAAGTTAGTAACTCTCTTTTTTTTGTTGGACATAGCCAATTTGTAACCAGCATATGAATAATTAGTATCTCTTAGTTGTGATCACCATACGTGATAGAACTTGGAGTAAAAGCCAAAATGATTTGTGCATTTTATGTATCAACTTCTGTACTGTCATTTTACTCGCTCACTGCAGTTCCTGCTGTCATGCCGTGCACTGCACAATTGAGAGGCTGCCTCTTGTTTCTGCTTTGTTCTTCTGTCTAAGAAGGTGTGTTCAATAGTAATTAGAAAGAAGAGCAAATATGTTAAGCACCAGGGATGTCAGTGAATGTGATGGGTTACCTGGCATTGCCAGAAGTGGGTTTCGGTATGTTTTGTGCCATAATGCAAAGCAATGCTTAGCATTTCCTTCAAAGTGCAGCAAGGGGGAAGGAAAGCTTTTTTTATGTGTTCAGGAACAATGAAGTCAAATTGTATGCTCTGAAGGTAGTACCTAAAAAAAGATTTTGGTCAATTAAATGTTTGAGTTGTTGCTGCCCGTGTTACAGTTCTGCCTTCTCTCAGTCTGGCCTGAAGTCAAACGGATTGCGGGTTTGAAGCTTACGGAAAAGAGAAGAGCGCAGTATGGACTTCTTTAAGATACAAGGTGCTAATAGTACCTTTTTTGTGAATTCATATCTAACAGAGGTAAGGTAGTCAGATTTGTGAAATCTGGAGAGGATATTAATAAGGAATGTCAGTATTTGGAGAGGCTGGAAACAGATGGAGTATCTCTGATTTGCTATTGAAATAGCTCCCTGTGAAGGCAGCATTGGTAATGAGAAAAACATTTTACAGTGCAATGCCTTTCCAAATACAAAAGCAGTTAGTAAGGACTGATGTAACTACTGCTCCATGTTGGTTTTGCTTTTAAGAATGCTAAGTTTAGATTTATGAATATTTTTCTATTTTGTTGGTAGTTGGAATACTATTAAAAATGCCACCTTTTATTTAAAAGTTCTAATAATTAATTCCAGTAGTAATAAACTATAATTAGTTCTAATATGATAATTTTAGTGTTAACTATTCCTCCTCTTGCTTTTGGTTCCTACTTTGTCATGTCTTAGGTGCAGAAATAAAGCATGAGTTTTTTATGCAAAAAGCTTAGCCTTAATTTTGTAATAATGCAGTTTTAATAAAAGCTTGGTCCAGGAATAATTTTACAAGGAAGAAAGTGGTTCATTTGGTCTAAAACACAGGATCAGTGACAGTTTTTCTGGTTTTATTTTAATCGTGATTGTGGAGGGAAGGAGAGATTGCAAGTTACAGTTAGAAAAATTAGCTGATTAGACTGGTATGTGAGGTTTCCTCCTTAACTGAAACTAGAGTTTATGGTTCGGTTGTACAAATCTAGGTGACTGTTTGGTGTAATAATGAATATTAACACTGGAATAATAATGATTTCAGGTATTGCCACAGAAGTAATCTTTGGATTCATGTCTTCTTAAATGAGACTGTTCACTGAAACTTTTGTAAATTCTGGGGAGAGTGACTTTTTCTTTTCTTATATATTACTCTAAAGTGATAACCATGTTTCATTTCAGCTCAGATTTTAAGATATGACAGTTCAAACCTTAAATGATTAGAACATCTTTGACTAAGAATAGATTAGTAAAAATCTTTGTGGCCAGGTTGCATAGATTAACTGCAGAAGTATAAGAAGTTGCCATTATTATGAAATGGAAAAATGGAATTTTAGTTATGCTTGGGAACTAGGAAGTACTGCTGAAAATATTGTACTTAAGAAAGGAGAGGCTACGCTGGCAACTGACAGAATTCCTTTAATGAAAACAGTTCTGTTGCAGTTCAACAGTTAAGAATGGAGGAAAAACTCCTGAAACTTACCAACATTAATTTTGGTATTCCTTTCATCAAATGATAAATGAATATAATAAAATTATTATGGTAGCTTTATTCTTGCGGCTGAGATCAGGGAGTTGATATGCATTGGGTGTAGAAAGACATCTGTGATGGCTAATTAATATTTTAAGATTATAGTCAAAAGCAGATAAAGATGCATGTGCTTCGTTTCATTTGATAAAATCATGTTTTGCTGCTAGCTTAAAAAAATAAAACATATTTAGGAACACAAATCATCTTTTGTTTTTTGGGATCCCTTTCATTTTTAAAGTCTTCAGTAAAAGCAAAGTTAAGTGTTTTCCCCATTCAACTTCCTTATCATAAATCTAAGGGCTTTAGGAATTGAGACAAATTAAGGAAACTGCAAATCTAATTGTATTTGTGGGGAGAAGGGAATGTATGTGTCATAGTTTGTCCTTCTGTTGTTTTCTTTAAACATATTCCCCTGTTGAGGAGGGCAAAATGATTGATTTTTATTGTGTTATCTGTAAAAAAATATTTTTAATGCAAAAATGGCTTCCTGTATTAGAATAATTGCTCTCATAAAATGAATGGTGTTTTTGTTCATAAAGTAAGAAAAAGAGTGTTTTGCTACATTGGTACATCACTGTAATGTGTTTCTGTGTTTTCTAATTAAGGGGGGGAAAGTTGTCTCTATCAAGGTAAAATGTGTGATTTTGTGTAGCTTTATGTAAAGGCAGCAGGTATTTTCTGCTGTTGGCTTGCTATTTTTCTTTTTGGTATGTGCAATTCTATTGTATTTATGTTGTGAAAATTCAGTGCTATGTGAGACAGCCTTTAAAACTCTTGGAATGCTTTCCCTGGCACTTGGCAGTGATGGTACATCATATCTCAGGTGCAGGGTTTAAGTGATACATGGGTGCAATTTGCTTAATTCTTGCTTAATTTTATACTTTGTATTCTGACAATTTGGCTGCTGAATTTGCTCAGTGATGGTAATCTCTTTACAGTCTCATGTTTCTCTTTGCCAGGTTGGTATATTTTGCCAGTTTCTCCCAGCTTAAACTGTGTCATTAGCTTTTGGCTTTTAGAAAACATCAGCTTAAAGCTTGGTTGTACGTCCCCACAGCCTGGTGTACTTCTGCACCTTGAGGGGATGATTTACACTGACATACTGATCATTCTTTGCAACTAAGGCTGCCAGTGTTAAAATTGTCCCATAATGATAATAGCCCCTCAGCCTTGTTTGGTTACATGACAGGGCACATTGCTGCAGTGGGGTTGCACTATGTGACTTACTTTCTCCCCCAGTGCCAGGAGCTCCTGGTGTTAGGCATGAAAGATGAGGAGCTAAATAACAGAAAATAAAGATTTGACCCTGAGGCACCCCACAGGACATGAGATCCGAGTTTATAATACAAAGGATGTTGTATTTTTTATTATCTAGCTCTGTTTGCAGCTTGAAGGTATCACACTGACATGCCTCCAGTACAACGCAATTAGTTGATGAGTACAATGCACACACGCAGTTCTGCAGCCTCTTCCATGCATTTACTTCTCCATCCCATATGTTCATGATGGAGCACTGCTGGGAGAGGATGATCTCAGAACAGTTTAATGTCACACACCTTCTCTTATCACCTGACCCTGAAAGTGCGTCCATCAGATCACGGCCTGCACAGGTACCTATGTTGTGATCCAGAGCCACCAAATTATGTTCGAGTGAGTGACCTTCACACAACCGTTCTCGTCACGTTAGGTATTACCCACTAGTGTTCCAGTGATTTGAAAAGTTTGGAAATAACAAAGCTTTAATTTATTTAGAATATATTTAAATATAAGCTGGGCTCTGCCCCTCATCAGACTGTTTCTGCCATCAGTCCTGTCTAGTCCAGGCCGTAATAATTTGGGCACATAGTTGTGTACTGAATCGTGGTGCAGGGCATTTGCAGCCTGAGAAGAGTGTGGACTCTTACTTTAATCAGAAGCTGCAGGGATTTAAAAAAACAGTAGAAGAAGTTACTATAGGGATCGTGTCAGCCAGCTCTGAAATCAAGCAATATCTGAGTTGGAATGTGGCATCTGTTTAAACAGTGCACAGAAATAGTACACAACAATTTTTAGGTCAGGAAGCTGGGAACATCATGATCAACTGAAAATGCCAAGGGAATTGTAGGTGGGTAGAATGTTATTACCCAATCTGGTATTTGGGCAGGAACCAAAACATCTCTGAAAACCTCTGCAGGCTTGTTGATAACCACAGCTGATCAGGGCTCACCTCCGTATCACAGCATACAGCTGTGTGTCAGCATACAGCAACACAGATTCTGTTGTACCTTTTAATTTTTTTTTCCTTTTTGTATCTTCCCTGTCTCTCTGTCCAGTACTTCAGTTTCACCTACAAATGTCGATAAGACATCAATCCAGTGGTTTGCAGGTATTGCTAGTTCCCAGGCCAAGGTGACCAACAGCACGTTTTCACACAAGAGAGTTCAGTGGGAATCTGTTTGTGGTTGTTCCCAAGACCTGTCTGTCCTACCCCTCCTGCTCTGGCTTCTGCCTCTGTGCTCTACCATCCATCCTCCTCAGTTATGCCAGTGAAATTATTAACAGAGTCACTTAGCAAACTAGATCAGGCAGTTAACGTTCTGTTTTTAAAGCTAGCTTGATTTCTTGATCTAGTTCATGCAAGCACAATGGGAGGTGCAAGATACTACAGTGCCAGGGACGAAACAAGCAGAAAGCATGGGATCAGGAATGACTTGATCTGCTTTTGTCACTAAATGCTAATTATAATGATTGTAAATGGGAATTCATTGCGTGGATTGGAACTCTTACATCAGACAATCCTTTATCTAAATTATTTTCTTATGTTTACCTAGTAAATGACTGGATGCACCTGTTGATATGCTCCTTACAATATCTTGTGAATACCCAAGTCACACAGTTTCACAATCCTGTCTGCGTTGATACTATAACAACATGTAGGTGTTTTAGGTACTACATCTGAGGTGATAGCTTGTAAACTACTCAAGCATCCTGTCTGTTGGCTTTTTAGTTTCATGTCACTAACATGAATTCATTGACGTGGAAATAAAGTCTTAAGGTATGCAAGAGTGAGTTGTGCATTTGGCTTAATTAAGTACGTATTTATCAAGATTTGCTGCATAGCCAAAATGCTGGGTTTTTACTGATGTTTGGACATTGTAAAATTTTCAGGTACTTTCAGAAGTTTGTGCTGTGTTACTTGTGACCAATTTTAACATAGCATATTGTTCTGATTTTAGAAACAGGAAAGTTTTCTAAAGCACAAGACCCAGGGCTATTAAGAGAGTTGTTGATGATGGAAGTGCATCTTGGGGTCAGAAGATGCAACACAGGATTTCACCAATTTGACCTGTTACTAAATTACAGCATTAAAGTCTTTGCTTGGGAGAATTGTGTGTATTAGGAGTGTTGAGGTTTTTTAATAGTATTTTTCTGTTGATTGTGATTTTTTTGCTTTTCAAGTTCCTCTAAGACATACAGAATCATAGAATCATTTAGGTTTGAAAAGACCTTTAAGATCATCTAGTCCAACCGTTAGCCTAGCACTGCCAAGTCCGCCGCTAAACCGTGTCCCTAAGTGCCACATCTGCGTGTCTTTTAAACACCTCCAGGGTTGCTGGATGATAGTATGTTAACTTACCATCTGGCTGCTCCCAGACCTTACATGGAAATAGATAGGAATAATCATTATGAAGATGCAAGATGAAAATAAAAGTATAAACCAGAAAGGTATATGTGAAAATTCAGCGGGAAAGTGTATTTAAAAGAAAAACACTAACAGGGAAATTATGTCCCAGAGATTGCCTGACATGCATTCAGTTTCACAGTTAAGTTTGAAGTAGCCTTTGAGTGTCTGGAGCTGGAAGCCTCTGCATGAACACAGCTCCTAGGAGAGAACTGCGGTTGCACGCTGGGCCTTCTCTCAGTGTAATATGCCTGCAGCTGGTCAGACATGACCATATCTTATCCAAACTTAAGTAATTAAAACAGGATTTTTTTCTACTTAGTAGTCACAGAATCACTGAATGGGTGAGGCTGGAAGGCACCTCTGGAGATCGCCTCGTCCACACTCCCTGCTCAGATCTGGTTGGAACAGAACAGGTTGCTCAGGGCCTTGTCTGACTGGATTTTGAGTATCTCCAGTGATGGAAAATCCACAGTGTCTTTAGGCAGCCTGTTGCAGTGTTTGAGCAGACTCACAGTAAAGAAGTTTTATCTTATGTTTAAATGGAATTTCCTGTGTTTCAGTTTCTGCCTATTGCTGCTTGTCCTGTTGCTGGGCTCTGCCAAGTCTGCCTTAATCTTCTTTAGTCCCCCCATCAGATATTTCTACACATAGCGAAAAAGCTTAATCCCTGTTGTCAACACCAGCTGTGGCAACCGGTTGTTGACCTGCGAGATCTGCCCACTCCTCCTGCAGATCCTTCACATTGTTCATGCGACCTTCTGAGGAAAGTCCTGACTGACCTGGTTTGTGCCTCTGTTATTTTCTGAACTTCTAATTTCTATTTAGGCTGGAATAAAGCTAAGTGGGCTTAAGCTGCTTCTAGTAGTTTCTCGTACGTGCTCAACTATTAACGCAGATCTTGTCTTTGCAACGGTCAGTGTTACATCCCGGTTTATCTTACAGTGAATACTATATTTAGTCATGCTTAAAGAATTAAGATTAAATAATACATGTACACCTGAGGTAATACTTATCATTTATTCCAGAATTGAAAAAAGCAGGTACTCCTGCAAGACCATGACTTATAAGAAAATATAAGGGGAGGAAGACTTTCATTGATACGTGCTTATCTAAAATCTCACACATAATGAGTAGTGTTCCAGTTCTACTTGGGATTTCTTCTCCTAAACAGCTGCTTTATCTATGTGACCTTTTTTCAGACAAATTAGTATGTTTCATTCTTGGAAGCTTATTAAACCCTTCTTGAAGTGTTGTCTTTCTGAATTTGAGCTTATTCGGTATTTTTGTTACAAAAATTAGCTGTCATTTATTAAGGGTCTGCAACAGCTTAATTGTTAACTATAGCCACTTTCCCACCTGGAAAACAAGAAACTTAAATATTTGAAATTAAGATCAGTACAATGCTTTATTTATACTTATTCTTTTTTAAATATGACTCTTATTTTGTGTCAGTACCAAGTAAAATCGAAGTGCATGTGTACCATCCTAAATTTCAACTAAATTTTCATGTTTTATACCTACATGTTGATGGATGCTTTCCTTTCTATGCTTTTTACTAGATTAAGGGCTTTTACAGTGGTGTAGCTTTATCCTAGGCTTTTCTTACTGGCTTTGCAGCTTGGATATATATCAAGTTGCAGACTAATTTTTACATCATTTTGGCTTGTGAGTGTCACCTTGTCATCTAAATCTCACATGCTGAACAGTTGTTTCACATTGTAAATTGTTTGACACAAGCTAGAATTTTAAAGTAGTTTTGTTGTTTTTTAAAGCTTTTTAAGTCATTGACTACTAATAACAATAATACTGAAGTGTTTTCTAATGCCATTGCCTTTAATGATAGCTATCTTCTGATCTTGATCTTTAATGATATCATAGGTAAATTCAGATAAGCTCTACTACACAGTAAAATTATACATACAATTACTCTGTTCTAAATCTGTTTTAAACCAGTATCTTTTTTCCTTCTAGCAGTTATTACTTATGCTACTTCTCCTTACCCTCCTCAGTTGCATTTATCTCCTTTTCTGTATTACCTTTCTAAATCAAAGGGAAAATCAGGTGCCTGAACCTTGCCACTCCTACTGCTCCCAACAGTACCTAACTCTGAGACTTACTTCCTTTAGGAAGTGAAAAGTAATGATGAGTATGCAAGTGTAAAGTCCAGTGTAATGTTTCCTTAATGCAGAGTCTGTGTGTGCTGTGCCTAAGAGGAAGCAATTTGTTGACCTTGAAGTTTTGTGGTGGTTTTGGGGAAATGGGATGGGAGGGAATAGAAGGCATGAAGGAAGAAGTGAATCATTCTTTAATTGTTGGTTTGTCTAAGCTTCTGCTACTGTCTGTACTGGCTGCCTGAGATTCACACAAGGACTGAGTTGTTGTCAGCAAAGTACCTCCTCCTGTTGGCTTTCACCATGCAACTTTCGTCCTTCTTGCAATGGGGTGGCATACCTGTGTACAATCCTTTTGAGTTTGCAGTTGGATTTTTGTGAGTTTCATGCTAGAATGGGTGGTTAATTTTTTTCTGCTTGGGACTTCTGGCAACTTAGAGAGCCTGTGTTGGGTGGTTCTTCTTTGCATTTTATTAAATTTGTTCCTGACCGTTTCAGTAGCTGCTTAACTTAGTGAATTTTTGGTATTGTTTTTGAGGTGAATGATATTCAATGATAAGTTTAACTCACAGATTGAGCTGAAACATTTAACATTAGATTCTCTTTTAATGTAGAATTGATTCATTTGACTATTGAAGCAGGACTGTCACCCTTTATTTTCTGTATGTTGGACATTGCTTGAAACAGGTGTATTCTGCTAGATGGCTTCCATGAACCTCAACAGGTTAAGCATCCTTTTTCCCATTGTAATTTGCTGGATATCTGAGATTTTGTCTACGCTTGGGATTTGGTGATTGTGATCAAGGTTCATTGTGATGTCTGTGTTGATAGGATGGGTAACTCTCACACAGTCAAGAAAATTCAGTGTACAGAATACCCTAACATGCCTGATGTGTTTGAGCACACAGAAGAGAAATGAAAGGATTCTTACATCAGTACTGCTTTTCTACAAGATCAGTGTGTAAATAAACTAGATGGTTGGACAGATTTGGGTTTCCTAAATAGACAGGATGTATTTATGTCTCTGCCAAAAAAAAAAAATAATAGAAGTTATTACCTTTCATTTTGAGAGAGCTAGCAGGAAAATAGGACAGTATCTGAAGTAATGAGATTTTACATCCTTTCTAAAACTCAATAAATACCAGATTGTAAAAATAATGCTCATTTACTAACTCAAAATAGTCATGACCTTTTTTGTTACTTTCAAATACTGTTAATCTAGAGTGGCCTTTTGTCCTTCTCTAGTTCAAAATTAAAATGGATGGTGAGGAGTACTTGTCAGTTTGTGATGTGGCATGCAAAATAAAAATAAAACTTTCTGGGAGTCTCTTCTTTACCAAGCAGGTTGGTTCGTCTTTTCACAGACTTCCTTCTCTTCAGAAGTAAATGTACTAAACCAAGCAAACAAAACCCTTCTGGCAAGCGGTCGTTTGGGACAGAGGATGGCATAACTTTTAAAAATTGCTGTGGAGCGTTAAAGACTGAATAGGAGATTTTGGGATAGCTTTTGTAATAGTTTGTCTTCGGATTTGCAGCAAGGCTGTTACTAAGCATCTGAGACATGCCTCTACCCTCCCTGCCATATGCTTTTCCTATCTTTTCTGGCCCACGCAGAAGCCACGTTACAGATAGCACAGAATAAATACTGAGAGAACAATGACATTTAAGCAGGGGTTGGCCCCTCCCAAAGGCAGCGCATGCTGGCAGTTTTATTGTCCCTTTGTGGTCCTTCCCAGCTGTGTAACTTGTGCAGGGCCTTACTTCAATGTTTCACACAAGGATCCAGCTGCTGGCAGCCATGGGTGAGGGCAGAGAGGCTCCAGGCGTTACACAGCCATGGGTGCTGCTGGGGCGTTCTAAAGAAGAAGTAATCTGTTGAGATTGACTATTGCTGACAACTCCAGCTGGTCATTAAGATTTTCTCATAAATCTGAAACAATAAAACTGGGAGTAAAGATTTTGCTGGCAGCTGCAGGCTATCTCCAATGAACTAACTTTTCCTTCTGTTAACTGCTTAAAAAAAATTAAATAACTGCTTACCTTCATAAAATGTAATATAATGACCTATATAAAATAAAGGTTATAACGGTACATGCAAGCATCATTGCCTAGCCAACAGCTCTGAAAAATGGTAATTCTGATTGGTAAAATCTGTTCCAAGTTGTAGGCTGATAAGCATCTGCATCCTCTCTTTCACGTTAAGAGTGGATTGCTCACTGTCTGGGGGGGGCAGGGAAGATCAGACTTGAGCAGGAATTAGCAGTGTAATATGCAACTAAACCCGCAAGCTTGTGGATCAGATAGCCGTTTTCATTTTAGTGAGAAAGAGGTTCTTCAAACAGACATTGTTATAATAAGAAAAGAGACACGGTACTGGAGATTCAATATATGATAGAGCAGGAAAAAGATTCATGTGGCTTGTGAGGTGCCTTTTCTGGAAGCAGGAAACCCCAAGATGAGAATGCTTAAGTAGTAGAGATGTGGAGGCCTGCAAGACAAAATTCTCTTCACAGAACAAAAATGTCCTAAAATGCTAACTATGAGTATACTAACACACACACAGGCACACCCCTGATGATTTTTCTTATAAATATATGTGTATAGTCAAGTGTTGCATAAAGATGTAGGTTTACAAGAGCCTTAGTACTGGTAAAGATGACCGTATTCACGCTAGGAGTAGCTGAGGAAGTAATTTTTTTGAACTGTCACTGCAGCTCACTCGCAGAATCAGGCTAGAACTAAGGATTTTCCAGTTCCACTCTAAACTACAGACAAACAGATTTTGTTGGTTCAGCTGCTCTTAAGGCTGGGTTTACTTTTTACTCCTGAAAATTTTGTCTGGGTAGAAGTGAAGGCTTTTAACATCAGTCTGGAATTCACACGGTTCTTACAGCCCAGTTTACCTTTGTGGCTGCAGACCATCTGGAAATAACAGGTAAAAGCAGTTAATGTAGATGCAGCAGTTGTCGTGATTTCTAGGTATGTTAAAATTAGATAAGTGGTATCCTTACAGCACATCTGCTTCCAGAATATATCACATAACCCAGGCTTGGTACTTGCATGCAAGTCACCTCTGTGTGTGTGTGTCTGTCGAGAAAGAGCCCGAGAGAAACCCGTAGGCTCATCTCTTTGTCCCCACCATCTGCACCAACCCATGGTGGGCTTTCCTCCCCATCTCCAGCACAGAGGAAGGACCCCCTTCCCCACATATATATAGTGAAACTGCATCCATATCTGGTCACAGTTCTGTTTCTAACCAACCTGAAAATTTTCCATGTCCATGAGTTGTGTTTTTCTTGAACTAAAAGCTGCATGAACAGATCTAGAAAGAGGCATGTAGTCTCTTCTGAGTAGTTATTTGAGTAACTGCAGTGAAGCAGGAGGTGGAAGGTACTCGGTATTTGCTAATATTAAGGAGAAATATGTTAATTTTCTAAAAACAGTACATGCTACCGTGTTTTTTCAGTAGTTGCTAGGAAGAAGATTAATATTCAGAATTCTGTAATGGAAAATCTTTTAGCTATTTTTACTTAAATTTGGAAAAAACACAGGCTCCTTGGTGCAGATATTTTTTTATGTTGTTCTGTGGGCATATAGCACCGCAGTATATGTCCATGCTTTGGAGATCATTCGACTTTGTGCTATCTTTGTAGTAGAAACAGAATTCTTACGATGTTATCATACAAAATATGAATTTTAATATTAAACTTAATGCTCTGCTATGACAAATATGTAAACTTGGCTTTGGTGCAGCAGTATGCACTTCCTGGAATTCTGTGCATAGCATGGTTATAAATAAGCAGCAGATTATTTGGGAATCACTGGGGCTGATATCTGGTATCATAAACAGTATCTGGGAGAAATTGTTTTCCCTGACAGACAGTTGATTTTTGAAGAATGCAATATGCTTTATTTTGAAAATTCATATCTTATTAATGAATACCAAGTATAGATCGAGCACAGTGACCAGCTCACTAAGCAAACACATACATGCTATTTAATTACTTTATACCTCATCTGTTGCCAAAATTTCATTCCTTTGACTGTTGTATATAACATTTCCAATGTAGATCAAAATGCTAGAATTCATCATGTTCAGGTAAGATACTGAAATGATCGATACGTGTAGGAATGTCAAGGTATGGTTTAAGTCTCGCTTTAAAATAAATTAATTTCAATGGGAGTTTTCTTGTATTTGTGCATGCGTATATAGCATTGGAAACATTACATATTTGTATTCATTTAAACAGGCTTTTAAAAATCTTTAGAAAGTATTCCCTTCGTTATTCAAGCTCTTAATAAGCTACAAAAATCAGTGGTTTGCGCTTCATTGTTATGTTTTATTGACTTAGTGTTACCTGGAGGCTCAGAAGCTGCCCGATTCCTCTGGACATCTGGTTGCATGAAGGCAGGCTTGGGACTGTCTTCCCACAGCCTCTCTCTTGAACAAGAAGTTGCCTGGGGCTCCTCAGTGGTTTTGTGAAGTTTCTGGGTTGTTGGGGTTTTTGCCATGTTTTTAATGCTTTCATCACAGGAAGGACAGAAGGAATCTTAATCCCAGTCGCTAGCACAGTGAACTGCTGTTGCAAATGACAATCATAATCAATGAGTAGATTAGATTAGCTGCGGAGCTGACTTCCAGCACGTCCACATCACAACTGTGTGGGAAACCTCATATAGCTCCGAAGATATTCTTGCTAGATATTGCCCAAAGTCATACCGTGTGCATCCAGTTAGGTTAAGTGCAAGCACGTTGATGAAAATCTTACCAGAAAGGTAAACTGTTTATAAAGGGGAAATTGGAATATTTTTCTGGTGTCTGCACAGCTTCTTCTGAATATTGTTGGTCGAGTCACTACTCCTTCTCTTTACAGCATTTGAGAGCGCCTGGGCCTGGCAGCGCAGCCCAGTACTCTGCTGCTTGTGGTCTTATTCTCATTATGAACTATATTTTGATGGGCATGACTTGATTCATTTTCATTGTGTGAGTACTGTCACATTTCACGGTACTTTATGATACCAGTCAGCTACTCAGACACATGGCATTATAAGGTAATGCCGTGCTAAGAGACTGAAAGGAATCTCTCCATGCAGTGCCTGACTATACTGCCTGTGGTTTTTATTGATTTTATTTGCGGGTTGCCCTCTATTACTTACCAGCAGGGAAGATCAACTGATCCATGTGTATGTGATTCAAACAGGGAGATGGCCTACATTTTTGGTTTGCACAGGGATCTGTTGAAGTTGGATGGTTAGTAACAGCTGCATTTTAAAGAGAAATCGCCCCTGAGATTTAGGTTGATTGACAATAAAAAGTACCAGTGCAACTCTTCAGGTGAACCTGTTAATCATAAAAATTGTTAAATGCTAAGCTAGGTTTTAGGTGTCTATAAGTGATAAAGATAACACATGAGCAGTGCTTTAAAGTTGTAATGTATTTAAAGAAATCACAGTCCATTCAATACGCAAATATTTTCAGCTAGAAATGTTATATCTAGTGTAACTGAATATACAGATTGAATGGACATCATTGTTTGAGAAAATTGATGAGAGCTCTTTCTTTCGAGGCTTTATTGAGCTGCAAAATGAGCGATAACAGCACATATTTTCCTTCTCAGAGTCTATCCTTAGGTTTCTCTACCTCTGCTAATATTTCATGTTCCTTTTCTTCTGTCTGTCCTTGTAAGTGGATTGCTAGAAGTGCACTGAGATACCCTGTGTGAATTTTTATGTTCTTTAAAGTGGTAGGTATGAATGGGTGATTAGGCCTCTGCACGCAGTCCAGTCTGAGCATTTTCAGGAATCACTGAGTATTGCAAAGATCAAATAGGTCTTTTAACTTCTAGACCTTGAAGAGCTCTTTGTCCTGTGATCTTCATAGTTGTAAAATGGATAGAGGGAATATAGTTGGTAGAGTTATGAATAATGGTTCAAATACCCAGTAATAAAGGTATATTAGATGGAGACTGGGTCCTGCTGTCAGCTTGTCAGTGGTTACCTCTGTGGGAGATGGTACCTTGGCTTGTTTGCTCTGAGAGAAGGTGGTGATCAAACAGATAGTGAAGAACATGCAGAAAAGTAGTGTCTATCACTTATATATGGGTATAACAGTGCATAAGTGATTTTTGATGACACTGTGTGGCCCAAATGTTGGCATAACCACATCCACGTGTTTAACGTGAAGCAGGGAATGAACAGTCAAGTCTTCAAGTGGGAAACACAGGATTACTCAAAAGGCTGGTTAATAAGGGTGTATAATTGTTCCTCACAAAGTAAGCATTCTGAATTAATGGGACAGCATACTTAAAAAAAAAAAAGTTCTAATACCAAATTTTTATTTTGGGGAAAAACGTTTGTGATTCATGCAGTTCTACTGTTGCTGTTTGGATGTTGGGTTCCCCTCCCTTCCCTGTCTGATGTGCATATGAGGTTTTCCTTAAAAAAAAAAAAGAAGAAAAAAAAGAAAAAGTCACCAAGGTTTGACATGAACATCTCAATGACATGGTGAACAGTAATTTCACTCTACTTTGTAACATATGTGGAGACTAATTCACAGAAGGAGTAGATTATTACTTTGTGCTTTGACTTATGCATGGGCTGTCAGAGGAAATAGAATTTAATCAGTACTTAACATACACACTGTGGACTAAGAAGCTGGTTTGGAGCACAGAAAATGCTCTGCTGAAATAGATAAATTATAAGAGCAGATAATGTGCAACAATAAAGGGATAGAAACCATTAATTGCTAAAATAATGGTTACTCAACCATCTTTATTTTGGCTTCATTGACTAGATTGATCTTTATTAATTTTTGCTTTCCTGATGTAAAATTACTCCTTTTTCTGCCTTTTCTTTCTATTTGACAGACTAGAGACGACTTCCTGGGTCAAGTGGATGTGCCACTTAGTCACCTTCCGGTAAGCAGTGCTTTTGTTTCAGTGTGCTCTTTTTTGTCATCGCCAGATGTGAAAAACCCTGATGTGATGTAGAATTTATTTCCATAAGTAGTACAGTTAAATTTTCTTAAAGCAAGCATTCCCAGCATAGTATTAGAGGCTTAAAGAAAAATGTTGTGAACAACAGAGCCCCCACCGTGCACAGGAATTGGGAGAAATGATTCCCTTTGCAGGGACAAGGAAGACAACCAAGAAGTTGTTCTCTGGTATCTGTTAAATTTCTCAACATCCAGGATTCATTTCTCATCCTGATTATTTCTTAAAATCCTTGTCTGGTCTGAGACAATTCATGAATGACATGTGGCAATAGACTGGTTGTTTCTCACTTCACCGTTGGTGATCATTGCCCTATTATTCTTCTGGCTTTTTCCTTTCCATGATTTTCCCTTACAGTTGAAACAGTTGTGTTCTACCTTAGCAAACTCAATTTACTCCAGAACCTTTGTTAAAACAATGAAAAAAAACACATTTTGGGGGTCCGATTTGTCTGTGTGGTTTCTGTCTAAATAATATGCTGTTAAGGTTATGGGATAGTAGTTCTGTCTGGGAAAGGGGTTAGTACATTTTGATACTACTTCAAACCTTGTAAAGCCAATAGCCACAGACCGAAACCAGATAAACTGCTGAACCAGCATGACAGGGTCTTAAGAAGTTACAAAAATTTAGTTCTTCTGAAAATGTTATAAAATTACTGATCTTCCTAGCAAATTTGAGTAAAATTACTGGGTTTATTACTCATTGAAAGTAAACTTATTTGAAGGAATCCTAAGTAATAATGGAATTATTGAGATACTCATGAGGCCACAGTACGTACAAAAACATTCATTAGACATTGACATTAGGCATTATTGATAATAATAATTATGCAAGCTGTGATATTGCCAGAGCATACATTATAGCTTTTAATGTGCGTACAGATAACTTTTAATGTCTATACAGGTAGAAATAGATTTTTTTTTCTCTAAGAGGCATGAGGTGCCTATTGCCCTTCCTGTGTGATAGGAAAGTATGTATTTTGGATGTTTTTCCAATTTTGAACAACTTAAATACATTACATGCAAAGAAATATGAATGAAGTAACTTAGAAAAGCTGATACTTGGAGGGTTTTCTATTTTTTTAAGAGTTTAAATATTTGGCTTAATGCCCGCTTTCAGTGTCCTTTATTTACAGATGTTTTCTGAAACACTAAACATACCATTATATGGGTACCTCGGTTTGTTTTATACAGATAGGTAAAGTGATAGTTACTAAGATATGACAACTTCACGTCTGGCGTCTCTGTTACATGTAAGAGATGAGCCCTGAGATGTCTGGAGCACATCAGCTGAGAGCTGCCGCACCACTGTGTTGTGCCAGCATGTGCCTGGCTGGTGGCTTTGTCTCGTGTGTTATGAACTCTGACTGGGAGCGGTTATGTTCTCAGTAGACGTACTGCAGGTGCAAATCCAGGTTTTGTAGGTACTGACATTGCTGTCTTCTGGGTATGTCGTTCAGTGCATGTTTCTGTAAGCAGTGGTGTTTGCTT
This sequence comes from Elanus axillaris, assembly GCA_026212715.1. Classification (NCBI taxonomy): domain Eukaryota; kingdom Metazoa; phylum Chordata; class Aves; order Accipitriformes; family Accipitridae; genus Elanus; species Elanus axillaris. Next base: position 82,032,754 of record JANZLQ010000079.1, on the reverse strand, counting down.
GGGCGGACCCCTGCCATTTATTCACACCCTCTCGTTGCCTGCTTGATTATCCTGGGTCTAATGCTCACGTGGTGAACTAGTTCTGTGTTACTGATAACTAGTTAATTTTGGATGGTTTATTTTTTAACTCGGACTGTTTCCTTTGTCCGGTTTATGAAATGGCCATGTAAACAGCTGTACTGGCCTTGGTGCAGGAATAATCACCAGAGGGGAGACTCTGAAAGTTGACACCGCTGCTGAAAGACATACCCATGACTTCAATTAGTGACTTGCATTAGTGTTGGTAGTAGTTACATAGAGGTAACACACTGCTAGTTTGCATCAGGTATGCATGGGAAGGGATGCACATCTGTCATCAGAGAAACCTTTTGTGCAAAGAAACAGCTGGTATAGGTAAGCTGAATTAAGCTTCATTTTAGCAGATTTGCTTCAGCAAATGCATGGAAAACCAAAAGTCTGCAAGTACAATGTGGTATATTCGTTATTTTAGCTAAAATTGAATTCTTTGCTAGCAGTAAGAGTTCTAATAGCAAATAATTAAAAGTAATTGACACCGTGTTTGAATCATTTTATTGTCAACAATCAAACATTTGAGGTGTCTGATTTGAGGGTGGTAATGTTTTCTCTATTTGTTTTTTGTTTCTTAGTAAATGGAGGGTTTCTAAGAGTAGAGCTTGTTCCATAATTCTATAAAGCTCCAGTTGTCTGTTTTCTTCCTAGCAGCCAAGATTCTGCATGGTCTTCACACAGCAAGCAAATTTACAGCCTAAATTAAATGGAATTTCTATTTACTGTATAATCAAGGGTGGGGTTCTCCTCCTTTAATTCTATGAGCATAGAGTTGACATAGCGCTGGCTAGCTGTAAAAGATGATGTGAAATTCCATCTTCAGGTTTTCGTAGATTGTGCATACAATATGTCCACGGAAGGATGCTCCACATTCAGAGACTAGTGAATACTATCCTAAATGTAATCATAGTCCAATAAAGACAGTGGCAGAATTGTTACTGACTCCAGTACGTTCAAGCTTTCACTGCCAGACTTTGTCACTGAAGAAGTCCAAGGGAGAGGTCTGTGCCTTTGCTTTCAGTTGATGGGCCCACAGCAAATCTGTTTCTATTGGAAACTGCTGAAAAGGCCAAAGACCCTGTGCTTGGTTGGAGATTCTGCAGGGATGCTGTAGGGAAAAAGAAAAATAAGTAAAAATCAAGATTTTTTTGAAATTATATATGTGATGTTGAGTATTTCACAAGGAATTATTTTACACAGAGCCTGCCATCAAGAAAGGTGGAGTGGTGGAACAAAAAGTGTCCATGTGACATTCAAATTTTATGAAGCTTGAAGTTAACCTCAGTTTGTACCCCCAGCAGATAAAGTCTATACATTGCTTAGAAAACTTACTTTACATGATGCTAGGTATATGCCTATAGTGCTACCACCCCATGCTGTAAAAGCTTCAGCTAAAATGATTTTCAAAGATAAGTGAAAATGAATTCTTTCTCTCATGGGTAGATTTGCATGAGTTTCAGTTTTTCAATATTGCCCTATGGTCTTTCTCCCCCCCCAGTAGAAAAAAATCCAAAGTGAACTTTACAGAAAATGTTTATGCCAAAAAAGCATTTATTTTGTCTTCTTGTATTCATATTGTACTTTACCCTATGCTTCAAAGCTGAATTCAATCACTGACAAAAGAACCACCATTAGAAGGTCACAGGGCACAAACAGTATGAAATACTGCAGTTGCTTTTCCACTTCGTTGTAAATAGTGAAAAATAAACTTTATACTTCACAAAGTCTTCTAGTAAATTCTACATATATAAATACGTATGTATATATGTATACAATGATTATTTTATGCTCAGTATAAGTGGATGACTAACATTGTCTGGATGTAGGTAATATTTTTTAAATGTTGTACATGTTAATATTACTCACTTCTGTGAACTTGGAGGAGGCTTTTTTGTATTTGAACAAGGGAACATGGGAATGGTGGAAGTTATTAAAAATGTTTACATTAGAATAAGATGTCAATTTTAGTGTGACTTTTGCCATTTGTGCCTGAATTTGACTTCTTGCTATTGATGGATGTTATTGTAGGAGGAAATTGGTTTTATAGACTTTCACAGTGATGCTTATTTATATATGTCTGTTATGGTTGATCTTAAGTCATAATGATGCTGTTGTCTTATAAACTATAGTAGCTGAAAAAATATGATGGAGTGATCAGAAATGTATTCTGATGAAAAATAGATCATTCCATTCTCATGAGCTGTATTGTGTAGTTATTACTTTATCTGTACTTGTATGTGTATTTCCATTTATGTGGAAATCCATATGCACGGACATTGTCTAAATAGCATGTACATAACTGTAGAAAAAGTCCTTCACTGTTAAGCGACATGTGTCCTGCAAAAAATATACTACGAAATATAAAATGATGAGGGACATATTAGTGTGTGCCTATTTTGCAGAGTCAGGTAGTATTTTGAAGTTACTTTTTAGTAAACATTATTTTTAACAACTAAAAATCATTGGCAAGATTTGAGGTAGATCTGTAGACACGGCACACGCTTTCCGTGAGTTGTTTTGAGGAATTTGCAGCTTTTTGTTTTCCTTTAGTATTCTGTAGGAAGAGAACAACTCTCCTCTCCCTGGGGACTTACGTAGAACATGAGTGTGCATATCTCTTTCTAGCTCATATTTGGGTGGAATGTTAAACTTTTTCAAGTTGTTTTAAAGGCTTCTACTGTCTTTACATAGAAAATCCAAGATTGTAAAATTTTCTGGATCAGCTACTTAACTGCCATTGATGAATAAAATCCTTTATGCTAAGATGATGAAATTCTGCAGTCCAGAACTTCCCATTTCATTTTAGGCTCACTAGAAAGTGAATGTGATACCTGTACAAAATGCTTCCTCACCCCCCACCCCACCCCCCCCATCATCGCAGAAAATGTCTTCAGTTCCAGAAGCCACTTTTTTCACCAAATATTTCCGCTGGGAACATTCACAATATGTATCTCAGAACAGTCCTTCTTTCAATAGCAGTAACGTAGCAGTGTCTCCACAGGGTGCTCACCTACCTGCCCGTGAGTGTGTTCTCATACTCTGTTATAATTAGTTGCCTATTAGTTACATGCTTATTAAGGTGTTTGTACTGATTTGATGCTCAGGGAAACATACTGTATATCTTTATGTTCTAATCAATATTTTCCTCATTGATCCTTCCAGTACCTTAATAAGAGACATCATGGTGTACTTGTTAACAAGTGTTTGCTTTGTCATTCTAGCTGTACTGCTGATTTGTTTGTCAAAATCTTGTCTTCTCTAATACTATCTAATCGCTATCTACAAAATTTTGTTATTTTATACAGCTTCCTATTTTATGTAAGTTACTTACAGTTGAGTACTAAAAAGCAGTACTTCTTTATCATGCATGCTTTGATGTCGTGTTGTTTTGGTTAAAATCTACTCTCTCTGAAAAAAATGGGAAGTCTGTTTCTCACAGATTAAGTGGACACTCAGTGCAGGAAGAGCCTTGCAGAATAAGAGTTCAGTCAGTGGAAAGAAAGTCTGCGTGGTATTTGATATAGTAGCTGAGATAATGAGTAAAGATTGATTTTTAAGTTCTCATTTATTGACTTTGAAATGCAACAGACAACAAAGTGTTTAATGAATAATAGTCTGGGAGTTAGATTATTATTCTGTGTTTAGAAAGGTTTAGTTAAAGAATTGGACTCGAGAAGTGTTCCTATATGTAGGGCTAAGGCTGGGAAGGGATTTACAGGTATACTATAATTTTTTTTAGTGGATGGCAGATAGATGAAACATTCTGAGGAGAACCCACTAACTTTGTGGTCATTTTGAGAAAGTTTGGTGTTAATCTGAGGTACTAGATCTCTAGTCTTACTGGAGTGTGTATGATAACGTGCTTACTCTTTCAGTGTAACACAGTTCATTCTTCCTATTTTGTCAGCCCAAATCGTACGATTGGTTAGAATAAAGTACCCCAAACAGTCAACAGATGAAGTATGTATACGGATTTCTGGTTCTCTTATTAACCTTGTGATTTTTAAATTCCTAGTTTTGTACCTATAGCATCTGTGTTCTCGCAGACATGAAGGATGTAACTTACATGATAAGAAAGCTGAAATTTGCAAGATTTAAGGCTTTATGAAACTTACAACTAAATGGAAATCAGAAGATGTAATCTGCCAGCCTGATAATATTACTTATGTACATCATAAACGATTTTGAAGTCTTAATTATTTTTAAAAGTCTCAACTCCTTTGAAATAAAAAATGAAAGCCAACTGAGGAGGACTTTTATTTCATCACTTTCTAATGTGCAGCAAAAATACTGCTTTGAAATAGATGCAGTCTTTTCTGACACTGCTGTTGGATGACTGGAAGAAGTTGGAAGGGGTCTGTTTAGTTGGTCTTTTCCACCTTTTTCCGAGTTGTGAAGGTTGGGATCGCTTACCCATCCCTGGTATTTCCAGTGACATCTAGCGGAGTGCTGCGGCAGCTGGGTATTAGCAGCGAGCCGTAACACTGGTTTAGAGGTCTGCCTGCTCTAACTTCGTCATGTAAACGTCTTCTCTAGCGTTTCTACTGCATCTGTGATGTGAACGTTCTTTATATGTCTCTGTACTTGTGGGAAAGCCCTTTAATTTGCCATTTTCTTAAATGCTTGTAGACTGAAGACCCAACCATGGAAAGGCCATACACATTTAAGGATTTTCTTCTCAGACCAAGAAGGTGAGGGGGACAACCTTTGTATTTTAAAACATTTCTTACTTGAAGGTTTGTTATTTGCAACTATTTAAGGGTTGTTAAATGAAATGTACCTCCTTGTCTTCTAGCCACAAATCTCGGGTAAAGGGTTTCTTGAGACTGAAGATGGCTTATATGCCTAAAAATGGTGGCCAAGAAGAAGAAAACAATGATCAAAGGGATGAATCTGAGGTAAGGCTTAATGCTTGTGGAAGCATTCGAGTTATCAGAGATTGAAGTACAGTTGTAGAAAGAGTTGCACCTTGAAAGATAAAACCCTGGTAGCAGTGTTAGTACCAGCTTACTCTTTTCCCCTGCTCCAGCTTTTTTTTTTTTTTTTTTTAAACTGTAACAGTGTTTTCTCAGCCATTTCAAGTATTTCGAAGGATTTCAGCTGCCATAGTGAATTCTAAAGTTGGTCTGACAGTTTGTGAGCAAGTAGAAGTGGAAGTCATGCCAAGTAGAATTCAGAGAGACTATGCAAGTAATTTATAGGCATAATGGTCTACATTAGGTACCTCTTCTTCAGAGGCCATTTCAAAATAGGTGTTAAAACATTTTTCTTTATTTTCTCAGCAGCGTTGACTTTGCAGAGAATAAAGCTCATGCAAGCACAGCTGGTGTAAAGACTTCTCAGACTCTTATCAGCCATCATTCATGTTAAGAATTAGCTGCAATTACGGCTGTCAAAGTGAATGTCAGCCCGAGTTTGCCTTACTTACTAATTGTGTGTAACAGTCATCTGTAACTTGAGAATGAGGGCTCTCATCCCAAGCCATACATCTCTGAGTTCAAAAGTTAGCAGCTGGATCTCTTTGACTTCTTCACTGGGAATCTGCACCTAGCCACCACTAGAACAAGCAACCACCCAAATATGTTTGTGAATCCCTGTTGTAATACACTGATGGGATTTTAGGTTTTAAAATCCTGTAATGACAGATTTTATTCTATTTCTCTATGGTTTACATTCAAGTAATTTTGAACTTCTCTTTGGAAGACTTTCAGAATCTGCACCTATAGGCCAATGTAAGAAACAATTAAATAACTTCTCTTTAACTTGAACTTTAATATTTTAATTTTTTTTCTTCATTCTAAAGCATGGATGGGATGTGGTTGATTCCAATGACTCCGCATCTCAACGTCAGGAGGAGTTACCACCTCCTCCGCTGCCTCCTGGATGGGAAGAAAAGGTGGACAACCTCGGGCGGACTTACTACGTCAACCATAACAACAGGACTACTCAGTGGCATCGACCAAGTTTAATGTAAGTGGCAATGCAGTGCAATGTTTTGTGGATGTGAGCAAAATTATCAATAAGGGTAGTGAATTTTTCTAACATAATAATTTTAAATTTACAAATTCAAGGCTGGAAAAAGTCTTAAGCAAGACTTTTACTAAGCAGTTTATAAAGGCACACTGTTCTTTTCGGTAACAGATTAATCATGATTTTGGTTCTGTGCTATGTATCTAAAACTGTATTCATGGGAAAATTTTCACAGATGTGCTAGTAAATTGAGAATGAAATTCTGGATATCTTCAGTTAAAAAGGAAACTTCTTTTTTTTTTTTTTTTTTTTTTTAAAGAATGAAAGAGACTTCCCCACCCCCAGCAAATCACATATTCACATAGGTATTCTGGGAAATTCTAGGAAATCTGAAGGGGTCGGAGGGAAGTCAGTGCATTGACAACATACCTTAGAGTATTGGGAGATAGATATGAAATTTTTCAGTAAGTAATTTAACAGGAATAAATTAGTTACTTCTATAGAGACTTGAAAAGGTAAGGGAAAAAAAGTCAACTCTTAAGTTTTAATTAAGTTAAAGTGATTAACTTGATGAGATCCTGATTGTTATTCAGTGTATAGACTGTATAGACTATGTACACTGGTTGTACCAATCTGGATTTCCTGTTCAAGCCTTAATTATATATTTCTTATAATTAGATTTATAAAGCTGTGGCAAGATTACATTTTTAAAAGTATGTATAACTGACAGTGTTAAGAGTTATACTGAAATAATGTATTAGTTAAACATCCTGCATTATTTTTATGTAGCAAATATTCTTCCACTATTGCTTATTACAACAGTAATGGTTATTCTGTCTTGAATATTCATAACCATAGCTAAATTACACAAATATGTTGTCCTTATTTAAGGGACTCTTTGTTCTTGTCTGATGTGTTTACCATAGTTAAAATTGAATTAAATTTTGTTCTGTATGTTTTGAACTATTTACTGTTGAACTATTTGAGCCATTTACTAAGCAATGTGTATTTTGTCAAATCAATCTCATCAACTGCTATCATTTATGATTGATAACGGTCAACAAGTGTCTATAAAAAAGCAGGTTTTATAAATTATTTTATTTAGAACCTCCTTGTAATCTGATTATGCTAAATGAAGTAAATAGTACACGGATTCAGAAATGTTTGACTGGCAGATACCAAAAAGTAATCAACACTAGAAAGCATCATCATCAGATGGGTGTATAAAATGAAGGCCTCAGGGGTTTGCTTTTAGCTAGGTATCATCACAGGTAGTTTGGAAACAAACGCATAATTACAACTGATAAACTTTATGCATGACACCAGTCTTTGTGAAGAGTGAAGACTTTAAAATTATGCTGTTTAGCCTTTAAATTCTATGAATTTATGAAACCACTAGGAGCAGAAGGTCTCATGAGGTTGAAAGTAGGAAAACCTCTCAGTTTTAGGCCAGTAACTCAGATGCGAAGTTGGTCATAAAAGAAAATCATTGACTGCTGTACAGTCCATGTCTGCAGTTGGAACATGATAGTAGCTCATTTCTCATAGTTCTTTAAAATGTGCAATGATAAAATAATTGCACGAAGAAGTTTTTCCTGAACATAACTATCTTTCAAAGATACATTCCCTCATCCTGAAGGAGAGGTTCAAATACAATACTGCCTTCTAACAACATGTGCCCATCGAGTAACTGAAATATAGATTTATATCTAGTTGTGCACACTGAGAAGTTCCACAAGACAGGCAGGTCTCCGTCAAGGTCACTGGGGTATTTTCTGCTTCCACCACTGCCAATGTGAGCCACGCTAGTGGATGCAGCCAGTTCAAAAAGTTATCCATACCGCAACAGCTTGCATTTGCTTTGGCTATTGCAAAAATGAAAACAGTAGTTGCAATAAAGACAGGGGAAGAGGTAAAATCCCTGTGTCAGGAATGATTCTGGTCATCACAGGAAAGGATGAGTAATGATGGGTTAGTATATTTGAGTGTGGACTTCCATTTCTGCTCAGCCAACTGTGATGTATTAAGAGTGTTAATTTCCAGTGGTACATGACAGGTACAAGTTAATTCTGGGTACATTCTGACTGGACACGAGGCAAATTTTTCACGGTGAGAACAATCAGCCATTGGAATAATCTCCCCAGGGAAGTGGTGGATTCCCCAGTATTGGATGCTTTTAAGTTTCGGCTGGACAGGGTGCTGGGCCATCTTGTCTAGGCTGTGCTTTTGCCAAAAAAGGTTGGACCAGATGATCCTTGAGGTCCCTTTCAACCTGGTATTCTATGATTCTGTGACATTTGTGAAGTGCAGTTTTATTTACTTTGGCCTGAGGGATTAAGCCATCTTCTGTTTATGAAGTCTGACATGCAAAAATAATGATTTTTATAAACAAAAGCATTAATGAGTTTTTTGGAAACAATGGACAAAATAAGTCGTTTAGTTTAACGCTTTCTTGTTATTTTCTTCTTCACATTCTTTTATTTCCCTACTATCCAGTGATGTGGGATCTGATTCAGATAACAATATCAGACAAATAAACCAAGAAGCAGCCCATAGGCGGTTCCGCTCTCGGAGACACATTAGTGAGGATTTGGAACCAGAACCTATGGAGAGTGGAGACATTCCTGAGGTATGTAAAGGTCTTGGGTTTAAGAAGTTGGCTAAACTTCAAGCTGATGTGTTTCTCATTGTAAGCTAATTACTGTACAACATAAATAGTTGTGGGTTTACATGGTGTGTGTGGAAATTGCCTTAGTAGAATACCAGTGACACAATACAAATCCTAAACAGAGCTATACTTTCAAGGTCCCATGCATATTGTGGGTGCCTGATAATGTATGCACGATACTACACAAGTGCTGGGAGAAACATTTATAATTCCAAGCACTGCTTGTTAAATATATGTTAATAGAAACATTTTCAATACTGTGCTTTGAATAACATTGGAATAAGTTGTGAAAAGAAGGGAAAAATACTGGTCAGAACTGCCATGTACTTCAATTTTCTTTAGTTTCTCGATTTAGAGGAAAGAGCAGCATGTTTTTTTGTTTTTTTTCCCCAAAAAATACTTGGTTTTAGTTAGAATTCTTACCAATCAGGTGAGTTTTTGTTTAATTTATGGCTAGACAAAATAAATTAAATTTGGCAGATATTTGTAGGCCTAAGTGAGAGTTTGTGCAAAGTCTAATCCTATTCAACTTTAAGGAATATTTTATTACGTGAATCACAGCCAAAATTCTTTGTGAAAGCTAGTTTTGGCTCACTAAATGTTATTCAGAGCAACAAATAAGTTGCTTTAACTATTGTTGCAGTCATCACCTGTTAGTATTTGATTTGCAGATTCTAATGAGTACTTTCTATTATGCATTTTATTCTATATTAAAATTAACAGTTGTTTCTTAAAAGTTGTTAGTAAGAGTGGAGAATTAGTTACATTTTGAACAAAATTTCAAATTTAATTTATTTAATGGGAGCTCTTTTTCATGCATCTTTTCATGTACCTCAATTTCTGTGTTGAAATATAAAGCATTGTATCATCATCAACATGAAGACCGTTTTGAAGTCAACGTGAAAACCATTTTTCCCTGTGTGACTACTTCACAGAGTAGAACGTTTGTATGTTCTAGGGACTGGTTTATTTTGTTAAAGATTAAGGCTGATTATCACACCTGTGTTTGTCACAATGAGGTGGTCACATAGAAGGCAAAGGGAAAGAAAACTCGGTCTGTCTTTATAAATATTTAACATAGTTTTTTCTGTTTCGTTAGCCTTGGGAAACCATTTCAGAGGAGGCAAGTGCAAGTGGAGATTCCTTAAGCTTGTCATTGCCGCCTCCTCCTGCATCTCCAGTGTCCCGTACCAGTCCTCAGGAGCTATCTGAGGAACTGAGCAGAAGACTTCAGATCACTCCTGATTCCAATGGGGAACAACTCAGTTCTTTGATTGTACGTGACATGGTGCTCTTTCCATATAAAACTCTATTACTGTAATCTTCTGTTAATATAACATAATCTGAATCATACATAATCATAGTCATAATCTAAGCATACAGTAAAAATTATCTTCCAAAAAATGCATAATTTCACCATGAAGCAAACTGCCTTGAACAACAGGATTCCTCAGCTTATGTTTAAAGCTTTCTGCTGTGTGAGTTTAACTTCTGACTCTGCTACTGTTATACGTTTAGTGAAACAAAATATGTAATACTAGAGAGTATCAAGCTAACAATTTCCAAAAGAAAGAGGAAAAACTGCTAATGCTCTTTCAGTCATCGTCCATTTTATGACGTGGTAATTTTTCTTAAGTTCAGTATTTTAACTATGCATGTTAATATTAAAACAGATACTTTCTTATATTAGGATTTTATAAAGCCCTCATAGTTTACTGGATCAAATATCGTAAGACTAACAAAGGATTAGAATTGGAAGTAGGTAGTTCTGATTAAACCCTCCACAAATTTGTAAAGGGCTAGTCTGGGAAAAAATTTGTCTCTCACCATAAGAGTTTACTTGAGGTAAAACCAAAAAATGTTCTCTGTATTTGTGTTACCCATTATTTTGTCAGACCGATGATACCACAAAAAATTAAGGATAATACACGTGGAGGTGAGGGAATTTCTTATGTCTCTAAGAAAACAATTGTAAGTATTAAACAGAACATCATTGCTGTGATATATTCATTTTTATATTCTTGGTATATGCCATCAAGGTGCCTTTGCAATTCAAGAGATAAGAAATTGTATTTACTCTTGTTCTGATAAAAGAGAATCTTGCTTATGTGCAAGGTTTTTCACAAAGACCCTATGCAATAGGTATCTTACAATGACTTGAATGTTAGAGGCTAGTTAGCAAATCATAGTTCTGGTGGCTAACCATCTGCATAAAGAGTCACTTGTGCTTTTGTAGATAACTGCAGATTTTAGCAGACCTTCACTTGGAGGGCAGGAGGTTAATCAAATCATTTCAGCAGCGAGATCAGGGTCCATTTTTTTTTTACACTAACAATAATAGATAAATTGTATAGCTGCAAAGTTACCTTAATCAAAATAATTCAATAACGATATTCCTATAGAAACTAGCTCTTTTATGAGCTATTAAGTAATAGCATCTTTCTTATCAGTGCAATAAAGTTTATCATCAGACCACACTTGGAAAGTAAGAAATTGTCACAGCATTTAAAACCTCTGTTACTGTGCATTATGCAGCATAAGAGTGTTGGGATGCTTAAAATAACAGGAAAAACCAGACAATGAAGTTACTCTTAAGATGCCTTGCTTGCTGAGGCACCCAGAAGCCTGCATATACAGAGTGAGCGGATCAGCAGTGTTTCGTGTGTAGCCCCAGCATATCTGTCAAGGCGGCTCATGGCACTGAACTGTGCTTCCCACAGCTCTGGCCTCTGTGAGGACTCACTGGCCTAATCAGCACTTGAGTCTGAGCTGCTTCCACGTGAGTGAACAGTGCTTACCCTGGGGTAATCAATCCTCCCAATTTGGAGGCTGACAAGCACAGTACAGAGACATCCAAGCGCTTCATTTGGATTGAGCCAGGTGGGCAGGAAAAGTTCGGCATTTCCAGCTGAACACAAGCTGTAATCCATGTGCTCAGGTATGTCCACGTGACATTTCCTCTTGATCCAGATTCCTGAAGGCTTATGAGATCACCTTCATGACTTTACATGGAGGAAGCTTGGTTCCAGGGTTCTTCCCAAACCCACCAGCTCTAAACTGGCTTTTACGTAAAGCTGGCTCAGGTCTCCAGGTTGTGGGCTGAAACTAGAAGCCCTTACAGTTGCATTTCCCCAACAGCATGCCTGACCTTTGTTTTACACAGAGACAGCTCCAATGTCTCTACATCCATACATAGTTCATCTACAACATGGCTAAATTGCCAACAGATAGTTGAGGAGTGATTGTTAGTGTGTTAAAGTATTTTGTCACTCTCCTCGTCTATCTATGTAATGCCAGAAAACACTTCAGCCTTGCTGGTCAATACACTTGTCAGACAAATCCTTTCATGCTAATCTTTAGCATAACATAGAAGCAAGAATTACATATTTTTTCAAATATTTTTTGTAAACACTGATCTTTTAACAGAATGTGCTCTTAGGACTGATGTTTTCAAGTAAGAGTTGGAGTTTCTGATATGTCTTTCAAATAGTTTGCTTCATGGTGTTGCTTTGTTATCTTTCAGTGGTGCATAAGGGTGCCCATGTGAGTGGTTATAAATAGGCTAGGTCATTTGCTTGTTTGTTAGTGCATTCATACTCGTAACATTAACATCCAAAAAAGGATAATGCTAGTTACTCTTTGATTAAAGATGAGGTATCAATTATGCAAAATAGTAAGTTTCAGTATTACCCAAGGCTCGTTTCTGCACATGAAACTTAAAACCTCAATCAAACCACACAGAAAAACTGTGTGAGAAAATGCATTTGAAGTGAAATGCTATTTGATTGATCTTATTGAATACTGTAGGAATACTGTATTTTATTGAATACTGGTCAGCCCTGCAGTGGTCAGCCAGTTGGACTAGATGATCTTTGTAGGTCCCTTCCAACTGAAATACTCTGTACATAGCTTTCTTTGTTGCCAGCTGTCATGATTACAGTATTTGTTGGTTTGCAGTATTTTTGGTTGGGGTTTTTTTTTTTTCATTATATGGGATTTGTTATGAGAGAACAAGAAATGATTGCTGATGCTATGCCTAGTGCCTTCTAGATGTCTTGGTACCAGCTATGGAGATGTTTTGAAATTACTGTAATACTGACGTATTCCTTATGTTGGGCTACACCTTGTAGAATGGGTATTAATTCTAGAAGGCAATGGATGCTAACTGATGTAGGCAGAACATTAGCTCCTTCTTAAATATAAAGAATATTATCATGGCACGTTAGTTCCTTCTGAAATGTTTTTTTAATTGGATAGCAAACACCTTGTTATTAAGAAGAAGCAGCTGAAATTATCTTTAGCTGTCTTCCTTGTAATTTTGGGATGTGAAAAAGCCTCTGTGGCTGCAAGTCCTAAAAACAATGCTGTAGCAAGTGGAAAATGTAATTATTGATCCTTGTCACTTCTTGGGTGTTGTCCCTTTATAATCTGAGCGTGTACCATATGGAATGGAATGCAGTCACTTGACACCACTGTGCTTTATCACCTTATTTTTGATAAATTTCACAGGTTTGTGAGGAATTACATTTTAGTATCAAGCAGACATGCTAGCATATCTGCTTTTTTTAGGGCTTTTTTGTTTCTAATTCATGATCATGAAGGATGTTCTTGTGAAGTTCAAAAACTAAAAGGCAAAGAGGAAAACTAAGACTTGAATTTTTTAAAAAGAAATACTGTAAATTTTTAAGTAAATAATTTTCTAAGACTTTGAGGTCTCATCCATAGTATTTGATTTTGGATTAATTTTTTTAATGCCTAATTTTTGTCAGTAATGCATGCCATCTGTGGATTTCACCGCGAAGTAATGAAACCAAGGTGGAGCATTCACTCCCTGGAGACCTCTATTACAGTACAGTTTTCATTGTAATGTCTTTTTTTAAGAGAAGTGTCATCTGCTTACTTTTTGTCTAAGAAACAATGTTCTTAGCTTAATTGCTAAGATTTTTTTTCCATCTGTCTTAAATTTTTTTCTTGCCAGACAAATCGGCTTGCTTTTATGCTAAGGTTTCCCATCACTTGTACTTAAAAAATCATGTGGGACAGAGGATTTTTCATGTAAGAGTTGCCCTTTCTATTTGTCCTTTCCAAAGAAGTTCATAGCAATTCACCTGATCCTCACCAATTTCAAACTAGAATTTCTGGAGTTAGTATTTTGACCTGGTGTAATACTGCTGCATTCTGCCACTGTTTTTATGATGGCAGGGGAAAAAAAAATCACATCTCTTTTCTATCAGAATTTGCCTTTTTTAATTTTTTTTTTTTTTTTTTTTTACAATATATGTGAAGGTTCTCTGTCAACAGAGAAATTGTATATGCCACCACCTGGTAAAATAGAAGTAAATACTAATTGTTTACAGGAGATTTATATTTATAGGTGCCCTAATGATCATTAGAATATAGCGTTCTATCTCTAGCAATTAGTTTGGTTTCGTATGAAATTTCTGGATTATCTCCAGCCAGTAAACTTCTGATCACTTCTCTGCCATTTGTTAAACAGTAAACTTTAAAGCTGTCTTAATGTTATTATTGAAGAGTAAGCTAAGCATCGTGCACTAAGATGCAAATTTGGAAGTTTCTTAACAGGCCAACAGATGATCTCAGCAAGGCTCCCAATGTGGCTGTAATCCCAGTGAAAGTTCTGCAGAACTTGCTGCTTTCCCAGCCAGAGGCTCAGGGTGTCGTAGACATGAGAACCACACAATCATCCCCTGTGTAGGATTGGCATCCTCTCATGCCCCTGTGCAAGTAATGAATATAGGGGTCAACTGGTGCAGTAAGTCATATGTAGAAATTTGTTAACTCTAGCCTGTTGATATTTCAAGGACTACATTGCCAGTATTCAGCCAGAAGTTGTACATTTTCCTTCAAGTGCTTACGTTCCCTCCAGGTTTTCTAAAATGTCTTCCAAAGATATTTGAAAATAGTTTTTCAAAAGGTCCATGGCATTCTCATGTCCTATTTTGTCTTTAGTTAATCTTCCCCTTTACTGCTGATTCCACAACTGTCAGTTTTCCTGTGTCCCCAGGTGGGATGGCCTATCCTCTTCTCTTAGATCAGGTCAATTAAAAAATTGTAACTTGGATGCTGAAGGTGAGTACAAGATGTGTATCCATGTAATTTCCTTTTTCTCATTTAATTTGAAACAGTCCAGGATGGAATGCTGAGAATCCAGATTTTTTGTTGCTTGCCATGTTTCTGTACAGGTATTAAAACTAAAGGCATGGCAACATAAGCATTATTTTTTAGGGGTTTGGATTAAATGGGAGAAAAGTAAAACTACTGAATAAAACCCCATGTTTTAAGACACCTTAACTTAAAGACATCTTTTTTTTTTTTCCAGCAAAGAGATCCCTCTTCAAGATTAAGATCTTGCAGTGTAACAGACACCGTTGCTGAACAGTCTCAATTATCCTTGGTAAACCAAAGCTAACTTCTATTTCTTTCTTTTTGTCTGAACATTTTCTGATTCTGAATAATATCTTTTTTTTAGGTCAGTTCTAGTCAGATACAGATCAGTTACCAGTATGGGCATATGACTATCCCAAATAGTAATGGATACCAAATTAATATCATCATGGTCAGCAACTAAAAGGAGGACAGTCATGAGAGAGAAAAATGTTTTGAGTCTGAGAGCATAGTCACACTAACTTCAGTTATCCACAATTGAAATTTCAGTTACTACACTTTAGATATGTAGTCAGTGGAGAGAGAAAATCCTCAAAGGGGTGTTTTCAGCTGGGGTAGAAGAGGGCAGGAGCACTATCTACACTTGGAACTGTAGCAGCTGCAGGACTCTCTTATCAGGTATATTTTTGTGTCCCATAAATTGATTTTAGTTGGAATACATAAATCTGTATAACGTTAAAAAGGATTGGCGTTTTACCTAGTTGTAGTTAAAAGGAGCCTTTTTGTGACAGTCCTGATAAGATAGAACTGAATAGAATTGCATCAGTTGTGGTGTTTTAATCTGAGTGATTTAGGTAAGCAACTGCTGCAATTTTATCAAAGTAGATTCTTCAGGCAGGAAAAGGTACAAAGATGTTTTTTAAAAAAAGGTTCTCTTTCACATGATATCCATGAACACCTTTGATCTAATTGATAGAAGTTTCTATATATTTTGTCCTACAACCCTAGTATAAGGATTGCAAATGTGGTAGGCTGTAGAGAGACTATTGAAAATAGGATTGTGCAAGATATGCTTTTGAATAAAACTGTTCAGATTTTCAAAATACTATAATGCTTTAAAAAAATGATACTTTTCTTCCAGGATGTTTTTTCCCCAATTTTTTATGAGAAATATATTACGTATGAAACTACAAGTAGCAAATTTGTGTATCTTTTTATGGAAATATTGAGTAAACAGAGTATATAAGTAAGTTTGTTGTTAAAGCTGATGTCTCTCCTGTGTTTGTTCTTTCTCTTGCTATTGGGCAGACATTTACAATAACTGTAGTGTTTTTCTCTCAGTTTAATTTTTTCACAAGTTCTAGAACTTCTTTAGTGTATCTACATTTGCTGCTTGCAAATGCATGTAATAGCTGTTGTTCAAAGAACTGCTTCTGAAGTATTGCCTGTCTTTTTACTTTCTCTTCTGGGTAAACAATGGTGTGGTTTCCAGTACAATTATGCCTTAACTGTCTTCTCTATCTACTGGACAAAGTTGACTCTGAATGCAGTCTGTTCTAGAGGTGTTCTGCTGCTTTATTTAATAACAATTTAGGGAGTCTGGGTTTCTTTAACTGGTGTAGTCAGATTGGGATTGTGATGTGTCTTTCACTTTATTGTAGAACACTTGTTTCATTAGCAGATGTTCAAAACAGCAGAATTGAAGGCATTGCTCTAAAAGAAGGATGTTACCTGATCTTAACCATATTTATTCCTTACTGAGCCAATGATAATTTCTCTTCTAGCAACTAAATACATTCTTTCTTTCTAAATACAGTGCTCTCCTTGACTGTATTAATCCTTACTGAAAATTCACAGTATAAGTTCCATCTTTTTCATCTGACTTCTGTGCACTCATTGATGACCAGAATGTATCCATTTTGTTTTTACATACCATGTTTATGGGCAGAACATGCAAAATTTGTTGGGG